>JAVRXN010000011.1:45791260-46273980 GCA_033556935.1 Timema podura | reverse complement strand
CGCTTTAGTAAAATATATATAAACTATTGTTATAGAATATATGACAAATTCCCACAATATGTTTGATGGCATAAGTCAAAATTGACACCATTCTTTAGAAGTTTCAGTAATGCTATTACGTATAGTAGGGTTCTGGTAGAAAGGTTTTTGCTGTCAACAACAAACTACATTATTGTAGTATTATTTTATAGGTAATTGATACTATCTATAAAAAGTGAGAACTATAGATAATATGATTTGACTTAAGACATTTTATTCAAGTAGTTTTAAAACTATCATAAAATCGTCAATAGTCTTGGTGTTGAATGTAAGAATTTTAAAACTATCAGACAATGTTATCAACCAGCAGATCAACTAGACTAGATAATATAAAACCATATGAAGTAATTATGAATCACCAGATATTAAGATTAAAAAAAAATTGTCTACCCTATGAAAACCAGTCTAAGGATAATCTGTATCAGGATGATAAAATTTCGAAACTTTTTTTGTAACACGTTTCCATTATAATACCTCATTTAAATATCTTAAATCACCAATAACATCAAATTAAAATAAGTTAGAGGCCAACTTGAAATGTCTTCTACTTTTTATAATTAAATCAGTTTAAGGACAAAATAAATAAAAGATTGCTACATTAGATACGTTTAGATTAATATTCTGCACCTAATACTTATTTAATATTTGCTAGGAACATTGCAGCTTTTGAACTGACTTTTTTTTTATTTAAAAAAAATGTATCTTTTCAAATGCCCCTATTTAACAAATAATAAATATTATTTAGATTACTATTTACAGAAAATTAAATTAAACATTTCCACTGTAGACATCGATACAAACATTACTGTTAGTCTAATATCATAATACTTCACGACAGGGGTATTAAACTTGTGGCCGTAGGCGAATTGAGTCCTGTGATAACATTTTTTGTGGACCACTGGCTAAAGAACAATATAAGATTATTTCAAGATAAAATATGACAAATACAGATATATATTATATATAATCAACTAATAAAATAAATACATATTTTATTTAAGTATTTTAAGTTATTTTATTTTATAAACGATTTTTGCTTTTTATGTGAAGAAACTTAATACGATTAAGTACAGTACAAATGTAGTTTGAAATGCCAAACTACAACTTTAGTAGACAGGAAAAATTGTGCTACCTTCTGTTATGAAAATTAAAAAAAAAGAAAAAAGACAAACACAAGAGAACATACTTTACCAAATTCCGAAATTTCACCTCTTGGAGACAGGCCTAATCCCAAGTAAGTATGGATGTATAATAATGAGCTGATACGTTTATATTTTAATATTTATTCAATTTGAATATTGTAGCTACAACAATACTGTGGCCCGTGAATCAAAAAGACACAGAAACTTTGGCTCTTGGATATAAAAGGGTTGAAAATCCCTGTGACTACGAATATTTTAAACTTTTTTTTTTTAATTTCAAAAATTAACTTATGGCTACCGCGGATGTCCTGCACCCTTTTGAAGGAAATTGTTCCCAGGAACCGATAATGGCCGCCGTTAGTTGCAGCAAAGCTGTTTTCTATCATCATCCACAACAATATAAATACTAATGAGATTGAATTTATGTGTAAATAAACAGTCAAAGATGATAATTATTATAGCCTACACCTTTTATAGTGAAAATTTACTTGTGGGATTAATTTACGCTTCGCAAGATATCATCGCATCCTAACAAACAAGGAAGTTTAATGTAACTTCCATTCACTTTATTTTTGATAATCCAACTCTTTGACGATCTAAAAATAATGATTAAAGCTACCAAACATTTTTGGCTTTAGAAAAGTTATAGGTATGCACAGTACTTACAAACGGCTCTCTCTTTACACCCTTTCTTTATATATATATATATATATATATATATATATAATATATATATATATATATATATATATATATATATATATATATATATGTATGTATACATGTACTACTTTATATATATGCACTACTGCATTTCGATATATAGCATATATACCTATATATGTAAGAAATACAGTAGAATTACTGTAGGGAAAACCTTTTGAAAAATATAGGAAATTATTGTTGTATTTTACCAAATTAAGTGTTATTTTAAGATTATTGAAACTATTTCTTTTTATTTCACATAAAATACCATATGTACAGATCAAGGTAGTTTTAGTAACTGCTGTAACTGACAAATAAGGTTTTTCTACATTTTTCAGACTATACATATATAAAAACCAACATACAAACTAAGAAACAAATTCGAACTACATGGATACTTCACAAAATATATTTTTGCTGATTGAAAAAAAAGGGTACTCCTCTCAATTTTTTATGTTCGTGGCTGCGAGTGAATCGATTCATCCGACGCTCTACATCCTGTCTTGAAAATAGCCCGACATCCGTTTCATTGCAACTGGAAGCCGCTGCATAAAAGTTGTTAGTCAAACCAAGTGTCTTACTGTCAAAAGCTTTTCTTAAATAACTGGAACCGCCTTTTTCGCACGAACCAGGAGCACAGGGTAACTATGGAGGATATATTTAGAAACTCTCTATGCCGGTGGCGTTTCCGTACTTCGTGGTAAAATAAAAAATACTCTGTACACATTTTTAGTCTAAAAAAGTTTTCTACTAGAGGATAAAAACCCTCATTTATAAATACTTGGTAAAGTATTAGTGTTAGTGAAAAACTTGAGAGCTTAGATGTAATAAGTCATAGTGAGTATCATATTTATATGTTCAGGCTATACACGTATATAAGATATGGTAATACTTTGATACGTAATAAAGATTTGTTATTTATTAAATTCTCAAGAAATATGAGAATTATAGAAAAAGAAAAGAAATAATAAATTATAGATTTGATTCTAACAGATCAAGGAGAAAATTATGAAACAACTAAAATTACATAAAACACATTAAAACATCATATAAAAAGACCAAGGGAAAATTTTGTGATATAATTGTGAAAGAATAAAACTCTTAAGAGATATAACACAGAAATAAAGATTATGAATATATTAAGATGATTTTATTGGATCGTATAGGACAAGTCTACACGGACTAATAATTTTTTTTTGATAAAATCAAATTTCCAATTTATGATATCATTTTTAGGTACGTCTTTAATTTAAATATTTCATGTAAATTTAATAAATAATATATCTAACCTATTTAGTATCAAAGCTCATCACTTTCAATTATTTTAAAAGGTTTTCCAAAATACTATAAGCATATATATTAATTACGGTTGTGCTAGGGATGAGAAAGTTAGGATCAAGTGTATATATATATGTATTATGTACAAGTATGTACATAGAGAGAGGGAGTGGGAAAACATTTAGGAAAAAACACCCTCTCTTCATAATCACGGGATTTGAGCCTGAGCTTGAAACTAAGAGCACCAATCCACTAGCGCTCGTTTTATTTTGTAATAAAGTCGTGTAAATATTTATTATACTTTTTTTTAGCACAAAGTGCTATATATTTTTTCTTTTTCTTAGCACCACCTCTTACTACCCGTTCGGATTATAAGCTTATGTACAAATTACGCTAGGAGTTTTAGGGATAAGAAAAATTATATTTATAAGAATTATACTCACATTTGCATGAAGGGAGAGTTGAAATTTTTTTTTTAATCACCCACAGTACACCTGAAAGAGATTCTAACCTCGATATCCCCGTCATCGGCTGTATATCCAATCGAAAGAGTGACGCCTTAGACCATGCTGCCACTGAAACAAGCATCTCTAATAATATAAGTTTAAATTGTATCTTTGAAAACCTCATGTCTATTAATTCCTAATCAAAAATACAACCATTTTGAAGTAAATATTAGTTTACTGTTAGTTTTATCTTGTTTTACCTTCATGTGTTGGTCAGTCAAACGTTCTCGGTGGCTGAGCTTGAAAGTAGGTGTTTAATTTAGAGAGAACAAAATCAATCTATTATGATAGTGTTGAACACTTTTTAAATAATATTCTAATGACAGTTCTTAGTCTTGCCATAATTGATTAGATGATTTATAAAAGGAAACTCTAGAACTATTACCTTTAGAACAGAATGCTAACATACATAAATTTAGGAGGCTCTTAAATTGGAGTTATCGCTTGAAATATGCAAAGTCCTTCTTCAGTCATTTTCAAAAATGTAAAAAGTTATTTTTGGTTAAGAAAAATTGGAAATATGAACTTTTTTAAATGACCAATTCAATTTATAGCACTAAGATCGTAGTCTTATGAGCTTAAATAAGTTTTTTTTCTTGGCAAAAGTTATGGTTCAGAACCCGAGTGAATTCAATGTGTTTGGGTGATTTACTCAATTTGGTTTCCTGGATTATCTCAAGACAAATATATTAAATGTATATATATTTTAAATTCAGGCTCATAATTATATCCTTATATGGATAAATTAAGTTGTTACAAGTCCTATAATTCTCCATGGAATCAGCGTGTGTTACTATTATCAATAATAATAATAATAATAATAATAATAATAATAATAATAATAATAATAATAATAATAAAATAAAATTAGCACCGATTCTAACTACCTGTTCAGGTTATAAACATTTTTTACTATCTACGCTAATGATCTAGAAATGAGGAAGATTGAATTTTAGAGGAGGTATACCCGCATATGCGTGTAGAGAAAGTGGCATAATATTTTCGAAAAATCACCCTCAGTAAACCCAACCAGGATAAACCCCTGTTTTCTTGTCACCGTCAGTCTAGTCTAGCACGAGAATGCAGCCTTAGACCATACGTCCATCGAAGCAGGTTTAAAAATTCTTCTTACACATTTAAGAGCCCTCAATAATTTCAAGTGACTATTAATCAAGCAGCATACAAGTGTTTCAGTGTTCACGATACTAAAAAGAGAACAGACGTTACTAATCCAGGCTTGTCGAGAGCCTGTAAATAAAGCTACGGATTTTTTTTTAATGTTTCAATAAAGCTTTTCTAACATCCAAGATACTTTCTTTAACTTATCTTTTACGATATAGGACAGGGATTACGAAAATATGGCACGCGTGCCCAAAGTAGCAAGAAAAACAGATTTTCTTAGCACTCAGTAGTCACCGAAGTATAAAATAGTAAATAAATTTAAATTCCTTACAAATATATTAATTGGCCTTGATAACTGTCACATGATAAATATTCTTAGGCCCAATCTTACAATGTCACGTTAAAGTCCTCATAACTTAACCGTTCGTAAAGTCTAACCGTTGGTTAAACTTGGCGTTGCATTTTACAATACTATTTGGATGTGCTCGTCAAGTTACGTACTGGTGCCTTCCATTAGTTATTATTAATCTTCTCGGAGCACTAGATTTTTTACAAAGCTTTTGATTGGCTTAATTTGAACCAATAGATTGTAAGTAACTATTTAAATGTCTGAGAAGTTATGGAGTTGTTAGGAAAACAGATTAAAGTATAATATAATATGTATATGTTGTTGTTTACCACACGTCATGTTATTCAATAATCATATTCATACATATAAGTGTATACTATTTAATGCTTTTTTCTATGGAAATAAAGATGGGTATACCTACGCTGTTTAATTTAAACAGGCATGTATTTTAACGCGATTTTTTATTCTTCAAAATAATTAAATATCTAAACAGTAGAGTCTTGGTAAATTTTTAAACACACAATTTAATATTCAAATAAAAACCACCCTTAATTAACCATAGACGTGCACTGGAGGGTAGAAAGTGAAGAAAAAACACGTCCCATATAAGCAATTCGGCCTACACATAATAACTTACAAGACGATAAAAACATAGGCAGGTCTAAAGATATTGTCAATTACTAATAACTATTGATAACAAGAATTGACCACTCTGAATCACGAAGTGAAACTATTGAAAAGAATCTACATTATATGAATAGGAAAGAAGATCCTCTAGGGTTAAGCCAAAATAGTTGCAATAAAAGTCGATACCATGAATTAAAAACCTCTGCTCCACGTCGTACGACGACTTACAAATCAACCTAGTCTCTTTAGAACTGTTAGCTATCAATGGCATGCCATTTTTAAAACTTTCTTGCTCATATAAATTCAAACAAATTTTCTAAATAGATTTCTCAAATATTCATTCAACTGCTGTATTGTATTATATTTCCACAAACTTTTTTTGCAGAAGTAATATATAATTATAATATATAATTGGATAGTAGCTTATAGAATTAATTGATCAGTGTAGTTCCACAACGTCATATTCACTATCACCATCACCTCATCTCATCGGGAAATGGAAAGAGCATCCACGGAAAGGATGTACTATTATTAGTACATTCGGACGTCCCATGGGCGAAGGTACTTAAGTACTGATTACAATTTCCACTACTTGGGTACGCATAATGTAAGCCAGACGCGCAATATTATCAGATAAAATTAATTAAAAGCTTTTATTAATAATAAATAACGATTTCATAGAACAGTACATATAGTTGCCAAACATGCAATGGTACGTGAAAGAATTCCACTGAAAAATAACAACATATCGGGATGTTTACATTATAAAATAATATGACATAGTCAGATTGCCGTAGAAATTACGTAATTTCAAAGTTCAAAAGGCTACTATTATAATTTCATGTATTCATATGGCAGGACATGTTATTATTAAGCTGCCACTTTTCTCCTGTGTAATTAAATTTTAGAGCTGTAAGATAAAAAAGTGATACTTTATCCATGTTTGATTCTCCAAGTTCATTTTTGATATGATCTAAATGTTACTTTTGATGACGATACGAATAAAATTGAAGCCATATAATAAATATATTAAACGAATTTAATGTGCCCCACTTGGCTCTTGGTTAAAGGCGTCAATTTAATCTATATTGGCTTATTTTTGAGGGAGAAGTTGAGTTAGAATCTTGACCGTGATTATTCAGGTGTATTTATTCTAAGTGTTTTTCCACTCTTTCTCCACAAACATTTTAGTGCACTTATTATTTTTTAGCGTCACTTTTTACTATCCGTTCGGGTTGTACGCCAATGTTAAAATAATGAAGAAGGTTAAATTTAGATAAAGTGTAACCGCATTTTTATAGATAAGTATAATGGAAAACCGTTTTAAAAACCTCCTAACATCCTACTTAGATCAGACCTTTAATCTCCTCGTCATCGGCTTTATAGTATATTGCTAGAGTAACACCTTAGAACATGCGTTCACCGAAGTGGGCTACATTTTAAGTTCTACTTTCTTCTCCTTCCACTCTGTGAAAAATACTGATATCCATGACTGACGATTAGTAAGACACGGATCTAAAGAAAAAATTAAGAGCTGTTTGAGGGAGACAGTTCCATTTTCTTTGGGCTCTTGAAAGTGAATGTACCATATATATACAGTTTCTAAACTACGTCATCAGACAACAAATGCAAACCTTCACCGGGTGGTGTACTATTCAGTAGCCAAACCTCATCCTAGCGCCCTATATTTTTGTTTGAATCTGCATTGCGCTTCTCAGAATCCTAGAGCACACACCGGCTGCAGTGTTTTACTAGAGAATTTTAAGATCATTATCTAAACACAGGATTATATAAACACACAACTTTCAAAACAAACACAGCCTTTGTGTATCTAATAAAACTCACTCATCCCTAATTTATTTATTTGAGGTATTCATTTTAACGTGCACTTCTTGAACCGAATGATTCTATCCGCACACGAGAATTTCTATCAACGAGAGCAAAAGGGCATACCGATTTTGCTGGGAAAGGTATTTTTCACGTATACTTTCAGAGTTATTTTACATGCTATAATCTTCAAGGGACCAACAGCTTTACTTCCCCTATAAAGGAAGTTGTACTATGGATTTTTATCGCTAAAATAAATCCATCGAGTCTTCCTTCATGTTTTGTTATTTTAGCACCATCTCCTACTACCCGTTCGGGATGTACGTATACCTAACGCTTTCAACATGCTAGGGCCTAAGACATTGACGAACGTCAAAAATATACCTAAGTTGAATCATAGCCATTATTTAGCTTCCAAATGCAGTAGGAACGCCAAAAACTTAAATAAATAAGTAACTTATATATCACTTACGAAACCCGCTTCGGTGAACGCTTAGTCTAAGGCGTCACTTTTACAATAAATTAGACTGCCAATGTCGGGGAGATTATGGTTAAGATCACGGTCAGTTTTAATGAGATTGGTTTCTCCAAAATGGTTTTTCACTCTTCCTCCACGTAATGGCTGATACATCTCCTCTAAAATTCAACCCCACTCATCCTTCACCCCCTAGCGTAACTACAACGTGGGCGTATGACCCTTATGGATGATAATACGTGGTGTGAAAAAAAAATCTTGCGAATTCTTGCAAGACATAAATAAACAGATTTGAACCTAAGAATAAATAAAATGAGTACTTTGGTTACATTAATCACAAAAATAAGTAGGCCTAGTTTTAATATGTTTAGTTACAGATGCAAAAGATTCAATGTTGAAAATGTCAAAAAAAAGATTGACTCCCAAAAGATTTCTATTGATGGTGGGGTGCTAGTGAGGGTGAGTCTAGGGCAGTATTTCTGAAGTTCTTATATATTTAACATTTTTTGGCCAAATTAAATCAAATATTTCTTCTATAGAAACAAAGAGTTTAGTTTTCTGCACATTTTAATCTCAACAGTTCTTGAATATCTATCAAAGGTGTCCTGGAATTTAATGACAACTTCTTATCTTTATTTTAAAAGAATGTCACCAAATGCCGCTATGTACATGACAGATATTCAACAAATGTTGAGATTATCATGTGCAGAAAACTAAACTCTATGTTTCTATAGAATAAATATTTGATTCATTTTGGCCAAAAAATGTAAATGCTAAAAAAACTGCAAATTAATGCAATAAACTCGCAATCACTAGCATCCCACCTTAAACACTGAATTACGAAAGGAACGAGATTTTGCATGGGGGTGACGAAATGAGACGAAAGAATAAAGCAAATGACGAAATTTTGAAATGTGTCTATAATTGAAAACCGACTAAAGAGCTAAGCGACGAAACTCGAAGTGGTTAAAGTCAAGTTATTGATGTATAAATGCTTAATAATAAGCTTACTGTGTTAGGAATGAGGAGGCTATAGTTAAGTAGAAGTTATCCACGCCTACGCGTAGATTGATCGAAAAACCAGTTAGTTAAAACAACACTTAGTACACTCAACCAGGATTCAAACTCTAATCTCTTCGTTTCTTTTCAATCTAGTCTATTGAGAATTTGACGTCATAGAGTAGACCATTGGACCACTGAGGCGGAAAATGTTTTATTTCATGATGTGTGTCTAATTATCCCTTTAGGTCTATCCAAAACCAACATTGGATACTCTAAAAAACAGGATTATAGGGTGAATATTAAGAAAAGACAACCGAATTCACTTTGAAGGAATATGGAAATACCCATTGGAGCAAGAAGCCTTTTCACAAATACTTATTTCAGACACCAAATGGATACGAGCCCAAAACCCTTAATCTCGGAGTCTGCTTCCACTTTCCACAAAGTGAGTAAAATAACACTTTGGACTGTTAAACTTTTTAATTTTATAGCTCTAGTTAATTATGTATTTATTCAAAAAATGATGTGATTTCATATTTTTATTAATTCAAAAAAACTTTTCAATTGTACATAGGAATATCACTTACTCATCCAAAAAAATCTATAATAATTTATCATAGAGGATATGTGCTGTGGGAAATCTTTATGTATAATTTATTCAAAAAACTTTACTGATTAAAATTGAAATTGTTCTAAGCAAATAAAATTTTTAATAATTCTCATATAGCTTTATTCATCGTCTTACTATCCATTTAGGATATATTTATATGCACTAGTTAATCAAATATGTTTGGAATTAGGAAGGTTGAATTTAGAGTAAGTGTACCGGCATTTTCATAGAGGTAGAGTAAAAAACCATTCAGGGAAAATTACCCTCATTAGATCCTGTCAGGATTGAACCCTGATCTCCCCATCATCAGCAGTCTAGTTTATTGAGAGTGTGATGCACTATAACATGTAGCCATCGAAGTGGGTCATATATTGCTTTTATTATTAAATAATATAAAAAAGGATTGTCCATGGAAAAAATTATTTGAAGAAATTATATCCAAAATTATTAAAATCTAACTTTACTCCCGACACATTTTAAACTTGTTTGTCTTTGATAATAATATAGCGCCATGATTAAAATTAGCCCCTTAAAAATTATAAATAAACCTATTTAAATGTGTACCCTTGCCATGAATATAATCAAATCTCCAAGATAAAAGGAAACATTATATTCAACACGCATTAAGATTTAATCGCTTCCTTCCTAATTAGTAAAACAATATGAAAAGGACACAAAACCACTCTTATTCAAATAGATCTGTTCCCTTTGATTGCTTAGAAACAGTTAAATATTTAAACCAAAGTTGGCAAAGACAGGAAAATCAACATTGTGGGATAATTACTAAAGGAGACAGGTTATTAAATCCATGCTAAATTATTTAACATCCCAATACACATTAAATACAAATTAAATCTACATTTTCTCCCCTGAATGAATGACAATATAGAGTACATCCTAACTACTATGGTTTTTTTACATGTTTTTATACTTAATATACTTCTTTTGAATGGAGATGCCACCAATTTTTTGCCTTCTTGAAAATGCATGTGTATTACATCTAAATTTTTCCATCCTTATTCTATTACTATATATTTGCGGATAGCTCGTATGAGTAGTAAGACGTGGTGCACGCAAAAAAAAAATAGTTTTTTTCTTCGCCACGTCTTATTTACCATCCGTGTTGTCCGAATTAGCTACGAGAACGAAGTAGGAATAAGTAAAGAATAATCCATAGGAAAAGTACCTTCATTTTAGTGGAAGGAGACAAAGAAAAATTATAGGGGAGAAGGGGGTGGAAACACCTTCATTGAACTCAACCAGGATTCTAGCATTGAACCCAGTCACTGATAAACCAGACTAATTGATGCTGACATTCAGTCTGCGTGCCCACTGAAGCAGGTAAAAATAATGTGTTTAACCATTTTAATGATATAATAAAAAAAACTTAATCGACACCACACGTAGAGTTTAAGGCCCATGAGGGAGTTTACAGCTTCAATCCACCTACCTTCAAAGTTTCAAACTGCGTGTACTGGTTTAGGGTTGGATAGTAAATATTTGAAAGTTCAGTAAAACGCCAGAAAGAGCGGTTTCAAAGTTGTGTCGCGTAGCCCCCCCGCCTTACGTTCATCTTTACTACAACATAAACATCACATGAGCGGTTTTTTTTTGTTACTCCTCGCTTTTTGGCAGGTTAATCGATTGAACGTGGTGCGAGTTTAAATTTTATTTTCTGACTTTTTCTAAACAGAGTCTTGGGAATTCGATATATGGGAGGATGGCTTATTTTTATGGGGCAAAATGCGCGTAGATTTTTAATAGGGATTCAAATTTAGTAAGTTTGGATGAATTGAATGTGTTTGTAGGAATATATATTAAAGTTTTATGTGAATATTTCATTAAATTGTTTTGAAATTTATATATTGGTCTTATTTTAGTAGTTATATTATTGTTATTTGGTAAGTTTGGATGAATTATATGTGTTTGTAGGAATAAATAATAAAGGTTTATTTGGTTTTCCCTTAAAGTGTTTTGAAATTTATATATTTTTCTTTCTTAGTAGTTATAGTATTGTTATTTTTAATAAAACACTAATGTTATTTTTATGTTTAACAGAAGGAATAGTGAGGAATTAAAAGGATAGTAGAAAGGACAATGCTTATGCATTATCGTGAAACTATGTATTGACAATCACATTGAAGTTATTTTTCAGTTCAAGTTTCGAAAGCTGGCCGATGGCAACCAAGTGCGACGCATGTCTAATGCCTTAGACCACTCGTAAATATCTGCGACTCACTTTATTGCTAGTGTGACATAAACTATGTAATCCATGGGACGTCTTGGTTATAAAAATTAAAATGTTTTGGTTTTGGGCTACCTTCTGAAATATTATAAGAAAAAAATATATATTCAAGTATTTATTTCACCGTGTATAAGTACTTCTTTAGGTTTTATGCATAAATTAATTACTCTATTTATAGAAATGAAGAATTAAAAATTTTATAGTGAATGTACCTAAGTTTGCATGTATGGAGAACGGGAAACAAAATAGAAAAAAAAACGCTATCAGTAGACCCAAACGTGATTCGAACCCCGATATTTCCGTTACAGTAAATCTAGTTCCACCATGAGAGTGAAGCGTCAGACCATTTTACTGATGATGCGGCTATTAAAGGATAGGTTATATTATATATTTGTAGTCCTATACATTTTAAATTAGTGATAACGTAGCACTATACTTGATTTTAAAGACGTAATTTGAAATTTATAGACACATAAATTAGTTACTGACCAAAATTGTAACTAAAATACGATACGTATGTTATATTACTCACTTTCTCATAGAAAGTAAATAGTTCGTAATGGTAAGCACGCAGACTAAAGGTCAAGCTAATATAGTCTGGTTTACAGTGACGGGGTTCAAATCTAGGATGGTTGTTTTGTATAAATGGTATTCCATCTCCTTCCACACAAATGCTGATATATTACCTATAATATAGATAGATAGAGTATATTGTATTATAACTTCATATTCTCTACCCCATTGGAGCATTGATCGTACTAGTAGTAAGACATGGTGCACTAAAAAAAAAAATTAAGGAATTAGGAATTAATAAATCTAAAGAGGTTAGTTAACAAAGAACCAAAATTTTTGAGTTTTGATAAAAGATGTTTGCTTATTGTTTTTAAATAATATGTTCGTGTGTCTGTGAGTCTCACCAGTACCTAATAACTATCTTCATAGATGGTAACTTTAAATGTTTTTACGTTATCAAGTTTAATTTATATTTAACTTCCGTCTATCGGACTGTAACCCACCTCAGTTGCCCTAAGGCGTCACTCTCTCAAACGACCTGACTGCCAATGACGGGTAGATCATGGTTTGAATCCTGGTTGGGTGTACTAAAGGATTTTTTTCCTAAATGGTTGCCCACCCTTCATCCACTCAAATTCGAATACACTTCCTCTAAATTTATCCCTCCTCATCCCTAACACATTGGAATGTATACATATGTATTAATTACGTTAAACACGATTATAAAATATATAAACTGTACCATAAATTTAATAGTGGGAAAGGGGGGGGGGTCGAGAGTTTTGAATCTCTTTTGGGTGGATCTAGGGTGGTTTCCAGCATGCGATTTGATAACAGTGTGTTTTTACATTCCTTCCATATGTTAATGTGAGTGATCTTCCTCCAGAAATACCCTTCTCATCAATACTACTTGGAGTAATTAAAAAATCATTAGTTAATAAATATTTGCTTTTAAAATAATAAGCTATTGTATAAGCCCAATGTAACATCTAAATGGTAGTTAGAAATAATAATTTTATTTTCATAAAATGGCTTATATTTTATACTATCAAAATTGTATTCACACAAACACACACAAACATATATATATATTATATATAATTCTAAACACCTTCATTTTCAATATGATGTCTGTGTACATATTTAAACAATTTACCATTAAAGAATGTATCATTATACAATTTCTAAAAATTAAACTTTTCAATACTATATATCAAATATAAAATCAGAATCCAAATTTAAGCACGTAACCTTTTAAGATGGTGTTTATTATATACAATAATTATAAACGCTTTAAATAGGGTCGGAATATATTTTAAACACTTTAATTTTCAATATGATATCGGCAAATAATTTTAAGCTCATTACTTTTCTCGATCATATCCAGAGTTACTTCTCAACTATGAAAGGTCATCATAATTTTATAATAGGACTACTTATATAGCTCTAGCTGGATAACTTCAATATCAAAAAGAAGACTTTGTCGGAAGAAAGAGAAAAGAGTTAGAAGAAAATCCTTATTTGTGGTAATATGCAATTTCCGGACAGTCCTTGGTCACACCTATAATCATAATGGAGAGTGTTGAGAGCCAATCATGGTGAAGGGTCAGAAGACTCCCACCCCCCATTTTATTTCCAACCCCTCTCCTCACCCCCTAGAAGTGTCCCAGAAGCCACGTTAAATCTCTATCAGGCGCGTTGGATCGGGTCATGGACCCTGTTTGATGCCTCGCCCGACGCTCGTAAACCTGCAACTACTGGCGTCATCTTACAAACAGAAGGGGATGGGAAAGTGGGGCATGGAGGAAGTAATGGGGGATAGACGTTTGGTAGGGGTGGGTTACCTACCCACTGGCTAAATACTACCGTTACGTACAGAGATAAGTCTCTTGATGGTAAAAAGAAGAAACTCGCGAACTCTTAATGAGGCAAATAAACCCAAGACTTCATAAGATGCCTGTTTGCCTCTTCCCTTTGCTTGTTTGGAGGAAAAACATCTATTTGTAAGAAGAAAAAAAAGTGGGCAAGGAGAGCTAAAGGTTAGGATCAATAGAAGGTTAGAGAGCTTTAATGAGATAAGTCAAATTTTGGATAGCTCACCGGTTTCACAGAAAGTTTCAAATTTGATGTGTCGATTTTTGCTATGGACTAATATGCGACAATACAAAGAAAACATAAATATAAAATATATACAGAATTAATTATAAAATATTAATCAGAATTTAAAATATATCCACAATAAATACAATACAGAAAAGAGAATTAATAGTAATATTGGCCGGTAAATGGATAAAACTTGTTTACTATTTCAAAATATTTTTTTTTTCATCCTATGTTCCTCACCTCTCGTTTTGGCTATCCGTATATTTACACTAATGAAGTACTGATTATAAAGGTATGATTTAGGAGAAAAATACCCTCATTTACATGGTGCAAACCACCCACAGTCCTACCCGAACATATTCAAACCATAATTTCCCCATCACCGGTACAGACGAGGCTTACGTCTTAATCCACGTGCCCACTGATGAATAGTTTTAGAATAATTGAGAACGTTGATGTAATCGTTACACGTCCTTAAACTTATATTATAAGAAAAGCTTAAGTAGCATTGAGCCCAAACAACCGAGCGGCAAATGTCTTTTGGCGAAGATAGTGCCAATTTATGTTGATTAAAGGTGTCTTGTGGTAAGCGAAAACGAAACCCTCAGCCATTAATCTCAGTTTTATAAACCGGACACGTTACTTTTTCACTAAATCACCTCTTCATTTGTCCTCACGAGTTTAGCTGAGGTCATTCCAAACCCATTGCTTCACAGAAAATTCGGAAGCTTTGGGGATCGAACCCGTGACTTCTGATTTTGTAGTCAGGAACGCTGAGCACTAGACCAAAGAGGTGGTCCGAAATAATATTATACACTTATAATAATTGTTGTAATAGTTTTATTATTTATTATTTGTTAAACTTTCTAGTTATAGTGTACTCCAAACAAAAATTAGCGTGTAGAAACTTAAGAATTAGTGGGATTCAGAGAGAGCAACATCCAAAGGGAAAAAGATCTGACAAGCACTTTCTTGCAGTTTGAAATAAAATAACCATTTATATTTTAGCTCTGTGTGTGTATTAATGAGTGAGTGAGTGAGTGAGTGATCTGATGTGAGTGAGTGAAGTGAGTGAAGAGTGGTGATATGATCATGTAGTGAATAGTAGTATTAGTGAGTGAATTAGTTATGAGTGATGATACATATACGTGTAGATAAGAAAAGTGATGAATGCGAGAGTGAGTGAGCTAGGTGATCTGCAGATTTGAGTTTGAATAAATGCGAATTGAGTGAGTGGTGATGATGAGTGAGTGAGTGAGTGAATTCGTGAGTGAGTGCGTGAGTGAGTGCGTGATTGAGTGGGTGGGTGTCTGAGTGAGAGAGCGCAGAGTAATTGAGTGAGTGAATGAATGAAAGCGAGAGAAGATGCTGCCATGCCTTACATCTGTCAGGACTATCGGCAGTATTTAAACTAATGGGGTAGAAATATGTAGAGTAGAACTTATAGGATATGTACCAGCATTTTTGCTGAGTGAACACGGGAAACTATTCACTGGAGATAGTGAAATTAGAATTTATAAGGAATGTATCAGCGTTTCACTTAAGGGAGAGTGGGAAATTATTCGATAGAGATAAGGGCAGTATATTTTATAAGGAGTGTACACATATTTGAGTTAGGTGGAAGGGAACATTTTTTAGGAAAAATATATACACTTGGTCGGGTTTAATTCTAATTTTAAAGATTGATTAAACATGCTATCTGTATTTTGAAAACATATCCTGCTCTCTAAACAAATATACGAGATGAGAATAAGTATAAAAATAAGAACTTGTAAAATAATCACTTTCTTTGGGGTTCTTTGAAAGCACTTTAAATTTTAACAATAAATATAATAGCAATAGTATTAATCAAAAAATATTCTTGAGTTTCAAATTACTTAATTTTTCAGACATACCCAATCACATACGTTCACCCCTCATCCCCCAAAAATGTTACATTGTGGAGGTATATATTTACTCTGATTCAGTCATTTGACCTTTATTTTCTTAGACGTTTTGGAAAATTACCCCAAGTTGCAATCTCATTAGTAGAGGAACTTTTTTTACCCCTCTTCTAAACCTGTCATGGAAGTTCCGTTTGACTGCATCCCATTCTGAGCCATAACGTAAAATATTTAAGAGCTACTTGGATTCGAAATGGCCGTAATTAAGAGAAACATCCATAGAAAGATATGGGCTGGGATATAAACAAGCTATTCCTGGGTAATGACCACTCCTACGATTTTCCCAAACATTTTTATTACCAACTGAAAAAGGATGCAAGTCCTTTTTTCAATAAACATTTCTAATGGCCAATCCACTGTCCACTCAAAGGTAATAAAGTGAAGAAAGTAAGCTATAGCTAAATTAACATGAACGAGAATTTAAATTATCATTATTAAAATTATTATTATTACTATAAATATAGTACAGTTAGTGACAATGAAACAAATGCTAAATGTAAGAAAAATATCTCAAACATATCGGATATAATTTATATGATATGTGATTGTGTGCATGAAAGCAAGATTTAACCAGATATAATTTATAAGTATGTATAATTGTTTTCAAATGTATTAACTCCATCTATACCCAATGAATATTTAGTTTAAAATGTTACATGTTTAAGTTTAAGTATAAGTCTATGTGTTTTCATCGTTTATTGACTTTTTTTGCATCGGCTCTTTTACTTGTAAATAAATTATGATTCTAAATTATCACACATTTACAGTAAACAAATGGTATGAAATAATGGCACAAACTTTATCATATTTTCTATTATGGTTTGGAAACAAATTTTCAAAAATAGGTTTCCAGTAAACTATTCTTAAGTAAATCTGCTTCATAAATACGAACACAGAATCTTGTTAACAACCAAAACTATTTATAAAATGTACAGTGACATATACTACAGCAGTTAATAGAAGACACAAAAACAATGGAAAAAGTTGATATAATAATATGTCCCATTTGACATATTTTAACACCACGTCTTACTACCTGTTCAGGTTATACTCATATGTACCATTTACGCTAGTGAGTAAGGCATTAGGGAGGTCAATTTCAGAGGAAGTGTAGCCTATGTGTGGAAGAACATTTTGAAAAAATCACTCTCAGTACAGCCGGCTGGGATTTGAACCCTGGTCTTCCTGTCATTATCAGTCTAATATAACATGAGCGAGTTGCCATGTGGCCACCGAAGCGGGTCATTTGGCCTTGTTTCCGAGCTATATATGGTTGTACTCTAGTAATGTGGAGCTTCTTAACATTTTAGGTAGGGCTCAAAATGGTTACCATCAGCCTGAATGCGAGCATTACAATGTAATTTATTTTTAAAGAGTGTGGAATTTTGTGACACAATGAATAAAGGCTTTAGTTTCAGGTCAAAGGGGGAATTTTTAGAAATTCCTATAGTGTTAAGCAGATCCACCTTACTGGAGTATGAACATAACTTTGATTAGTAGATAAGATCAAATGGGACAAATGCTTATATTGAAAAATTTCTTGGTTTTGGTTAATTCTGTCCACAACTGAAGAGGATGCTACATTTACGGTACTCCCTGTATACACATTCTAAGACAAAATGTTCAGAGATTTTTAACCAATTTCAAATTTTTAAAAACAAGTTATTTGTAAACAACCTATCAATTGTTTTTTATTTGTAGAACTAAAAGATTATTCTTATTTATAATGAAAAATTATTCCTAGATACTCATTTTGATATCAATCTTCAAATCCAATTAAAAAAGTCAAATTTCCTATAATTTATTGTAGGTAAGAATACCCTTAAAATTGTTTAAAATAAGTATACCTTATATTTTTTATAATGTAAAATATTTTCCAGATATTAATTTTAAACAAGATCATTTCAGCTATTTTCAAAATTTAATATTTACCAAAAATCAGCTATCAGCTAACTACAAAATACCTAATATGTTAGAAAAACCACTATATGATTATTTATGATGTAAAATCTGCCAGATACCCATTTTAAACCAAATCAATAGAACCATTTTTAAAAAATTTAAATTAAAAACCAGTCGTGAGTAAACTACATTTAAACGGATTTTCCTACAAAAAACAGTTTTAATTTTTAAAACAATTTTTAAAATATTTAAAAATTAAAAAATTATTCAACCATAAGCTACACTTTCCCAAAACTTTACCCCAAAACCATGAATAGAGTATAATTTGGGGAAGTAAAACAATTCGTAGATATCCATACAAAAAAAAAATAACCATTTTCAAAAAATTTTGTAATAATATGATCACTAATCAGTAAGCAACCCTTTATTTGAGTGCCAAGGTCCAAATTAAAAAAAAATTGTGAGGTATTGACCTATATTATATAAATATACAGTTTGAACAAATCCATCAAACTGTTTCAGCTCTGTAGTCACAAACACACAGACACACATAAGGACAGACATAATTGTAAAATCCACTTTTTGGGGGGGATTCGTGTTTATATAAAACGTAAAAATAAATTATAATACTTTCTCTTGATATTAAAAATAGTAACCGTAATAATTATCTTTTAACCATTTAGATTTAAAAAAAAATTCAACACTATTTCACTAAGAAAAATCATCTGAATGTAGTTTTAATTTTTATCTATTCAAATAATTGAAGATTTTTTAAGAGATAGTATTATATTTTTTTCAATCTACTGAAGATGTGAAAATATGAACATTTTATGAAAAGGTACTTTTAAAACACATAGTGATAGTATACTTATAAAATAATCTATTTTGCTGCTACATTTTGTGTTCCAAGAACATTCAAACTATAGTTAGTCAAACTGTTATCTCAGTTCTTAAAGCCCCTGGTATTTAGACGGTATTTCCTCTGTGTAACCTTATTTTTATACGTCTCTAATGGTCGTGGCCTCTTAAGGGTGTAATATGTGATACATGCAGTCTTGTACGTAAGAAGATGATGATTTTACGACCCTCGATGTCTCATCTTTGGGCGGTGCCTCCTTTGGAGGTAATGGCCAAGGATTATCCTCTTCTCACATGTTGAAGAAATTACTCTTTTAAGCTGAACATTTATCATTCATTCACAGAGGAGTAGCCCAGAATGAGAAGTATTCAAGAGTACTATGTAAAAAGCAGTTATTTATTAGTGTTAGACATGCTACATACAATTATTTGGACCGCTATTTTATAAACAAAATTTAGGTAAGCAATTAATTGTATAAAAAATCAAGTCAATGGTCTCAAATGTGAGTTTGAATATAAATTGAAGGAAATTTTCCATATTTACAAATACTATCGCTAAAGAAGCGATTTGCATCAAAACCAAACGTATGTAAACATTTAATCTTTTATGTACTTGATTGGAAACAAATTAATAAATATCCTTAAGTATTTCTCATTATGACTTTGTTAAATATATGTTTATATTTATTACTAGAACTAGACTTATTATACAGGATTATTATTTCAGATTTTCAGGATAACTATGCATAATCCTAAAGTTTTTGTTGGTCCTAAAATTATTATAATAAAACATAAGTTGGTAGAACATTATGTTATAATTTTTTTAATAGATTTTAAAAACATACACACAAAAAATCATTGATTTAATTTTAAAACAATTTTTGCTACAAATTGACATATATTACTAATTTCCAACCTATAGAATAGGTCCTATTTCCTCATAAAAGGTTATTTTTCATGTCCTCCTTAAATAAGGGCAGGAAACAAATATGAGTATTTTTTAATATAGTAACAGATCTTGTAATCTAGGTGGTTTTTATATTAAAAATAAAATTGTACATCTAACATTATATTTATTAACAAAAATGGTATTAATAAAATTAATTCATATAAGTTGATATTTTTGATAAAAGTCAAATCCAAAAATATCTTGTATTTTTTTCACCACATGAAAGTTATTTAAGGATGGTTATACTTATGTTAATGAAAGGGCAAGCCTTCTATATTAACCTAGTAAATGGATAGGGGATGTGGAACGAAATCGAAAGTGCAGCCACACACCGAAAACTCACCCTCTCTGGTTAGTATCATGCACTAAAACCTTCTTCTCCCTTTTACTCATGAAGACGACCAGCACACCCATTACTTTTAATGTAAAAGTACCCCCTCCACACCCAAAAAAAACCTACGGAAACCAATATTAATTACTTGATGGGTTGCATATCTATCGAGATGGGCCTCTTCCTCTTGAACCAGTGTAAGGGGTGAAGGGAGGTTGAAAGCAGTTTGGGTTGGTTTGTGGCTGTGGGGGGATGGGTCAAGAGTTTGATTATAAACTCGTCGTCTGACCACACACATATCCCCCACACACCCCCCCTACCCCCGTATCCCCAAACACAAATTACCGTCTTACTTTACAGCTTTAATCACTCAATGTTTCAATGGCAACTGGGCTGAGTGCTTTCGCCGGTTTCGTCCAGACGAGAATTGGACGACGTCGCTTTGGGGGGTAGACGCTTAGTAGTAGTGTGGTAACACTAAGGGTAAAACCATTAGGAAAATATACAACTAGTTAAGAAAACAATTAGTTTATAAATAAAGCACCACTGAGACTGCCTCTTAATTCCTTATTGTTATTAATTTTTTTAGACGGGTTTTAGTATCCATTTTGATTATACGTATAAAATAGTTACGATATTGACATAAATATGAGAGGAAATATAACAAAATTTGAGTGGAGGGTGAGTATGAGAACATTCATAAAAAAACACAATTCCAGTACATCAGACTAGTGTTCAAATCCCAATCTCCATATTGCGGGAAATAAACTATAATACAAGTGTAACGAGTTAAATAATTCAAACACCAATGCACTGTTAATATGTAATATATGTAGCGAGCTAAACCATATAAATGCTTATTTGGGATTCATTTGAGATATATAAAGTTCACTTTCTGAACTGACTGATTATATCAACAAACTATAATTTCTATGGGCGAGTGCTAAAGATCCTACCAATTTTGCCGGGAAAGGTATTTTCACATACCTTCCAGGGTTATTTTAAGTTCCACAATTGACATGGGACCAACGGCTTTACTTCCTCTCCGAAGGAAATTGTGCTACGGATTTGCACCGCTCAAGAAAAATTCGTCGACACCAGCTAGGTGTGACCCATGAACATCGGGTCCTGAGGCGAGCATTTTACCCCAAGACTACTGAGGTAGATTAAGACACGTCTTAAAACAACCAATTACTGGAAGTAGAACTAGGGTAGTATGCTTAGGTTTGCTTTTTTTTTTTCTGTAACCAGTACAGTTTATTCGCAGTCAACCACACTAATATGTTAAGGACGAAGAAAGATGAATCTATAGGAAATTTACTTGAATTTGCATGGAGGAGGAAAGGTAAACTATGTGTGGGGTGGGGGGCGGGGGTATACATCCTCCTGGGATTCGAGCCCTTACATATTCATCATCAACAATCAGGTCTATTGAGAGAGAGACACCTTTGAATCTAGAGTATTGATGTAAGTCAAGGATTGCTGTATTTTTATTCTGCACTTAAGGCCATTTTTATCGTGTCTTACTACCCATCCGGGCTAATACACTGTTAAATACACTAATGGAATAGCAATGAGGAGGGCAAAGTATGTAGAAGAGGTACCCACATCCACGTGGAGGGCGAGTGCGAGATTATTTAGAGAAAGAAACACCGCAGTACACCCAAATAGAATTCGAACTCGGACTTCTACCTCACTGGCAAAACCAAACAAGGTGATCTTGACGTAAAGAAAGCCTGACCAACGATGAGGGTTGCAAAGAAATACAATTTCACAAAATAATGTCTACATCAGATAAACACCTTTTTTGAGTAAACCTTGAGTAAACGTATGCTCCCCCTAAAATAATAAATTACAGTGAAATATTTTAGTAGAAGGCCTAGACACCTTCCGGGATTAAAAATAAAATGTCCGTTAGAAAACTATATTTATTTAATCAAGCTTCTTGAACACAGTTAAATTTATACAAACTTTTATACTGTGGGTATTAACTACAACAATATAATTATTGTATTGTACAGCATTGTATGCGGGATGATTATGAAAAGTGAATACATATTGTATTTAGCTTACCACTCTGTACTATTTTAAAATTTCACTAGATGAGGAAGGAGGGACTGTTCTCAATTTAAGCAATTTAATGGAATTTGACTTTCCTACAGTCAGTTACTATAAGTGGACTGGTGTTTTCAATCTTATCCGCTGTTTGGATTGTTATACATAAATATTCGTCTCTAGAAGTTTCCGTGTCCGTTATTGAGAAATTTGGGAAGTTGTTTTACTGTAAAATCCAATGTTATTTTGCTGGGGAAATCTATATTGTCCTTTATAAAAAAGAATTCACTATTCAGAGATGTCCGTTAAGGGATAAACTGTTTTATTTAATGTTATATATTTGGATTCAAACATAAAACAAATGACTTGGGAGAATCTTGAGTACCCCTAGAGGTGATGCTGGCTGGGTTTCTCACAAATACAATAATCAACAACAACAAATTATCCATTTATGTGAATATAGGGTGTTGTTGAAATCCATTCTCAAATTCATAAGTCTTTGGTTATTGAGTGTTGACACTTAAAAGACTAACAGGACAACCCATTGTATTACCAATTTTACTAATTTTATACATACAGGATTATTCAGATATATCGGGGTAAAATATTATACAGGCTAGGAAGTGAAAATACAAGTGTTTCCATATATTTAACTTAGGGTTGGATACGTCAAATGGTGGCGTTACGAGACGTCTGATTTGGCTCTATATGCACCTGGGTGTAGGCAACACATGCATCACGTCACGCAACCTCATACCCGTATTCACCACACTAGCTCTTACTTGAAATCCAGTGTGCTAGCTAGCACGTCATCATCTAGCGTCGTGTGAATTAGAAAAAGTAGACTGGTTCTGCCTCTTGGTACTGGCTACCATACTAGTTGTGAGGATAGAACAGGCGCTATTTTCGTACTAGTTCCGTCACTTAGCTGTGTAATTCGACCAATCAATGCGCGCTGAGACTGTGTGTAGAGAAATGATAGAAATGGCGCCAACATGGTCATCGGATGTGATTGTGTTGTTGGAAGAACATTATTCTAAACATCCGTGTTTATATAATACCTAATTTCCACAATATTACAGTATATTTAATTAAAAACATGTCGTCTAAAAACGACAAACTGTGTTTCAGACCCAATTTTAATCTAAATAAACTTGATAGCATGCCAATCTTGGGTGGTTGTTTTTTTAGAATATAAAGTGTGTTAGGCCTAAAAAATAACATTTGTGTATCAAGAATACTGTACTTGGACATCATGGGCTTAGGGGCCTCTGACCACATCCTACATAAATGAATACAAATTTATGGAGATTCTAAACGTTGTATCACCCTAATGTATCTTACCTAACCTCCAATGTATCATTTTTTGTATCCCGTGACTATTATTTCGTCTTTCCAGCCATCTCGTGTCCATATTCTTTTCCTACGCTCCCTCTTATAATTTTTCAATATCATTACTAATAATTAATGCAGCTGCTGCACCCAAAATTAATCTCTGACTTCCCATAAATAGTTGCACTAGAACCTAGTACCAAACTAGCAGCGTGTGAATACTCAAGTCCCGTTTCTATTGTACTAGCTAGTATACAGATACCTAGGCACTAGCTAGCACACTTGATTTCTAGTACAAGCAAGTGTCGTGTGAAAGTAGCCTAACACAGGCATCTCTACCAGCCTATCCCCAGACACACCCTATGGTGGCAACGTACCGGAGCAGCTTTGAACTTTTAACCGTCATCGTGGATGGACATTACAGTTACCTGAAACGGCAGACACACATTGTGTGTGCGATGCGCTGGAGACACCGCACTTGCTGGCTGGTGGATAACTGTTGTGATACCATATTATTTCCTTTTACTAGTCATAATGTATACGTCATTCAAATTATGTGTGCTAAAGATTGATGAGATGCTACCCCCAAGATTAATACAGCGCCAACTTTGACATCTCGTAGTGCCAACATTTGGCGTTTCTGACCCCAAGTTCACCACCTGTTTGGTCAACCCTACAGCTTGTATAATTTTCTTACCTGAAGATATTAATAATCCTGTATATAATCTAAAATGTATTTATTTTATTTGCGTACTGAATAATTAATAAGACATGGCAATAAGAAATATATGACATTAGGTCGATACAAGAGTGTATGGAAGGTTTAATACTAAACGTTACTAAACGTTATAAAGCAGCTAATAGGCTAAAAAGATGATTTATAGAATTTACAGCGAATAAAAAGGTATTTTTGCAAGAATTTTAGATTTTTTTGAAGCCAGCAGGAAAATAAGTCTAGAAGTGAATTCTGAGAAGACTAATTACTTGATAGCATGGATAGCATAGCTTGAGGATGACCATTTAGAGACTATTGAGAACAATATATCATCAGACAGTGGATTCACACTTACAGACAGGACTGTGCATCGGTCTTATCATGTTGTTAGCATTCAGAGCATGGTAGCAGCGTGGCTGGCGCACACTCTTTGATAGTGAATCAAACAACGGTCTTAAAAGGTAAATCATATGGGAGTGACCTGTTCGAGATTGTTTGCAGCATGACACAGACAGCACACAGTCTTAAAAGTATAAATCCTACTTTAATAAGTTCGAATATTTATTAAAATATTGTAACCAATGGTGACAATATTAGAGTGAAAACTAGGAAAATAATTAGTCAAGAAATTATGCTTCTACTCGGCCAGTAGTTTGTTAACATCTTACCTGTTGTCAAGAAATGTGAGTATTTAAAACTATAGTTTAGTGGTTCTTTGAGTGTGAAACATGATTATTTATCTTACATGACGAGAAAACCTCCAGGGCATTCGAAAACAAATTGATCAGCAAAACAATTCGTCCAGAAAGGGATAAAAATAATGGGAAGTGGATAAAATTAGATAATGATGAGCTATATAGACTGTACTTATCATTCATTACCAGGCCTTGTTAGGGTTATCAAATTTGCTGGATTACGCTGGTCAGCATATGCAGTACGAATGTAAGAAACTAGAAGTGCGTTCAAAGTATTGACTTTCAAATCTATTCAAAAGAGACCAGTAGGAAGAACTAAACGCTAATGGGAGTATAACATTAGAATGAACCTGAAATAGATAGTGTGTAATGAGGTGGACTGGATAGAATCGACTCATAATTGGGATAGGTAGCACTCTTTTGTAATTACGGCAACGAACTTTTGAGCTACTAATGCCATAGATTGTATATATGTAGATATATGTAGATGTATATAAACTAATTTGAATTCTATGTTTTTAAAATAATAATACTTAATAGGCAATTAAATATGGGACTTTTAGGAAAAATTCCTACCTTCAAATAAAGGGAATAAGATGATAATATGTGAGGTGAATTTAAGTTCAAGCAATCGTTAAATATAATATTAAATTTTATTAAAAGTTAAAGTCTTTACGTTATCTTTTCTTCCCTTTATCGTCTGAGATGTATGTAAGCCTACTTAGATATTTCCCCTCTCTTTAAGTGTGATTAAATAACTTGTAATTAAGCAGTTACACCCAACTAACTTAAGTTTAAAACTGTATTAATTTTATATTTTAACCCAAAATCATGTGGCTGAGTAAACACATAGTCGACATTATTGAGAAAATTAGATCATAGTTGAGTAAATATAAATATTTATTTTTTTAGAAATTAAGCGTAAATATAAATATACTTTTTTGTGTGTTTGTGAATATTTTATTAACACATATCCAGGCATATATTTACATTAATAGAGCAGGTATAAGGAAGGTTTAATTTTAAGGTAATATAGCTACATTTACGTTAAAGGAGAGTGTCTAATCATTTAATAAAATCCATCCTCAATACACAAGGCAAGGATTTTAGCTCTGTCATGGTCGAACCAGACTAGACAAATCGATGTTCCCAGTAATTTGGGTGACAGACGATATTAATTAAGTTATTAGTAGTGTTTCATTAAATGATAGATATTGATTGATCAGCTAGAGCTAGTGGTTATATCATTTTGATATTCACCCACTGACCGATGGCCAGTTAAATTCAGTTTTTATGCAAGCAGGAGCGAATTAAATCTATCTGAATTAATATTTTAGGGCCTATTTATTAAGTACCAAACTCTTCTAAAGCATGAAAACCTACAACTTCAAGCATACAGAATAGGGCGTACAGCTCTCATTTTCTTGTCAACATCAGTGGGGAGGTTGGAGTTCGAATCCCGGTCGTGTGTAGTGAGGTGTTTTAATAAACGGTATATCATTCCTAATTCTCTCAATTCAACATTTACCATCACTATTATATTTATGTAAATATGTTAATAACGCGGATGGATAGTAGGAAGCATTACACGTAAAAAAAATCCAAACAATAAATTCACATTAACACAAAAATAATCATTTCTCCCTGCACAATTTTCTAGCTTTAGGTAAATCCACTTCCCGAATTTATATTTTCTACCTGTTTCCAAGTCGTCTCTTAGGTAATTTTTATTGGTCATGTATTTCTTGACTATTCCCCCTCCCTGATCCTAAGCTTTTACTTTTTTTTCCTGTATATTTTTAGGTGTTTGTGAGCATATCTCGTTCTAACTCTCTGTCTCTATTTCTCTCTCTTTCTCGCAGACTCACACGTCCGCGGTCAGTCCCTACAGTACTCGCCACTGCATCTCCGTCAATTATTCACAATCAAATCAGAGATAAAAGGGAAGGACGCCCAGCACAGCCTTGGTTGTGGCTACTTCGAGTCTGGTAGGTTGCGGACGTGAATGGAGGGGGCGAGCGGGTAGATTGACTCAACTTTCATGACTTTTTGTACAAAACTGTTTTTTTGAAAGATATATTACATAAAAAGTCTTTATTTTGTTAAAATAAAAGCTTCGTTATGTGATTTTTACTTTCTCTCTATCTTACAGGTAGAGAAAGTATTGTGATCGTCAAAAAATTCGAACTCGAGATTTTGATGAATTTTGACGTTTCATGACTTCCTGAATCCGAAAAAGTGGTTTTTGAATTTCCGTCTGTCTGTCTGTCTGTCTGTCTGTCTGTCTGTACCTCCAACTAGAGCCTAAACTATTTTACCGATTGAGCTGAAACTTGATATCTAGGGTTTTCATAGGGTTGCTCCGAGGGGTTTTTGGAATTGGATATCTACCCCTAAAATTAAGGTTAGTTTACTGAAGGGCAAAAAGAGAAAAAGTCGATTTTCTCAAAATTGGCTCTAACGATTTTGATTAAATTTCATTTATGAACATTAATAAATATTCCAAACAAAATGGCTACTCTCAATATTTCGGCAAAATCGTTTTAAGGGCTCCGGTCTGATGCGTAAATTAACATTTTTTATAATAGCTCCGAAACTATTTGAGATATGAAATTACTTAGCATTACAAATATGTATATATATTTATAATACAAATATTTTATTCGAAACATATTTTTATAAAATCAATAACTTTCAATATATACGCAATTATATATATATTTTTAACTTTTTGGGCATTAAAGCTTAAGTATTTTGACCGTAAGAAAAACTAACCTGAAATGTTGATGGATGTCGACGTCTCATGACCCCCCGAACCCTTAAAAATAGTTTTTGCAATGCCGTCTGTCTGTGTGTCTATTAAAACTTAAAATTAAGGGTAGTTTACTGAAGGGCAAAAAGAGAAAAAGTCGATTTTCTCAAAATCGGCTCTAACGATTTTGATTAAATTTCATTTATGAACATAAATAAATATTCCAAACAAAATGGCTACTCTCAATATTTCGGCAAAATCGTTTTAAGGGCTCCGGTCTGATGCGTAAATTAACATTTTTTATAATAGCTCCGAAACTATTTGAGATATGAAATTACTTAGCATTACAAATATGTATATATATTTATAATACAAATATTTTATTCGAAACATATTTTTATAAAATCAATAACTTTCAATATATACGCAATTATATATATTTTTTTAACTTTTTGAGCATTAAAGCTTAAGTATTGCGACCGTAAGAAAAACTAACCTGAAATGTTGATGGATGTCGACGTCTCATGACCCCCCGAACCCTTAAAAATAGTCTTTGCAATGCCGTCAGTCTGTGTGTCTATTAAAACTTAAAATTAAGGGTAGTTTACTGAATGGCAAAAAGAGAAAAAGTCGATTTTCTCAAAATCGGCTCCAACGATTTTGATTAAATTTCATTTATAAACATTAATAAATATTCCAAACAAAATGGCTACCCTCAATATTTCGGCAAAATGGCTTTAAGGGCTCCGGTCTGATGCGTAAATTTACATTTTTTTAAATAGCTCCGAAACTATTTGAGATATGAAATTACTTAGCATTACAAATATGTATATATATTTATAATACAGATATTTTATCCGAAACATATTTTTATAAAATCAATAACTTTCAATATATACGCAATTATATGAATTTTTTTAACTTTTTGGACATTAAAGTTTAAGTATTGCGACCGTAAAAAAAAAACTAACCTGAAATGTTGATGGATGTCGACGTCTCATGACCCCCGAACCCTAAAAAATAGTCTTTGCAATGCCGTCTGTCTGTGTGTCTATAAAAACTTAAAATTAAGGGTAGTTTACTGAAGGACGAAAAGAGAAAAATTTGGTTTTCTCAAAATCTGCTTAAACGATTTTGATTAAAATTCGTATCTAGGCGTTGATTAAGATTATAAATAAACTGGCCATTTTCATTTTCCTATGAAAATGATTTTTAGGGTACATTACAGAAGCGTTAATTTCCGTATCTCCACAACTATTGGAGAAACTAAACAACTTATCATTGCAAAATTGTAGGACTATTAGAAATAAAAAACTTTTATTTGACATATATTTTTATAAAAACAGCAGTTTCTGAGATATTTGCAAATATATTAATACAATTTTGTGAGCTTTAGTTGTAAACATATACTACTTAAGTCTTAACGCAATAATACTCCAATGCCATAGAGTAATTAAATATAAGTAAGTATCTAAAAAAAGTATGTTATTTTTCCTTAAATCTCTTAGGAGAAATGTTTGCATAGCAATGATCTATCTCCATTTTAGACTCAATAGTCAATATTTACATTTTTTATTGGTCAAAATGTATAAATGAATAATTAAATATCAATGCGATGACTTGAAGATCTGCAACACCTTTTAAAATGTTAAAATTTTAACCAGAAATCGAAATTTTAATACGAAGTGTTGACCCTTGTGGAAGACATTAAACTGTTTGAAATGTTCTTAGGTGGACAAAGATGTGCCTCTTTTCTCATTGATTCTATATCATTGTATATTATTTTATGCGTGTTCTTATGTGGAGTGGTGATGATACAATGTACATTATTCCGTTCAGAAATCTTACGAGTTTATAGAAAGAGAGAGAAAGTCTGTGCGGTGTGCCGTACCATTTATTTAAAATTAATTTAATTTATAAAAAGGACACTTTCACAAATAATTAAAACCTTTAGAGCTCATGCACATTCAATCCTAAATGAAATAGGTTAAAATTTAATTATTTTAAAATATTTAACCATATAATATGATTATATTATATAATTTTTTGTGAATATATTATTTGATTTATTTTTTTTAGTTGAGAAATAAGACATTTATTTGATTTTTGTTACTAAATTAATCAAAATACCTGTGTATACAAATTTACTTCGGTTGGATTCGTGGGTGAACGTCATTTGATTTAATTTATACTTGAGTTAATAAATATTTACCCATCATAAAAATAATATATAAACAACGTTTAGAGTATATTTGGTTGGAACAATACTCACAATGCTCGAATGAACTTCGTATCAACCGTATCCCAAATGGTCTCCTATTATGGGAATACTCTAACTACTCGCTTCTGTGGTCAAATTAGCTAAGATTCTAATGCGTCAATCTAGCAATAGACTATACTGCCAATGAAGGAGATATTGACCCTTAATTATTGATCAGGTGTATTGAAGGGGTGGTTTCCTAAATGGTTTTATACTCTACATCTATGCAAATTTGGGTAAAATACCTCTACATTAAACCTATCACATTACTAACACATTTGCGTAACTAGTACACACATGTATAGCCCAAACGGGTACTAAGACATATTGCTGAAAATATACACCTTACTTTGGTACTATTGTGATTCAGGCCATAGTTTATGACACATGGTTGACTACAATATGAATCCCACAATCTTAAATAATTTTACTGCGAAATAATCATATAAATAGTTTACCTCAGTATCATCGTAAAATGTTGGTACACTTCCTCTAAATTTCTTCATCAACCCTAGCATCCCCACTTGCAGTAATTTAAATATATGGATAGCCCGGATGAAGATTAATACGCGGTTACCCGAAGAAAAAATCAACTTAATCTACAGCGTATGGATACTTAAGCAAGCTTAGAAAAGTTTTTTCCAACAAGTGGTTTGCGGACCAGCATTGGTCAGCAAATGAAATCATTTAAGTATTTATACTTGTATTTAAGAAACGAGTATAAAAAATTAATACTTATGATTTTTTGTCGAATATCAATTTTTTAAATACTTCCCGTTGAAGTTTAATTACCTCATTTGTAAGTCAACCAAGCTCTAAATTCACTTTTGTAATCTTGTGATTTGGGCTAATTAGTGTAAGTTGAAGATCCTCAAATGAGCATTGAGATAAGTTTAGTTAAAATTAAAAAATTACGTTCAATTTGAATAAAAAGGCATACAACCTGAACGTATAGGAAGACGCGGCTTTAAATATATATATAATATATATATATATTATGTTTATATTAATAAACAACATCCCTGTGGCTGTGTGGCTATGTTTGTACACTAATTATAAAAAGATCTCTGATTTGACTATGGGTGACATCAATGGTCACATGGTCTAACTCGTCAACTTCGTGTTTGGCTGGATTGCCGATGACGGTGAAAATGATGTTCAAAACCGGTCAGGTGTTCTGAGGGTAGTTTTCCCACTCTCTCTCCACCCAAGTGCAAGTACATTTCCTCTAAAATTCTACCTTCCTCTATCCTATTACATAATATAATTAATGTAAGTAGGTGACTGGGGGTCTACGGTAAGGTGTCAGACTTCTGTGCTGGGGGTTCGGAGTTCAATCCTCGGTCCCGGCATAGATTTATTTGATTGCCAAAACCTTCCTTCACCTCTGACAAGACGTGTATTAATCACAACTTGTGAATGTGTGGAATGCCAGGCCTCCACCGTGGTTCGGATCCCACGTTAAACTGTAGGTCCTCCAGTTCATCTCACAATCACCCTACTATTACACATTAGCGTGAGTATAACCCAAACGGGTAGTAAGACGCGGTAATAATAATAAAATAATAATAATAATAATATAATAATAATAATAATAATAATAATAATAATAATAAATGTAAGCGTATATAACCCGAAAGGGTACTATGAACCATTGGAAAAATAAAAAGAACATGAAGTGACGCTAGTTAAGCTATTTATTATTTTGACACAGTCTTGATCAATTGTTAGATAACTAAATTATACTAATGAATGTTTATTTAATAAAGTGCACATGAATTACCTAAACAACAACATCTTACTGAATCGCAATAACATCAAACGCACGGGCTTTTGTGTGCATGACCAACATCGCTAACTGAGAACTTCTTGTGAGATTAGATCAATGGAATCAAACCGTGTGAGGCCGCATCATTGATCTCGCTCTGTCTGGGATGCAGGAGGGGGGGAGGTGGGGGACGAGATGGAATACAGGAGGAGGGAATGAGGAGAGAAGATCTGGAAGGAATGAGGAGGCGGCAGGAAGGAAACCCTGGACTCCGGGGTAATTTGGGGGAGGAAACGATACGACCCCCTTGGGGCTTGAAGTTAGCCACACTTTCCTTATTTCCAGGCTGAAGGGTCAGAGTCCTCATCCTTTACCCCCTGCCCTCCCTACCCACAATCTCTCCCTTTTTCCCCACAACCCCCGGGATGAAGGTAATGGGCCGTGCGTTGGTTTGGGGCCCCATCTTCACCTGAATGTATTTCTGCCGTGGAATACGTACCTTTATACCCAGTCTCTTTGGTGATACACAAATAAAAACACGAGATAATTCAATTTTTAAAAGAAATTTTACCTATTCTAGAACTAATGTGGGTCAATGTCTAGACTTATAATTATAACCTAGACATAGGTTTTATCTATTATCTATTATACCAGCTGATGTGCCCGTTCTTCACATGGGGAATCTATAAATGGTTTTGCACTATGTTAAAAGAATATAAAATTAACTAGAAGAAAAACTAACCAAATATTAAATTATTTATAAATATTAAACACTTATTGGTTTATATTATGTGACTAAACATGAAAAAAAGGCTGAATGATTACAATATTATGTCAAAATAAGGATATAATCTAAAAGTATTTGCCTTAAAGTGATTATAAGAAAAGTAAAACTATGTAATATACGTTATTACTAAAACAAATTAAAAATAATTGAAAGTAGAATATTCCAGTTTGACAAACAGCATACATGAAATATTGAGCTATAATAGATACATATTAGTCCCTTTAATTACCTGAAATATTAAGAATTTCTACTACACCAATAATTTTTACCTAAGTGAGTGTGAAATTTTGAGCGCATAGTTTTTTGGAACAATTTTTCATAATTTTCTTATCATCTAGGGTGGATTGTATAGCTACTTGCATCTATATTAATTTTATACCGCACCAAAAAGTGTTTTTTTTCCTTTACGTTTTGAAACTTTAAGTTTACCCACTTCCGTTACCCTCCTAATTAATTCACTGGCCACTTTTTAATAAATAAAAAAGTCAGACTCCTCCAGTTATATGAGGTTGTCCCTCTACATGTAGGTAAATATTTCTATTCTCTATCATATAAGAATCATTCTATTAAATTAGCTTTGGAAATCTTTGTAGAATGAACGCCTTCCTTCCCATTTTTGTCTTTCATTTCAAAATTTAATTTGTTTTCATGGTGTTTGAGGTATATCTTATATCTGGATGACAAATCGTAATATTTTAACATAATGGAAAGTAATTTTATATTAGTTTTTGAGTTTAGAACCCCCACACCATTTCTCAAACTCCTACTTAGAAAATTAAATATTTACAAATTGTTTGGTTGTTTGGAGTGATCACACAGCATTCATGATAATTTCTCTTTATCCCACCTACAAGCTTTGTTTTATGTAACCCCCCCTCCCCCACTCCACCTCTTATTTCCTTGATCTCCATTTTACTATTTAAAAGTATCAGATATTACGTTATTTGGATTAATACATTTATCTTTCTGCTGAATTTTATTTTACAACACAATTGTAAATAGTTGTTTCAATTAGTTTTAAAATTTGAATACACATTCCCCATTTCGACTAACCCAACTTTGACATTTAATATTTAAGACCTAATTGAATATCTTGAGTAGTACTTCTACCTGTATGTCAAATTTCAATTCTCTACCTAACCTACAATTAATTATATATTTATAGTCCCCACCACCTAATTTAACGGAAACATATTTCCCATATTTATTCGTTTTGGAATGAATTATTTTGGCAGTGAAAGGGACTCTTCCTACCCCCATTTTTAGATAGTTAATTTTGATTTTAAAAAAAGTGTCTGGGTTATTCTTAAACCTTACCGAGAAATTTGAATACTCTACCGTGTATGAATTAGTTTTGGATATAAGTTTTGAAATTTTGAAACCTCCAATTTCACTAGACCCCAATTAAATTTTTTTAAAAGAAAGATTTGGCCAATTTCTAAATTCCTGGCTAATCTCAATTTCCTATTTCACTTAAAGGTGTGTTTTATGTTTACATTCCCTCCCCCTCTCTTTACCCAAAGACCTATTTTAAAACTTAAAATATATATATTTATTGATTATTTGGAGGGGTCCTTTAATCTTCTTTTCAAGTTGAAATTTTATAACACCCTTTTATATAGTTGTTCATTTTAGTTTTGAAAATTTTGAAACCTCATCCATTTGTCCATCTCCAACTTTGAAATCTCAAATTTTAAGATTTGATTATTTGAAGTGTTTCCTCTACCTTCCTGCTAAATTTCAATTATTTACGTTCCATTATAGTTTTCTTCTTTTAATAGACTCGTCAAAAACTCCTCTCCTAGATCTCTGTCACCCATTTTCAAATGTCCAAATTTTAGACATTTCTGGTTGTTTCGAGGGGTCCCTTTATTCGATTGCATAATTTTAGATTTCTCGGACGTTTATAAGGATTCGAACAATTCATACAGAGGGATTTTGGAATGAAGGAGAGAAGAAAGGACACAAAATGTATTTATATATAAGATAGTAAATGGTACGACACAATCGCACAAACTTTCTCATATTGTGCTATAGCTTAAAAAAAGATAATCTTCATATATATGATTTAAGTAAACTACACTTATTTATGTTTTCCTCATAAAAATAAAAACATCATCTTGTTGATCACAATAAACACACTTTATGGCTAAATTAAAAATCAAATTAATAGTATATCTTAACAAAATTAAAATTCTAGAAATTTATTATATCAAACTAACCTAAATTTATTTATTTGTAAAAAAAAATATATTCTTATTTATCATGAAAATCTATTCTCGAACTCCCATTTTGAATTCAATCTTCAAAGTCAATTTTAAAAAAATCAAATTTTCTATGATGTTTCATATGTAAACTATCCTTAAATTAATTTATTTTAGTAATTTAAAACATATATTATTATTTAAAATTATGAACAAAGTCGGTGGAGCTATTTTCAAAAAATCAGTTTTTTCAAAAAAAAAAGTCATTTGTCGCTGAGGGAATTTTTACCAAGGACAGACAGATGTAAAATACACTTTTTAATTTCTTGCTACCTTACATTTATAGAAAGTAAAAGAATCGTAAAAAATATCAAACTCTAGATTTTGATGAATTTTGACGTTTCATGACCCCCCCTTCCTCAGAATCCGAAAAAGTGGTTTTTGCCTGTCTTTGTCTGTCTGTACTGTACCTAAACTATTTTATCGATTGGGTTAAGACTTAGTATCAAGGGTTTTCATCGGGATGCCCCAAGGAGTTTTTGGAATTGGATATCTAACCCTAAGATTAAATGTAGTTTCCTTAAGGGTAAAAAGAGATTTTTTTTATCAAAATCGGGTCTAATGATATTGATTAAATTTCATTTCTAAGCATTGATCAATTTTACAAAGAAAATGGCTACTCTCATACCTTAGTATCTCTTATAAAAAATAAAAATCAGATCCAAGAACATAAATTCACCGTTAGTTCGATGGAAAAAAACTTAATTTCATAATGCCCTGTGTAAATGGGAACGTGGTTTAAAGGTAAGGTTGTATAGTCTGATTTGCTGGTCACGGAGATGCGATTGTGTATTGAGGACATTTTTAATGAATGTTTTTTCACCTTTTCCTCCAACACAATAAATGTTATACTCTCTATAAATTCTACCTTCCTCATCTCTACTTGTTCAGAATGTAGATTAATTAAAAGAGTAGACAGCCCAGCAGTGCAAAAAAAAAAAAAACAGCACAATAATACTCAATCAAATTTTTGTTATATAGCTTGTAATTTATTTCATATATATATAAATATTAATAAATAATAAGTTCTTCCAAATAAATAGTAAGTATTTCTGAAAACTCTACTTCTGTAAGAGCTTTTATTTAAAAAAAAACTATTTATATAACTAATAACTTAATACCTCATTAATAGAAACATAATGAGATATTTTATTTTTGGAATGACTACAATTAATTCTGCATAAATAAGATAAAATAATGTTGTAGTTTTAAGTTGGGAGTGTTGATATTTTGACTACTGGAAGAAGTTATTTAATTTTAATGGAAAGAGTTACAACTTTTATATAATTGTTTTAGTTGTACTCACCCATAATTTTGTTGTTGACTACAGCTCAATGCTAAAACAAGCTATTAGAACATGTAGCCACTAATTCGTGGATAATCTAATGGTAGGCCGTACCAACTACTAGGTAATGATGGTTTTAAACTTGACAAACGTGATTTATTGAGTATTTGGAGGATAATTACTTTAATTTCAAGTAATTTTGGTAAAGTTGAAAACTCTTCAAATATTGAAAATAAATATTGTATATAAAAATAAATCGTATTTGGAATATACATGTAGGGAAATATATATATATATAAAATTATAGCGGAAAGCATTAAAAATAAATGGTATGGGGCACCGCACAAACTTTTTGGTTTTTTCTTAAAATAGACATTTACTAAGATTGTGTAAGATTTATGAAGCTAAATAATAGGTCTATACATTGTTCTAGAAAAATTGCACCAAATATCATAATTTAAATAATAAACACTGTTACTTACTTGTTCAATGGCGTTAGGAACTAGGAACACTGTTACAAAAAAATAAGAAAAGAGAAAAAAAATTACCAAAGAGCTTAGTAATCAAATTCATTTTAAAAGACCTGATTAAATATATATTTCTCATAACTTAGAAATTATTAGTTTTAGGAAGTTATATTTCAAATAAAAGATTTCTTTTTATCTTTAATAAGACTATAATTTTACTATGATAAGCTATTTTTATGTTAAATAGTTGCGTAGAAATGATCAAAATTGAAAATTTACCTTAAATAAAGTATCCTAAAAGTTATTTTTATAAGAAAACAAGAATTGCCATCCTTTTCATACCAGTAATGATACAAAGTGTCAAGGTACAAAGTTTAATCAAAATTGTTAAAGCGAATTTTGAGAAAATCGAAATTTGTTCTTTTTGCCCTTCAGTAAACTACCCTTGATTTTAGTGTTAAATGTCTAATTCCAAAAATCATTGAGGAAACGTTATGAAAATACCAGATACCATGTTTAGCCAAATCGGTAAGATAGTTTTGGCTCTAACCTAAGGTACAGACATACAGACATGGAGACAACATTGCAGAAACAACTTTTTTTTTTCAGGTGTCATGAAACGTCTACATTTTTCAAAATCTTGAGTTCATTTTTTTGAGGACCACAATATTTTTCTTTGAGGTGTCGAGAGAAAGTAAAAATATTAATATTTTTACTGAATTTTTGTTTGTTTTCAAAAAACAAATTAACTTTTAAATTTCTTTAATTTATTCATAGGTACGACCATGTGTACATAAATGGAGAATCAAATCAAATCCATGCTAACTCCTTTACGTGTTTGTTACATTAATTTACTTATTGAACTATTTGTTTGCTGATGTGCTCACGTATAAAATTAAACCTACCCGTAACGAATAGTTAATTTATTGATCGTGGTCTAGTGGTCACAAGTTCCCGGCTACAGATCCTGAGGTTCCGGGTTCAATACTAGAAGCTTTCAAATATTAAGTAAAGAAATGGGTCTGGAACAAAGTCAACTCAGCCTCGTGAGGACATATAGAAGCTACTTGAAAGAAAAACTAGCGGGTCACGTCTATAAAACTTAGATTAACGGCCGAAAGACTCTTTGTCCTGACCACATCAGCGGTGGTGAAACCAGGGAAATAGGGGGGCATTGCCCCTGGAATATATCTTCCCCCCCCTTGATGTATTTAAAATCCTCTTATATTATCGAATATGAAACGGAAATATTGCCTTAAATTAAACTTCATATGACTTTAAGGTTCATTCACTTTTAATAATTTACCAGAGAAAACTAGTTCAAACAGCTTCTAAGGGGATCAAACTTCAGAAAAAAATTTCAAGTGAAGAGCACTCTAAATAACTTCTAGGGCCATCCAAATTTGAAAAATGTCTTTGGGAGGGCCACTTTAAAAGCTTCTATATGCATGTAAATTTGAAAAAATTTCACGTGAGGACTGTTCGAAGAAGTTTCTGAGAGCATTACATTTTCAAATATTTTTCAGTGAAAGACCACTTCCATATATAATAATTAAAAAACATAATTTATTTTCAAAAAATGTCTTGATGAAGACCATTCTAAATAGCTTCCAAGAAGATCATGTTTCAAAGAACTACCGGGAGAAAATCAATTCAATAAGGTTCTAATATAGAAAAACTCAGGCGAGGATCAATCTATAAAGCGTTTAGAAGAATTCAAATTCAAAAAATTCCTGGGGCAATGAACCCTTCAAATAAATTTTAGATATTAAATAAAAAAAATTGTATGAAGATATTTAAAATAATTCTAGAGTCATCAAAATTTAAAAAAAAAATATTGAGAAAAACTTCTTCAAATAGCTTAGGAAAATCAAAGTTTCCAAAATTGAGATAATAGTTTCAAATGGCTTTTAGGGACATCACGTTTTCAAATTTATATCAAGGTGGTTATGGGTGTGGGTCAGGGGCAGTGGAAGGCAAGAACCTAATTTTTTTTCCCTCACCTTCTCCCCTCCCCCCATCTTACCCAGAAGACGGTGGCTGCTCGGTTGGTATGGCTCGATTGCAGGGTTCCACCGTGAATTTGTATTATTAATGTTATTTTATAGCATTGATACTGTCAAAGTTTAAAGCTCCAGAAATTTATGATTTGATGTATAAAATATAAAGGCAGTTTTATTGATTTGTGTAAGTGTTGGATAGATATAGTAGGATCAGGATAAAAAGAACATCATCTGACAGTAGCAAAAGTAATTAAAAGTATTTAAAAAGGTTTAAGTCATGCCATCTGCAGTGGAATTTTTTGTTGTATAGTATAAATACCAATAAAACAAACCTAACAGTACAGTACAGATGTTATCAATATTGATATAAAATAAATAATACGGTGCATCACACATATGTTATTTCTCTTTTACCCTGAAATAGAGACATTTACTAAAAACTCGTAGGAAATAGTGAAATACCATAATAAACTTTGTTTTCGAAATACTCCACTAAATAGCATAAATCAAATAATACTATCTCGTAGAGAAATAATGAGGAAAGAGGAACATCGCTGTCCACCAAAGAGCATAACAATCAATTTCAAAATTTCAAATATCACAATAATGCATTTAATATAATTATTAGCTTGTAGCCCAGAAACTTTTGATTTTAATAAAATACATTTAAAGTAAATTATTTTAACTTTATCAGTACTACAATTTTTCAAAGTAAATGTATTACCTATCTTAAATAATTGTAGAAATATGAACAAAATTAGAAACTTACGCTTATGTAAAATACTTTAGAAGTAATTTACATGGAAAAATGAGTTGTCATTTTATTTATAATTCTAAACAGTGGCTAAATACAAAATGAGTTTGGAAAAATTTACTTTCTGTTTTCCATTCAGTAAACTACTCTTAGAGCTATATTATTTAATTACAAAAAATAGCGTGGGGGAATCCTATTAAAACCCTGAATACCAAGTTTCAGCCCAATCGGTTAAATAGCTTAGGCTCAAGATACAGACAGGTGGACAGACAGCCAGACAAATATGCAAAATCCAGTTTTTATATTTAGGGGAGTAATGAAACGTCGAAATTTATCAAAATCTCTAGTTCAAGTTTTTTTTACAATTACAACACTTCTCTCTCTTATGTGTCGAGGAAATAAAGTAAATAAATGGTACGGCGCACCGCACAGACTTTCTCTCTCTTTCTATAAACTCGTAAGATTTCTGAACGGAATAATGTACATTGTATCATCACCACTCTACATAAGAACACACATAAAATAATATACAATGATATAGAATCAATGAGAAAAGAGGCGCATCTTTGTCCACCTAAGAGCATTTCAAACAGTTTAATGTCTTCCACAAGGGTCAACACTTCGTATTTAAATTTCGATTTCTGGTTAAAGTTTTAACACTTTATAAGGTGTTGCAGATCTTCAAGTCATCGCATTAATATTTAATTATTCATTTATACATTTTGACCAATAAAAAATGTAAATATTGACTATTGAGTCTAAAATGGAGATAGATCATTGCTATGCAAACATTTCTCCTAAGAGCTTTAAGGAAAAATAACTTACTTTTTTAGATACTTATATTTAATTACTCTATGGCATTGGAGAATTATTGCATTAAGATTTAAGTAGTATATGTTTACAACTAAAGCTCACAAAATTGTATTAATATATTTGCAAATATCTCAGAATCTGTTGCTTTTTTAAAAATATATGTCAAATAAAAGTTTTTTATTTCTAATAGTCCTACAAATTTGCAATGATAAGTTGTTTAGTTTCTCAAATAGTTGTGTAGATACGGGAATTAACGCTTCTGTAAAGTACCCTAAAAATCATTTTCATAGGAAAATTAAAATAGCCAGTTTATTTATATATTTTAATCATCGCCTAGATACGAATTTTAATCAAAATCGTTTGAGCAGATTTTGAGAAAGCAAATTTTTTCTCTTTTCGCCCTTCAGTAAACTACCCTTAATTTTAAGTTTTTATAGACACACAGACAGATGGCATTGCAAAGACTATTTTTTACGGTTCGGGGGGTCATGAGACGTCAACATCCATCAACATTTCAGGTTAGTTTTTTTTTACGGTCGCAATACTTAAACTTGAATGTCCAAAAAGTTATATAATTGCGTATAGATTGAAAGTTATTGATTTTATAAAAATATGTTTCGGATAACATATCTGTATTATATATATATATATATATATATATATATATATATACATATTTGTAATGCTAAGTAATTTCATATCTCCAATAGTTTCGGAGCTATTGTAAAAAATGTTAATTAACGCATCATACCGGAGCCCTTAAAGCCATTTAGCCGAAATATTGAGGGTAGCCGTTTTTGTTTGGAATATTTATTAATGTTTATAAATGAAATTTAATCAAAATCGTTAGAGCCGATTTTGAGAAAATCGACTTTTTCTCTTTTTGCCCTTCACTAAACTACCCTTAATTTTAAGTTTTAATAGACACACAGACAGACGGCATTGCAAAGACTATTTTTTAGGGTTCGGGGGGTCATGAGACGTCGAAATCCATCAACATTTAGGTTAGTTTTTTTTACGATCGCAATACTTAAGCTTTAATGTCCAAAAAGTTAAAAATATATATATAATTGCGTATAGATTGAAAATTATTGATTTTATAAAAATATGTTTCGAATAAAATATTTGTATTATAAGAATATATAAATATTTGTAATGCTAAGTAATTTCATATCTCAAATAGTTTCGGAGCTATTATAAAAAATGTTAATTTACGCATCAGACCGGAGCCCTTAAAGCCATTTTGCCGAAATATTGAGAGTAGCCATTTTGTTTAGAATATTTATAAATGTTCATAAATGAAATTTAATCAAAATCGTTAGAGCCGATTTTGAGAAAATCGACTTTTTCTCTTTTTTCCCTTCAGTAAACTACCCTTAATTTTAGGGGTAGATATCCGATTCCAAGAACTCCTCTGGGCAACCCTATGAAAACCCAAGATATCAAGTTTCAGCTCAATCGGTAAAATAGTTTAGGCTCTAGTTGGAGGTACAGACAGACAGACAGACGGAAATTCAAAAACCACTTTTTCGGATTCAGGAAGTCATGAAACGTCAAAATTCATCAAAATCTCGAGTTCGATTTTTTTGACGATCACCATACTTTCTCTACCTGTAAGATAGAGAGAAAGTAAAAATACGTTGATGTTTAATAAGAACCTCTTTCTAAAGTATTATTAATAAAACAATAAAATGTATAACCTGTGGAACAGGTGTATCCCTACATAGTTATTTTAATTGATTAATTTTTTGTTTTATATCTCACAAAAAAGTTACTATGTATAATATTATGACTTTTAATAAACTACCCAACTAGAACGATTAATATATTGTATAATAAATTCATATTATTTTCAGAATTTATTACTAGTTAGACTACATAAAGTTTATTATGAACCTAAAATAAGTATTCAAGAGTTGCTTTAACTTATAAATATTACACCTTAAATTATATATAGTTTTTCAACTGAAACAAGAAGAACGTGTTAAAAATAAATTGAAATTTTGAGCTCGTCAAAATAGTGAATGTCCATCCATCTACATCGGTAGCTCATATTTCCAACAACGAATATCCGTTTTCTTCACCATTATCCATTCTTCGTTGATATACACCATTTCTTTCTTTTTTTTCTCGATATTATTTCAAACACAAACACCAAAATAAAAGTAAACTCTTACAATACCATGTCTTTTCTTCTTGCAAACGCATCATTACTCTTTCTCTCTATATATATTTTTATATACCAAAATAATTTTCTTCCCCACTAGATTCTCTTCCCCATTTTCTTTTCGGCTTTCCACTTCCTTTCGCTTCGCCTTCACATTGTCCTCAATAAAGACAGGGTGAGATCTCATTAATTTCACATCGAGAGCTCGCTGGGAAGCCGGTGACGTCAGAGCCACCTGTGCTGGTCTGAGCGCACGCTCAAAAAACACGACACGCGATGGTGTTTTGTCACAGAGTGACAATAGTGCTGCTGCGACTGAAGACTGGAGAGAGGGTTAAAGGAAGAAAGGGGAGATACGAAAGGAAGGTATACCGGGGTCTCCCCGCATGATCGTTTGACTCTCTTAAAATAGTCTGATTGGACGGGTTATGAGGGGGAGGTGGGGAGGCGGGAAGGTACTAGACTGCTGACCTTTAATGATGTGCCTTATTGTTGAAATACGGAGAATGAAGACAAAAATATATGTATGTGTAAGCAAAAAAATATGTGGTTGAGATTTCAGACATGTAGGAAAGAGAGGGAAAGAGGGAAATGGGAACAAAAGATACTGAAGCCTTGTCAAAAACAACAATTGGTACCTCATTAAGGAACTTTGATCCTTATTTTTAGTGGAATAAATAGTAACAAACACACCAAACTCACAGCGATATAATCCGTTATACATTACGTATTAGTCATATACAAATACCGTAAATTATTTCAATTACATCTCATCTCTTTCATATCAACCATACCACCAAGTATATTTTATTTAACTATCCACAAAATATTAAAATTTCTGCTGTCCAAATAAACATGCTTAATGTGATATTTTCCACACTCAATATTTGAAATACACTTTATTATTGTAGCAATTTACGCACGAGTAGTGAAGCTACCACTTTAAATCCTTCCTGTAAAATATGTAAATACCCATACAGACAAATGGGGATATTCAGTTTTTCACACAAAATAAAATATAATAATCGAATAGCTATCACACTAAATGTATAAATATAAATCTAAAAATTTAGATCAGTACCCGAGTGCCAAAAACTGAGCCCTAGCCGAATGCAATGAAGGTAGATAATAAATTAAGTGGCTCAACATCTGTATTCTAGATGGTTGATTTCCTTAAAGTTAAAGCTATAATAACCTAATACTGTACCCTAAATTTTGTATCCTGATTCCGAACGGTCCTGATTGTCCACAGTTCATATTGTGAACATGAGATTTTTGATATAATTATGAGGAGTCCAGATTGCAGACACTCCATGTTGCTATGTCATTCCACCCCTAATTTGATAAAAGGTGCAGCCCACGGGGTCCTAGCAGTCGTACGTTCTTTCAGACTCATCAGTTTTAATTTAACTAAATTACATACACGAGTATTTACAGGTTATGTTATGTTAGTTTAAGGCAGTCTAGGTTAGGTTAGGCTAGGTTATGTTAGGTATGGCTTAGTCTAGGGTAATCTTGATCAGGAGGAAAGACCCGGTGGCCGGTGGGTGCTGCCAGTAACCCCTTTCACCCGTGTTACCACCCTTACGTAGGAATTCTCGCGAGTTGCCCTTTACTTGTTCGCAATCTGGTCATTGGATTATTTAAATGGCCACAATATTTTGGGTGTGCTCGCAATTTGGATGAATTTCGCCCTGTTCGCAATCAGAATACAAACCTTTATTTTGTGTATAAATGCGAATGAACTGAAGGGCTACTAAGAAACTAAGAAGACATAAAATAAATTATTTAGACAACTTTATTTGTATACTTTCTATATTATACCAAACTAGGTTTTGAACCTGTCTATGACAGACTGATAATAACAGTACTAACCAACCAAACAAAACCTAACCTTTAATAATAATGATTCAAACATGGAGAGTTAGTTTTTACTTTCTCTCTATCTTACAGGTAGAGAAAGTATTGTGATCGTCAAAAAATTCGAACTCGAGATTTTGATGAATTTTGACGTTTCATGACTTCCTGAATCCGAAAAAGTGGTTTTTGAATTTCCGTCTGTCTGTCTGTCTGTCTGTCTGTCTGTACCTCCAACTAGAGCCTAAACTATTTTACCGATTGAGCTGAAACTTGATATCTAGGGTTTTAATAGGGTTTCCCCGAGGGGTTTTTGGAATTGGATATCTACCCCTAAAATTAAGGGTAGTTTACTGAAGGGAAAAAAGAGATAAAGTCGATTTTCTCAAAATCCGTTCTAACGATTTTGATTAAATTTCATTTATGAACATTAATAAATATTCCAAACAAAATGGCTACTCTCAATATTTCGGCAAAATCGCTTTAAGGGCTCCGGTCTGATGCGTAAATTAACATTTTTTATAATAGCTCCGAAACTATTTGAGATATGAAATTACTTAGCATTACAAATATGTATATAAATTTATAGTACAAATATTTTATTCGAAACATATTTTTATAAAATCAATAACTTTCAATATATACGCAATTATATATATATTTTTAACTTTTTGGGCATTAAAGCTTAAGTATTGCGACCGTAAGAAAAACTAACCTGAAATGTTATGGATTTCGACGTCTCATGACCCCCCGAACCCATTAAAATAGTCTTTGCAATGCCGTCTGTCTGTGTGTCTATTAAAACTTAAAATTAAGGGTAGTTTACTGAAGGGCAAAAAGAGAAAAAGTCGATTTTCTCAAAATCGGCTTTAACGATTTTGATTAAATTTCATTTATGAACATAAATAAATATTCCAAACAAAATGGCTACTCTCAATATTTCGGCAAAATCGTTTTAAGGGCTCCGGTCTGATGCGTAAATTAACATTTTTTATAATAGCTCCGAAACTATTTGAGATATGAAATTACTTAGCATTACAAATATGTATATATATTTAAAATACAAATATTTTATTCGAAACATATTTTTATAAAATCAATAACTTTCAATATATACGCAATTATATATATATTTTTAACTTTTTGGGCATTAAAGCTTAAGTATTGCGACCGTAAGAAAAACTAACCTGAAATGTTGATGGATGTCGACGTCTCATGACCCCCCGAACCCTTAAAAATAGTCTTTTCAATGCCGTCTGTCTGTGTGTCTATTAAAACTTAAAATTAAGGGTAGTTTACTGAATGGCAAAAAGAAAAAAAGTCGATTTTCTCAAAATCGGCTCCAACGATTTTGATTAAATTTCATTTATAAACATTAATAAATATTAAAAACAAAATGGCTACCCTCAATTTTTCGGCAAAATGGCTTTAAGGGCTCCGGTCTGATGCGTAAATTAACATTTTTTTAAATAGCTCCGAAACTATTTGAGATATGAAATTACTTAGCATTACAAATATGTATATATATTTATAATACAGATATTTTATCCGAAACATATTTTTATAAAATCAATAACTTTCAATATATACGCAATTATATGAATTTTTTTTAACTTTTTGGACATTAAAGTTTAAGTATTGCGACCGTAAAAAAAAACTAACCTGAAATGTTGATGGATGTCGACGTCTCATGACCCCCCGAACCCTAAAAAATAGTCTTTGCAATGCCGTCTGTCTGTGTGTCTATAAAAACTTAAAATTAAGGGTAGTTTACTGAAGGACGAAAAGAGAAAAATTTGGTTTTCTCAAAATCTACTTAAACGATTTTGATTAAAATTCGTATCTAGGCGTTTATTAAGATTATAAATAAACTGGCTATTTTCATTTTCCTATGAAAATGATTTTTAGGGTACATTACAGAAGCGTTAATTTCCGTATCTCCACAACTATTGGAGAAACTAAACAACTTATCATTGCAAAATTGTAGGACTATTAGAAATAAAAAACTATTATTTGACATATATTTTTATAAAAACAGCAGTTTCTGAGATATTTGCAAATATATTAATACAATTTTGTGAGCTTTAGTTGTAAACATATACTACTTAAGTCTTAACGCAATAATACTCCAATGCCATAGAGTAATTAAATATAAGTAAGTATCTAAAAAAAGTTTGTTATTTTTCCTTAAATCTCTTAGGAGAAATGTTTGCATAGCAATGATCTATCTCCATTTTAGACTCAATAGTCAATATTTACATTTTTTATTGGTCAAAATGTATAAATGAATAATTAAATATCAACGCGATGACTTGAAGATCTGCAACATCTTTTAAAATGTTAAAACTTTAACCAGAAATCGAAATTTTAATACGAAATGTTGACCCTTGTGGAAGACATTAAACTGTTTGAAATGTTCTTAGGTGGACAAAGATGCGCCTCTTTTCTCATTGATTCTATATCATTGTATATTATTTTATGCGTGTTCTTATGTGGAGTGGTGATGATACAATGTACATTATTCCGTTCAGAAATCTTACGAGTTTATAGAAAGAGAGAGAAAGTCTGTGCGGTGTGCCGTACCATTTATTTTAAGTTGGTTAAGCTTCTAGTTTAATAACATAATATAACATAGCCGACTTTGTGATCTAGTGGTCAGAATTCATGGATACAAATCCAGAGATCCAGGGTTCAATCCTTGGAGCTATCAGATTTTTCTGTTAAGCAGTGGGTTTAAAACGGGGTCAACTTAGTACTCGTGACAAAGAAAAATGGGAAACTTCTTGAAAGAAAAAGTAGCAGCTCACTTCTATAAAACTTAGACTTTCGACCGGATCGTTCATTGTGATGACCACATAAATTAGGCACTATCATCCCCAACGTATAATTTGTATCTTTTAAATGAATCATAGGCCTTTTTAAAATCTATGTATTGATGAACCGTCATGTTGTATCCCCAATTTTTACTTTTTCGCTACGTTAAAGGTAGAATCTTGATGTTTCATGACTCCCTGAATCCAAAAAAGTTATTTTTGAATTTCCCTCAGTCTGTCTCTCTGTCTGTCTGTCTGTCTGTACCTCCAACTAGAGCCTAAGCTGTTTTACCAATCGGGCTGAAACTTGATATCTAGGGTTTTCATAGGGTTGCCCTGAGGGTTTTTTGGAGTTTGATATCTACCCTTAAAATTAAGGGTAGTTTAGTAAAGGGCAAAAAGAGAAAAAGTTGATTTTATCAAAATCTGCTCTAACGATTTTGATTAAATTTCATTTCTCAACATTTATAAATATTTCAAACAAAATGGCTACTCTCAATATTTCGGCAAAATGAATTTAAGGGCTCCGGTTTGATGCGTAAATTCTCATTTCTTATCATATCTCCGAAACTATTTGAGATATGAAATTACTTATTACAAATATGTGGATCTATTTATAATACAAATATTTAATTTGAAACATTTTTTATAAAACAATTAACTTTCAAGCTATACGCAAATAAATATATTGTTTAACTTTTCGAATACTAAAGGTTAAGTATTGCGACCGTAAAAAAAATCTAACCGGAAATGTTGATGGATGTCGGCGTCTCATAATACCCCTAACCCTTAAAAATGGTCATTACAGTGCCGTCTGTCTATGTGTCTATTAAAACTTAAAATCAAGAGTAGTTTTATAAAGGGCGAAAAGAGATAAAAAAAACAATTTTCTCAAAAACGGCTCTAACGATTTTGATTTAAATTCGTATCTAGGCGTTGGTTAAGATTATAAATAAACTGGCTAATTTCATCTTCCCATGAAAATTATTTTAGGGTACTTTACAGAAGCGGAAATTTCCGTATCTCCACAACTATTTGAGATACTAAATAACATATCATTTAAAAATTGTAGTACTATTAAAATGAAAAAACTTGTATACAAAATACATTTTTATAAAACCAACAGTTTCTGAGATATTGGGAAATATATTAATAACATTTTGTGAGCTTTAGTTGTAAAGATATACTACTTAAGTTTTAACGCAATAATTCTCCAATACCATAGATTCATTAAATATAAGTCTCTCAAAAAGTTTATGTTACTTTTCCTTAAACTTCTAAGAAAAAGTGTATGTACAGCAATGATCTATCTCCATTTTAGATTAAATAGTCAGTATTTACATTTTTTATTGGTCAAAATTTTGAAAATGAAGAGTTTAATATCCATGCGCTGACCTGAAGATGTGCAACACCTAATAAAATGTCGACAGGAAGTAGAAATTTTAATACGAAGTGTTGACCCTTATGGACCCAATATTAATCTTTTTTATCGGTCCAAACATACAAATGACGACATTAATTCTTTAAAAAGAAAATATAAAATTTAAAACCGGGACTCAAAAGATGTTTTATATAAGTATAGTGTAATTTATGCTTGGGTTTGCTAGTGTATACTATTTAGTTTCACATATATTACAAGCTGTAGCATTGGGCTAAAATAAAGTGGACAGAGAATGGCTACTTACCCCATTGCACCACAATCTAGCGTCGATAGAGAGCACCAACACGAGCTAATGTGTATCACGACCACGCGTACCTGCGGACTAACTTAGACTGATCATTTGTGTATGGTGAAATTGTGCCAAAGAACTTGATTTGCTAAGAGCTCAAGCAACAAAGACACTTCACTTTTACTATGTTCTGGTGTTATCTCGAAGCCCAAAAAGACTGTTTGGAAGCTATTGTGTCATGCGCGAGTTTGTTCCACAGTGTTCCATATGTTCTTTCCCACCTTGATTCCCGTCTTTCCTTTCTCTGGGTTGTATCGTATAAATAGTGGTGGGATGGCATCCTGCCGTCACTCTTGGACTTGATCGGATTGAGAGCGGGAGAAGCTATAGCTTCTATCATTATAAAATGTAAGATCAAAATTTACTTTTCGGCTTCGTTAATATTTCCTTTTGTTGTAAATGTGTTCTTATTCAAAATTCTTTTTCGGCCATTTTGTTTTTTTATAATGTTATAGTTGAAAATACGCTAGTCATCTCTTCTAAAATAATTTGTTGCACGACTGAGACATTTATATCGATGATCGATCTTTTGCTAACTCATTAAACAAGATCGACAATAAAACTTAGGATATTAACGATATGTTGTTATCGACAATAGAATCGATCTTAAAGTTCATATATATTTTGTATTATTCTGTCATTCAAATATTAAATTTGTATTTAACAATGGAGACATCAAATTGACTAGATAATTGATTGCTTTTTATCTTTGACTTTTCAACATTAATCTTTGTAATTAATTACTATTACGGGAAATTGGTATATCTATTTTAAGTAACATTTAAGTAAAAAAAAAGTGGTAAATGCACTGTGGCTTGTTAAATTGTGATATGGGTTTTTATTTTTTTGTCTGAATATTAGGGAAGAATATATTTTGATAATCATGCTGTTATGAATAACTTATTTGATTATAAATTTTGCCTCTTGTTTCTTTTTAACTCACAACTTATTTCTGAGATTGTTGGTTTTTGTTGTTTTTTTGGTAGCTAACGCCTTATCTCGCTTGTTGATTAGTTTTTGATGATGGCAATTTAATTAAATAATTGATGTTTTCTATAATATAAATGCTTGTAGGCTTTCTCTAAATATTTATATATATAAAACTTACATACGTAGATAATGTCTTAGATATTTCATAAACATCAAATTTTGTTATATTATACTAATTATTTTCTTAAAAGTTTGAATCCCTGTTAAATAAATATAGACTTGAAACTATGTTTTTATCTTATTCGCAATTTTAATCCACCATAACCTAGGTATTATATTTTATTCTGTGTTATTTATAAAAAAAATTTAAGAAACTATTTCAGGAATTTATTACCATTCTTTAAAAGATCTCTTGGGACAGACAGTTCTCATATTTAATTTTCCGCAACGGGTGGGAGTTGCGGAGTGTTTTGGATGTTTGGACACGGACAATCAGAACAAAGAACTCCTTGCACTTGCTCCTATTGCCTTTTTTTTGCCCCTTTATATATTTATGTTTTCTTTGGACCTTCTGTTTTTTTCCTTAATATTGTTACGGATGGTATAAAGCTATTAGTAAATATCTCTATTTTCAAACCGTAAATCGAGAATGTCCGTGCGGGGTTCCGTAAAATTTTTTTCCAATATTTGCCGATAAGTAAAAAACCTAATCCGTTGTTTATCTATTCCGTCAAAATACACACTGATGACCCCAATTATTTCCTCTGCATTTGGCAGCAATCTCATTAAAATCATGTTAGATTCAATTTTATAGCATGTTGGTTCAATTAAAACTTTCTAATTTTTTCTATTGTATTTTTAAGAAATTAATTAGTTGTTCTTTTAATATGGTCACACATTTTAGCTATAGATCATCGAGAAATAGTGAAATGCTTATTTTACATACATAAACCGTTAGGAATATTCTTTTTATTATAAATGAAATGAATAATTTTTTGTCTGTCTTTCATCAGGTTTGCGTGATATTTACTACATGCGAAGGTCTGAAATTAAAAAATTAGTTGCCCTTTGCACCTCAAACCCAGAATTTTTGACCAATATATTTCAGTTTTTTAAAATAAATAAAAAACCCAAACAATTAAGACCTAATAACACCGTGATTACCCTTTTTACCATTTAAAAATGTATTCGTTAAACTTTTTTTATTTTTTGCCCTTATTGCACTGTTAAAAACTTTTTAGCTTTTCACCTAAAATATTTATTCCAGGCTAAGCTGGGTAGTGAATGTAAAAAAGATGTAAAAAGTGCAAATTGGCAAAAAGGGTAAAAAGTAAAGCTAATATAAAAGGGGGGAAGAGTACAAAAGGGTAAAAATATCAAAAAGTGCTAAATAGTGCAAAGCAAAAATAGTGACAAGAACAAAAAGGATAACAAGAGCAAAAAGAATAAAAATAGCCATTATTAAATCTAATAAAAATTAATGGGGAGCTAATATCAACGGGGGAAAGATCTTTTCTTCCCTTTACCCTTTTTACCAAAACTATTAGCCTTTAAGTTTATTTTAATTCTTATTTCCCCTTTACCCTTTTAAAAAGTTTCGCACTTTCTACCTAACCTTTTTAATTTCTTTTTATTAGATAATCGATCTACTTTTTACCCTTTTTGCACTTTTTTTGGTTTTAAACTTTTTATCCTAAAATCTTTTTCCCCGGCAACGCCGGGTATTTCAATGCTAGTATATTTTATTTATTTTGACCAAAATTTTTAATATAAAAAAGACTAAAAACCTGACATTTTTTGGTCACCTATATCCCCACCTTAATACAAATACTTTCAATCACGCTCTAAGTAAATATTTTCTTTTGGAACCACTATAAATACCCAACAGCGACTAATTTCTATTTTTTCTAATAAAATACACCCATCTTGGGAGACAAACAATTTTATCTTAGAGGATTATTAAGTGCATGAATTTAAACGTTTCAACTATCCTGACCTAAATATAAAAAAAGTGAATAATATAAGATCATGTCATTTCCAATAGTCCAGTTGATTATAAAAATTAATATTTTCCACATATGAAATCAATCATTTACTTACCATTTTGAAATTTATGATCATGATCGGTGCCTTTAGAATGAACTGTATCACCCTCACTAGCTTCTGTTTTAGTTTTCAAAGTAATAAAACACGTTCTTTATTTTTTTTTAAACCATTACATTAGGAAAAAGGTTAAGTCCACACTTTGGACTAGTTGCGTGTACTTCTTTTTATATATAAAGTTTCACATCAAAGTGTAGTTTGTTGGCTAAGTAAATAGGCCTGATAGTTATTTTTAGTAACTTTATAAACAATTTAATAATAATAATCAATTCGATATGTAGGTTTGTTGTTTACCTACAAATGAATAAATAATGTGCTATGTTATCAATTTTTATTATTTTTAATGTTAGAAATAGGCTATACAAATATACATTGTAAAATTATTACTATAGTATGTATCATTATTATAATTTGCTGTTGATATTGAATATATATTTTGGTATAAACATACCAGAACGCTAACTAAATAATTGTTAGTATTTTTTTATAATTGTAGTACTTAGGTTCATTTGAGGAGAAGCAAGTAAATTCTGCACTATTTTGGGTTAGTTTATTTTAAGGCAAACTTAAGCATACCACTGCACATAGAAAGAGGATTGCAGGCTTCTTTCTGTACGTGTGGCATTACAGCTGCATATAATAAATTGTAGTGGAAGGCCACCTCGTTACCTTAATTGGGAAGCCGAGATAAAAAGTTTACCCGCTTGGCACAATTCTGTCTAACGAGGTAAATCCACTCCATATCGACACAGTTGGGCATGTATCGAACTCCGTGTACCGGCTTACAAATATATTTTTCCCGGAAAATTCAGAGTTTTATTTTAATTTTGTTAAGATACTTAAGGTTGGGTTGTAGGGAACGGGATAAAAGGCCATTATTTTTGTAGTTTTTATATCAAAATATTTTTATGACCGAAATAAATTAAATATTCCTCTATTAGGATCCCAGAGTTTAATTTTCTTCCAATGGTGAGATTAAAATTTGTTGAATATCTGTAATAAGCATAGCGGCACTAGATGACAAACTTTTCAAATGAAGATAAAAAGTGGTCTTTAAGTTCTAGGACACCATTGACGGATATTCAAGGACTGTTGTTAGTACCAATTGAAGAAAATTAAGCTATGTTTGTACTGGAAACATTTTTATTTTGGCCAAAAAAAATTGCTATAAAACTGCAATAAACACTTACCTCAGGTTCTATAAACCTTAAGTATATATACAATTAACGCCAATGGGTGTCGTTTGTAAGAAAAGGACAAACAGTAGTTCAATGAATTGAGAGATAACCTGTGGTTGCTTCTGTTTAAGGGTCTAGAGAAGTTGTTCTCAATATATTTTGTCCACGGCACACTAATTCTTCAACGCAGGTCCTTGTGGCTCATTTAACGTGCAAGTTGGAGAAACCATGGTAAAATCGGCCTTGCACAAGCACAGAGACTTCTCTCAGTTGAACAGGACATACGTGTGTTTGTTTCTATATTCGACCACTAATACCAATTATTTTGTTTGATAAACAAGCTCAAGTTTCTCAACTCAAAACATTTTGATTGTAAGCCTTTACATCCTTCGAAAAGTAAATAAATTAAAACTTTCAAATATTTTTCTCTCAGGCCTATTTATTTAAAAAAATATATGATTAATTGATATTACTTTTAATATTATTATTAGCACCGCGTCTTACTACCCGTTCGGTTATACGCAATTACTTTTAATAAATTTTGCTATCAACCATAACATAACCTCGAAAATTTCGTGGAACACCTTTCAAGAACCACTGGAGAGTCACAAATCACTTGTTCGCCGTTGTATAAGACCTTCCCTTGATATAATTGTTTCAAAAGTGAAATACACACATTTTCTGGTAATATGGGTGTATTTACCTTAAGACACTTGCTAATCTCTAAAGATTACATTAATTCATAAATAGCTTTTGATTGAACATACAACTAAAAATAACCAGTTATTTGCATCTTACTAAATGTCCCAGAATTCAACTGTTTACCCTAATGAGGTAGAAATGAGTAAAGTAGGATCTATAATAATTTTACCCGTATTCACTTTAAGAGAAAGTAAAACGTCGTTAAAAAAAACACTAAGGTAAACTGGTGGGAATATAGGCTCAGCCAATCCTCAAATGGAAAACAAGACTAGATTAAACATAAGCTTTTATCTTCTTGTCCACCAGTGCACAAAAAAAATGAAATAATAAACTAAATTAAGTCTAGAAGATCTAAATATAATTTGAAAATGCTATTTACTAATCAGTTCAGACACCTTAGCGTCATGTCAACAATCCACAAACTTAAGTCAACATTCATAAAAGTCTGGTTTTGCCTCTTTTTTTTTTTTCCATGGACGATGAACTTGTTAATTTACTCTTAAAAAATAACAAAACAATAGAAAGTGATTTAAGACAAGGAATTGGATAAAATATTTATTCAAACGAAAGGAAAATTTTACATAATGAGAGAACTTCCAATCCTACCTCTCCCTTAATATCATTAGGTTAATAGATTCAAGAATGTTTATATGGGATGAGAATTTAGTTCGCATGAAAGAAACAAGGAACATGAATTTTTGGCAGGAGTGTCTAAGTAAAACCATAACTGGTAGCTCAATTAAAAATACAGCAACAATAAAAGATATAAATTATGGTTTCTTAGGGTATAACAGGGAATATTAATAAAAAAAATTTAGAAAAAATGCTCATATAAGCTATGATCTGCAAGCCAACTGATTGGACACCTCTACGTCGAGCGGCCATTGTGATTCCAATCTAATACTTGTGCTGTTCTGTAATATATGCAGGGTTATGATCATGCTGAAACCACAAGTTCTATCTTTCTTGTAGGTTTAAGTTTTCTAGCATCAATGCAATCCTTGATCTTTAAAGGTTTGGTATTTGTCTCAATTCAATGTACCATCATTAAAAGGAATCATCAATTTTTCTCCAATAAGTCCGCATCATAAGTTCACAGTCAAAGGGTGCTGTCTTTCAACTTGGTGCAGCCACCGTGGATTTTCTTCACTTCAATAATTCATGTTGTGTCGGTTAACTTCCCCATGACACATAAAACAAGTTGCATAGGAGTTAGGCGCGTGGCACTGCACATGTAATAATGGCAAGCACTTTCTGTGATTTAGGACCGTTGATGATGACCCTCAGAATGTATTCCCATTTCTATATGGACTGGTGTTGTTTACTATTAATTGTGGTATGCTCTTCTACCTTGCTCTAAGATGTATGGGTGTACAATGCCACGATTTTATTCAACCTGTTGTATACGCATGCTTGCACAGCTTTGCTCTCCAGAAGATGTACGCCGAAACTTTGAACAATATTTAATGGCATTATCACAGTTTTCCTTATGTAAGTAGATTGTATATTACTTTTGGTTCAAACAAGCTATATGTGCAGTTTGGGCTATGAATTTCCAAACACCCTGTATACTGACTACGCTAATGAGTTAAGGATGAGAAATTTTGAATTTTTAGGAAGTGTACCCGTATATGAGTGAAATATTAACTAGGAAAAAGATCCTCAGTACACCTGACCAGGATTTGAACCCTGATATCCCGGTCATCAGCGGCCTAGTCTATTGCAAGAGTGAGGTCTTAGACGACGCGGCTACCGACGCAGATAAATGATAAATATTGAAATTCAACTTTGTTAAGTTTATGGTAGCCTCTTAAGAGTCATTTTTACTAAACACATAGTGTGCACCTTAGTTACAGTCAAATTTTGATTGACAAATAAGAAGCTATTAAATCTACTTTCACGTAGGCATATTCATACGTCTAGTTATCTAATCTGCAGTTATCACTTTTGACAAATATTATCAATAGATATAAAATAAAACAAATATAATAGTAAAATGTTTTTAATTTTGAGCACAAAAAATATATTCGTATTTTCAAAAATATATTTCCCGTTAATATTGGACTGTGATATAGTTGTAATCAATCAAACGTTGCATCATAAATACGTTTTATGTCGTTTTCATTAAGAAACAATGAAATTGAGACTAGTAAGCCATTTTAATATTTTTTAAATACAACTAAATTGAAATGTTGTCACATTTAAAAATTAGTAAAAAATATCAGGGATTCCAAATTTTCCCGATAGTCGATTGAAAAGTTCAGATTACTGCACCTATATGATATTTCTAGTTCAAACTTAATTTTGTATATTCAGACTAATCAACCGTAAGATAAGGTCCTTATAAATCACATACAATTTAATCATAGGTAGTCATGCTGAGTGTCATCTTGATAGTGTCTGTGAAGTCATTTCTCTTGTGTTTTTTTGTATTGCTAGTAATGGAAACGCCGTGAAGATAGGCTACACCACAAATCAGTCTTTCAAGTTGCAGCCTCAAAAGGAGATATGCAATATAGTAACCCAAAGAAAGCAAAGTTATTAAATTCATGTTTATATAGACCTTTAACACATAAGATATAGATAATATATATGAGAGGCACTAATAATGGTGAGAGAATTTTTAATATAAATAATTATATTATTTATTCGCAACATTTATCCACCAAATCAAACGTCAATAGTTAGTAAATGCTAAGGTTGACTATTCGTCACTAAATATATAACGGACTAATTTTGGTCACCAGTTGGTCAAAAATCATAGCGTAAGTAAGTAAGTTGCTAATATCTCGCTAGCTATCAAGGAATGTAAAAATCAGAATATACAAAACAATCATTTTACCGGTTGTTATGTATGATTTTGAAACACGTTCTATTACCCTACATGACGAAAATAAATTTATGTTTTCGAAAACAAGGTGCTTAGGAAGATATTTGGCCTAGAAAGGGATGATGATACTGGGGTTTGGAGAAAGATACATAATGATGAGTTGTATACCTAGTACCCATCATAAGACATTGTTTGGACAGTCAAATATCGTAGATTACGATGGGCAGGAAATGCAGCGCGAATGGGAGAATCTGGTACCATGTGCAAAGTATTGGCTAGCAAAACCTAGACGCAGATGGGAGAATAACATTATAATGATCCTGAAAGAGATAGGGTGTAATGAGGTGGACTCGCATTAACTAGCTCAAGATATGATAGGTGGCGTCCTTTTGTTAAGTGCGACACTGACCTTTAGAATTCCTAATGCCATAGAGTGAGAACATATTGTAGAAAAGAGGTTTAAAAAAATCAGACGCTAAAAGGTTTAAATATATTCTTCCAACAATGCACATGATTATAGCCAGTGACTAATACTTATTTCTTCTTCTGACTTTTTACTTTTTCAAATAAAGAGAAATTTTTGTAAGCGTGAATTTTTTTGACTTCGTGTTATAATCAATCTTTAGATTCTATGTGTGTGGCCTCGAAAGCCAAAATTTTTTTTACAATTATGTAAACCCCCATGTATGTCTGCATATATGTATGTCTGTCCCTATTCCTAGATTATAGTAGGTTTTATGAATAGATGTGTTTGCCTGACCAAATGTAACCACTGTAAATTATTCCATAAATACAGTGCGGTAAGAAAATAATAATCATATTTGATATTTTATTTAATAAATAAGCATACCGGTAGCTTGAGTTCATATTTTTATTAAATGATTTGAATATTTTAAAAAAGGATATTTTAATTAATTGGATACAATAATATGTATCGTGTTAGATTATCGATTAATTTTATACAATGTTCAAGATTAAAATGCTTCGTAAATAGTGTGTTAATACAACCAAGTGTTTAAAAATGTTAAGTCAATAAATTCAAAAGTAATAAAAAATTAATCATAAGGATATGACTAATAAAGTTATAAAAAAGTAAATTGAACATCGACTTTATTTTCAGAATATTTTTTCCCACATTCAACTAAATAACACGTCTTGTCATCACATTTTTACTACTAGATTTTACGACTTTATTTTTTACGTAAACACTTCTTCTAAAATATAGTACGCGTGAGAAGGAAAAAAAAACCTCAATCCAATCCCTTTTCCTTTTGGCACCTTTGGCCCAGTATAAACAATACCCAAAAAGGATGGAGAGAAAAAAGTTGTGGCGAGAAGACATAAGGTTTATGCGAACGCTCAAGCTTGTTTTTTAGTGTAGCACTTGGTAGCAGAGGTTTATGAGCAAGGTGGACGCTAATTGGCTGAGCGCACCTGAGCCACTAGATGGCAGCTAAAGTATTCCTGGTGGTAGAAAATAGAATTTTAGAAACTACCTTTGTGTAACCCCAGTGCAGTGAACCATATGAACCATATAAGGCCTTTAACTTAAAATAACATTTTTTTTAATCCAAAACATATTCCTTAAAAAAAAGGTTATATAAACAAACGACACACAAACTAATAACATATATTATCTCTCAGTTAATTATCTATTTGTCTAGCCTAAGCAACAGTTTTATGATTAGAATATCAATAAGGACAATAACTAACCATCAAATAATTGTGTTTGTTGCCTACAAAAATTGATTAAAAAAGAATCCAAAGTATTTTCTCTACAAGTAGCCTAAAACAAAGTCAGTGTAAGTCGCAAATGGCTTTTAAATTTGTATGGGCGTATTTTTAAAAATGCTGGAAAATACCGTCTTATATTGATTGACCTATGGTCATGTAAATAAGCCCTAAATAAATTTTATTCTAAACTACATATTCTGGAAAAACACGCTATTCCTTTTTCATATCGAGTACAGTTACCAGATCCTATATCACAAATGTATGACATGGATTTTCCATAAATATGCACTCATCTGCTTTAATTTCTTACTCTTTACGTTCATTGAACAGTGGACAAAAAAAATCTATCTTCAAGTAAATACTTGTCATTGAAACAAAACACAACCACCGTCTTCAACCTCCACACTCTCATCTTATCAACATCAGTTCCAGAATATCATCCACACTACAACCTCGACCCTGCATCAAATGCTTTTCTCTGGTATGCATAATGCACATTTTTTATTAATAAACATTGATTTTAAAATATGATTAAATGATTCAATTTAATTTGAACTTTTTTAAAGCTATTAGAATACTGTTATTCAATTTCAACTTTATTTTTTACCAAAGAGTTATTAAAAAACATCAATGTATATATATTATTTTTAGGATCGTGTCTTACTATCTTCTCAGGTTATACGTGTATATACTAATTACACTAATGATCTAGGGAAGAGGAAGGTTGAATTTACAGGAAATGTACCCCCATTTGTGGGGATAAAGATTGGAAAACCATTTAGGAAAAACCATCCTCAGTACACCCGACCGGGACTAAAACAACAAGCTCCCTGTCATCGGCAGTCTAATATAACACTAGATTAACGACTTAGACCATGCGGCCATTGAAGCGGGTAGTGTATAAAATTTAATCTCTGTCTGAAGGACGGGTATAAGCTTTCAGTGACCCGTTGTACTAACTTTTGGGGTTCAAAATGAAATTTCTCTGATAAATAGTTTAATTTTAGGAAATATAGATGTTAATACTGAAACAAAATAAATGGTACGGCACACCGCACAGACTTTCTCTCTCTTTCTATAAACTCCTAATATTTCTGAACGGAATAATGTACATTGTATCATCACCACTCCACATAAGAACATGCATAAAATAATATACAATAATATATAATCATTGGAAAAGAGGCGCATCTTTGTCCACCTAAGAGCATTTCAAACAGTTTAATGTCTTCCACAAGGGTCAACACTTCGTAATAAAATTTCGATTTTTGGTTAAATATTTTAACATTTTATAAGGTGATGCAGATCTTCAAGTCATCACATTGATATTTGATTATTCATTTATACATTTTGACCAATAAAATAAATGGTACGGAGCACCGCACAGACTTTCTCTCTCTTTCTATAAACTCGTAAGATTTCTGAACAGAATAATGTACATTGTATCATCACACCTCCACATAAGAACACGCATAAAATAATATACAATGATATAGAATCAATGAGAAAAGAGGCGCATCTTTGTCCACCTTAGAACATTTCAAACAGTTTAATGTCTTCCACAAGGGTCAACACTTCGTATTAAAATTTCGATTCTGGTTAAAGTTTTAACATTTTATAAGGTGTTGCAGATCTTCAAGTCATCGCATTGATATTTAATTATTCATTTATACATTTTGACCAATAAAAAATGTAAATATTGACTATTGAGTCTAAAATGGAGATAAATCATTGCTATGCAAACATTTCTCCTAAGAGATTTAAAGAAAAATAACATACTTTTTTAGATACTTATATTTAATTACTCTATGGTATTGGAGAATTATTGCGTTAAGACTTAAGTAGTATATGTTTACAACTAAAGTTCACAAAATTTTATTAATATATTTGCAAATATCTCAGAAACTGCTGCTTTTATAAAAATATATGTCAAATAAAAGTTTTTTATTTCTAATAGTCCTACAATTTTGCAATGATAATTTGTTTAGTTTCTCCAATAGTTGTGGAGATACGGAAATTAACGCTTCTGTAAAGTACCCTAAAAATCATTTTCATAGAAAAATGAAAATAGCCAGTTTATTTATAATCTTAATCAACGCCTAGATACGAATTTTAATCAAAATCGTTTGAGCAGATTTTGAGAAAACCAAATTTTTCTCTTTTCGCCCTTCAGTAAACTACCCTTAATTTTAAGTTTTTATAGGCACACAGACAGACGGCATTGCAAAGACTATTTTTTAGGGTGCGGGGGGTCATGAGACGTCGACATCCATCAACATTTCAGGTTAGTTTTTTTTACGATCGCAATACTTTAGCTTTAATGTCCAAAAAGCTAAAAATATATATATAATTGCGTATAGAATGAAAATTATTAATTTTATAAAAATATGTTTCGAATAAAATATTTGTATTATAAATATATATACATATTTGTAATGCTAAGTAATTTCATATCTCAAATAGTTTCGGAGCTATTATAAAAAATGTTAATTTACGCATCAAACCTGAGCCCTTAAAGCGATTTTGCCGAAATATTGAGAGTAGCCATTTTGTTTGGAATATTTATTATTGTTCATAAATGAAATTTAATCAAAATCGTTAGAGCCGATTTTGAGAAAATCAACTTTTTCTCTTTTTTCCCTTCAGTAAACTACCCTTAATTTTAGGGGTAGATATCCAATTCCAAAAACCCCTCGTGGCAACCCTATGAAAACCCTAGATATCAAGTTTCAGCTCAATCGGTAAAATAGTTTAGGCTCTAGTTGGAGGTACAGACAGACAGACAGACAGACGGAAATTCAAAAACCACTTTTTCGGATTCAGGAAGTTATGAAACGTCAAAATTCATCAAAATCTCGAGTTCGATTTTTTTGACGATCACCATACTTTCTCTACCTGTAAGATAGAGAGAAAGTAAAAATAGGTTCAAACCTATTAAATATCCTAACTAATTTGACTATATTCATATACTCTTGGAAAGTAGGAATATTGGTGCTTGAGGCTGGTCTCACCACGCTCTTTGAATCGTTAAATTTGGCATAATGCTGAGCCTAAAAATGTCAACGCAACTGGGACTCAACGTTCTCAATCTCTATTAAAATCAAATACATGACAAAGAAAACAGTTTACAACTCTGGAAATCAATAACATATTGTTTTTTTACAAATCGTTCTTTAATTTAAATTCCAAAACAGTTTATTTAAATTTAGGTTTTCTACGTATACGTTTACCATATACAAATTCTTACACAAGAATTATTATATAATTATATTTTATTTAAAGTTTAGACAAAGAATAGTTATTCGAGAACGATTAACGTACATACATTTTTATTTAAACTTATTTTTCAAATATTTGGTTTGAAAATTTTGCCCACAGTTACTTAGCTTATATTATTATACTGTATTATTACTATGGCTAGCACTATATTATTTGCTCAAACTCTTGATTATAGTTAGTTCAAGGAATCTATGACAGTTCAATATCTTCTTCTTTTTTTAAACCACCACATTCTCAGATTCATTTTATTCAAAAATACATTTTGAAACTATTACAAGAAATGTAAACAAACTCAATTTATTATTCAAATGGTAAAATATGATTTCAAAAATAACGTAAATTTTTTGTACTGATCCAGTTTAGTAATCGAATACTCTAAGGTGTTATCATCGCGTTGGACTGGCCCGCTGATGACAAGGAGATAGGGGTTTGAATCCTGATCAGGTCTACTAAGGGTGGTTCTTCCTAAATAGTTTCCCACTCTCCTTCCGTGCAAATTTGTGTAAATTACCTATAAAATGCTTCCTAGCTCATCCCTATCCCATTTGATTAGATATAATATGTACATATATCTTTAAATGGCAGTAAGATGCCATGATAATATATAAATATGTTTTACTTATTCATATGGATAAAGTATTGTAATAGTGAAAACTTTCAAACTCAAGATAATAATGAATCTTTCCTTTTTATGTGCCCTCAACACAGTTAAGATCATTCTACATCAAGAAATGCAAAGATTTTTTGAGTCTATATCATTTTGGCAGGGAATTTAACATAGGTAGGGCGTAAAGGGACTCTCTTGGACATCATAGCAAGTAGCAATGTCTAAGCTCATTCCAGCAACATCAACCAGATAAGAAAACTGGTTTCCACTTTGCCTGAGTGTGTCACTAGTGGGGATTATCTGACCACCCCCTGCCTAGGCCGGGAATATTATGCTCTGCTAGTCTGCGATGTCTATACACTAGAAACAGTCAAAACAAGCAGTTTCTTAAAATAAACATATTTTTTCAGTTATCAATTTGGACATATTAATACAATTAGCAAGTGGAGTTAGGTTAAAATAAAACAAATTGATTCTAAATAACCATAGTTTGTACGACTAAATGAGATAGAATCTGATTATCAGGATGTGCTCAAATAAGCACGTTATTTTAGAAAAATTAAATTTCTTGGTGGTGTGGTTGTGGATATTCACAAACAATACAATCGAATCGAAGGATCATCCTGGAAGTAAAGAAGGGAAATGGGAAAAACTAAATTGAATAAGTCTGATAATTAAACTCACCTTGGCACTCGTCTTTGCTTACCTCGTAACTTCTGTTAGAAATAAAGGTAAAGTAGGGTTTTTTGGAAAGGACGTGGTCCAGGAACAGAAACAAATACATATAGCACTATCCGAACCCGAAGTTACTACCAATCACGAAAAAGGCAGAAGGGAACTTGTGAAGTTTAATGTTTCAGCGGCTGCCACATTTTATTTTGGTAAAATTTAATAAATCAATCTCTAGACTAGAATGCACGTTAAAAGAATTAATATGTTATTTTAATATATAATTAATAAATAGAGACGATACGCAGCACACAACATGTGATAACTCGCATTGAATATAACATATGACTGACCATCCTCTTCCAGCATAAAAATCCCACTGACTAACTAAAGTTAATGTTGTCACTTGGCAATCATGAACACTCCGTTAACAATGTCTAAACATTAAGATAAAAACTGATTACACTGATACGACAAGAGAGAGTGGGAACGAGGGAAGACTATTTCAATTCTACCAACAATTACAAATAAATAAACCGCTCTTACCTCAAATGGTGTCTCCAAAAAGAGAATATGACCACACCACCGATCTTACATTAAAAATTACTTTTATTTTACATTTAATATTTATTTAATTTTGTTCAGATCATATGCATGTTTGGTTATACCAAACTTCAACCCTATACATTAGTTACTTTACCTTAAAACTGGTACATTAAAAGCATAAAATAGCAATTTTGACCTCTTATAACTCGTGAACTATAATTATTTGAAATCATTGAATCACTATTTATAACTTATATTTATACACACCTGTTAAATTGTGCAATGCATTTTAGTTGTCAAATGAGCTTAAGTGGATTTTACAATTCTGTCTGTCCCTATCTCTGCACGTATAAACGTCTTTCAATACCTAGGGTTAAAGCCGAAATACTTTGTGGATTTTATTCAAATTTGATAATAATATATTATAATGATCATAACTCGAGGAGTTACTTTTATTTTGATTCTAGCACTCAAATTAAGGGGATTACTAATGACTAATATTTGAAATTTCTAACATTTTCTAAAATGGTTATAGTGATTTGGTTTAAAAATGTGTATTATTTAGTACTAATGTTTTTGTTATAGCACCACGTCTTAATACCCGTAAGGATTATACGCTTATCTACTAATTACGCTAATAGATTTAAGGATTAAGAAGGTTATATTGTTTTATTTAGAGGAAATGTACCCCCATTTGCGTGGAGGGAGAGTGTAAAACTGTTTTTGTAAAAACCACTCTCAGTACACCCAACCGAGATTCGAACCTCGATCTCCCCGTCATTGGCACTCTAGTCTACTACAAGAGTAGCACCTTTGGTGTCATGGACCACAGAAGCAGATGAGTGTTTGTTAGTTTTTATAAAAAAAATTAATTTGTCAGTGCTTTATTAATAACCGATTAAAAATAGCTGGAAACATTTCGTTCAAAATTTATATCTGAAGAATATATCAAATAGTTATCAAATTAATGTTTGTTTTTCTGGGATAAAACTTTCAGAATGGTGGTTAACTGTTAGTTATTATTATTATTATTATTATTATTATTATATTATTATTATTATTATCATCATTATCATCATCATCACCGTGTCTTACTACCCGTTCGGGTTATATGCGCTTATGCTAGTGTGTAATGGTAGGTTGATTGTGAGATGAAATGGAGGACCTAAAGTTTAACGTGGTATCCGAACCACGGTGGAGGCCTGACATTCCTCACATTCACAAGTTGTGATTAATACACGTCTTGTCAGAGGGGAAGGAAGGGTTTGGCAATCAGAACTGTTAATTAATTTTGTATATGTTGTAACGGATTATTATACACTATCGTGAAAAAGTATATACTATTAATTTTTAAAGTATGTTTTATTGATGACGGTAAAGCACCAAAGCTACTGTAGATGGTATATACTAAAATTTATTAATGTATATTCATGCAATGTTTTAGATGTGTAGCAGGATAATCAGATATTGGTGCTCATTTTGTTTGTTGACTGTGAGCTATTGTTACATATTAAAACAAAGAACGCATATTTATTTTCCTAAATAATTATATATACATGTAAACACACATACATTTATATATATTTTATTAGAAGAATAATACGAAACTCTAGTTTCAACTGATATCAAAATAACAGCCGTAAAAAGAATCTACCAATAATTAGGTAACCTATAAATAGAGCATATTATTATGGAGGGCAAAACCTAAATAGTAAATCTTGTGACAAAGAGCTGACGTTATTTGAGATTAACGAGTGTCCGCCGACTGCCACGGCTTATCAAGTGAAGGATTAGCAAACCTAATTAGAGATCACACAGTAGTAGGACTCGCATTCACTCTCCCTTGTCCGCATTACAGTGAAGGTAATGAACAAACTTCCCACAGTTCAGGACTGGACCAGTCGACAACGTCAAAAGGATCGCAAATCTAGTCACCCTAGTTCACTTACTCGTATTAAACCTCATAAAATAGAATTAATACCAATGGGGAAGAATATTACAAACCTTGTTAATTACCTTCCCCAACTGCTGGTAAATTTAATGTTTAAGATGTTTTGTATTTTATGAAAATTACTCGATGGTTGGGCTGGAAGCATACTGCACAAGTTGTTTAGCTGTTTTTGTTAGCGCGGGGGTTTTCAACCCGGGGTTCTCTCTCCCTCTATGAAAAAGTGGGTACACTTTATCCAATTATAACCTTTCATATTCCTCAAAACCATTAGCGTATAGCCCGAACGGGTAGTAAGAAGCTGTGTTAAAAATCAACTAAGCTATTATAGTTATTAAATAAGGTACGATTAGAGATGCATCTAAATATCATATTTTTCAATTCAAACAATATATTTGGTTAGTGATTAAATTGGGGTTTTCCTACCGTGGTGATGAATTAACGTTTGGAGGGACGCATTCTGTTTGTGTTCAAGAACTGAGTCGTGTAAGTATATAATCAGTCTGTTCATAGCGGAGACTTTAAAACCTTCAAACTAAATATTTTATTAGAATAAAACTGTCTTGGAATTATATAAAGTAAGGTAAATATTTTATTTCTACCCACAGGATTACTAGGGAATCTTTCAATATATTCATACAATACGCCTACAACAGCAACAATTTTTTACTGTTATAATTTTTTAGTAGTATAAAAACTTGAAGTAGAGTAAAATATTAAAATCTTCGAACAACATTTTTATCAGCTTACATTTTTCATTATTAATCAAACAAACGTTCTTCACCAGGGTTTTCTACCTTTAAAGTGACGGAGGGATACAATTGAATTCACGATTCTAGCGGCGGGCTGCGTCATAATCAACAGATTTTTTTTTTAAGTTTTGTAAAAACAAAAAAACATATTTAATAGTGAATTAAATAAGATGCGATAATTTAAACATGTTTAATTACATACTAAACGAGTTTTAAAACAAATAATACTATCTTTGATATGTCTATATCATACAGCAGATGTAAGGAATAAATTAAATATGAATAACTGTTGGGCCTTTTATGATTTTTTTCCAAGCAAGTAAAAACTTTCCATTTATTGGTTAGAAACATCAGTTTTACTACACTAGATTACTTTTCCAAGAAACTTCATTGGCCACAAACAAAGGTATCGTGGGCTGCATGTGGCCCGCGCGCTGCCAGTTGGATGAGTCCCCTCTTCCAAATCTTCATCATCATCATCATCATCATCATCATCATCATCATCATCATCATCATCATCATCATCATCATCATCATCATCATCATCATCATCATCATCACCACCACCACCACCACCACCACCACCATCATCATCATCATCATCATCATCATCATCATCTTTTTCCAGCATGTTTCATGATATGTTAGAATTCAAAATTTACCGACACCGTATTTATTATTCATTTCACCACCATTTGTTTTTAAGGACGTTTCACTTTAATAAATGAACTTATGTTAATTTAACAAAATTCTCACTTTAAAATTTTCATCAATTAATTGTAATATTAAAACAATTTGTACTGATATAACTGGAAAACAATACATATTTTTCCTTTACATTATGTTTCATTGTAATGATTTTGTTTCGTTCTTTGTGTCTTTATACTCGTCGTTTATATAATAAATATGTCTAAAGGAGAAAGTAAGGTAACTACTGTAAACTCTAAATAATGTGGAGGGAGATGAGGAAAACATTTAGGAAAAAAAATCTCAGCCCACAGAGCCGATACACGAACCCTAATCTTCCAGTAATAGGAAACCTAAATAGATTAAACTGACACCTAAACCAGTGTGTTTATAAATGCAGTTTTCTCAAACTATACCAAAGAATAACAAAAAAAATTTTTTATTCATATTATGTACATAATAATGTAGATAGAAACGATGTCTTTGTAACTTATCTCTGTTTTTGTCTTCAAACTATTTAAAATCAGTTAAAATATATTTTGTTTGAATGACATTTATGTTTTGATAAAATTATAAGCCTCTGGAAAAAGTTATAAGAAAATGTTAGAAAAAAAAAGTTCTCGTCAACACATCCTTAAGTCCTAGGGTGGCCTAAGCTTTGTTGAAGTTTATTATGTTCTTTATTTAATTTTAAATAGATATAAAAAATTATCAAGAATAACTTCGTTTTTAATTTTATTAGAGTATACATACATTTGTTTGAAGTGACTTTTTTTTATTTTTTGTAAATCGAGTCTTTCTAACCGTCTGGGGGTTAGCCACATATTAATTCCACCAATGCAAGAAATATTAGGAAGGTAAATTTAGAGAAAATATGCTCGTATTAATGTGGGATATCAAAATGGCAAACACAGCCTCTGTACACCCAACTGGCAAACCAAAGCAGATGAGAGTCACACCCTTGCCATCGTGTCACATTTTGTAAATGTTCGTATAAAAACTAATTTATCATTTATTTTATTAAATATATGGAATGTGGGCCTACTCTTTATATGCATACAGCCTTGTCCAGATGAGATGAGGTGATGGTAATATTGATTATCAGGTTATGGATCAGTGGAAACACTTAAACCTAACCTAAGCCTAACTAACCAAACTCTGCTGACCGTTGGGGTGAATCCCTTTTCATGAAATATACTCAAGGTACCAGTCGAGAATCAAACCCTGGACCCCTAGACTTGTAGTCAGGTTCACTGACCACTACACAATGTGGCCAGTTATATATGCACTGAGGTAAACGTTAAATGTTAAATGTTAAATAGAATTTTAAAATGACACCTGGACACAGAAATCGAAAGATGTCCAGGTTAGAATCCCGTGTCCAAATGTAATTTTAAACTGCAAATAATTGATGTATTATTAGTATTTATTATATTGACAATTTAATTTGGTATGCGCAAATAATAAGGAAAGGGTATTATTTTCAACGATACATTTTTATGATTTAAAAAAATTAAAATGGTAATACCATGGGACCATTTTCATTAATTAGCAATACTTTTCCCAGTCTACTTTGTATAGTTGATAAATGTAGCATAATTTGTCGGTTCTACAACGACTACTTCTCTTTCATATCTTTACTCGAGGTAGTCGGGATATTTAGTTGCCGCACCATGTCCACGTTGGCAGCACTTGCTACTGCTGGCTTTATGCAGATTGATAGCCCTGGTGACGTAATCAATCACGTGACTACTGTTTAAAATGACGTCGTGTTGCATTGGCAATGGGGAGTCAGCTGAGGCAGACAGTTGACAGACGACCTGCCGTCGTGTCCGAGAATAGCGCTCGACCAATCACAGAACGACACCTGCACTTGATCACCTCAGAAGGGGCGGAGAGACACTTAAAAAAAAAAGTGTATCAATTTCAAAACCAGCTTTATCCATTTATAACGAAGGGACAAGTTTATAACGAAAGTTTATTACAAACTTAATTTTAATCAGCCTCGGGGTTAAGTGATTTTTTGACTTGATAGAAACATTCACATCCAAGATACATTAGCTCATCCATCATAAATGTATATACACTAACTACATTCATATTTATTAATATATTAATTACTTTAGGAATGAATACTGTTTTGTTGGTATTATAAGAAGTATAAATTTATTTATTGAAAGAAAAAACCATGTATGATAATGCATAAACTAGATAATTTAGGGATATCCTTAATATATTTTGGTCGGTTGACGTCATATGAAGTATCATATATATATATATATAAAACACAATAATTAATGCAAATCCTTGCCAGTGAATAGGCAAAGGCGTCAATCTCGTCTAGTCTGACTTTCCGGTGATGGATTTGCAGGTGTTTTAATCCCGTTCGAGTTTATTGATAGTACGAGATCCGACTGCAGAATTAGTGCACTCATCGAGTGTTTGCTAAAAATCAAATTTTTAGGCATATTTATGATTAGGAAAATATATATCTACCAAGGTGCCTATAAAAATGTGGCCGCTACTATTTTTAATTAAATTATTGCAAATTGATTTTTCGGAAAAAATTTCATTCGCTGGTTTTTTAAATAAAATATCGTCCACTTTACGGCAATATACATGGAAACTGTGGAAAATCACGGTTGCCGTTGCGCACTTGGCCGCATCTCTTCGCAGCCAGGTGTAAACAGGTATGATTTTGATACGTTTATACGTTCATAACGTACATTTATTGTTTATATATCAAATTAAAGCTAATTTTTTTCTGCTTATTATGATATACGGTTGCTTAATTAAATCTGGCCGCAAATAAGGGTTACTGCATATTAAAGATGGTAAATATTTAAGATAGAGTGAAAGAGAGCTAGCGCGTAACATCATTAGTCAGACGAGGATAGTGATTGCCAGCTGGACGACACTTTAAAGCCGTTGCGCATGCGTCGAATGCTAGTGTTCTCAACCACCGGTTCAAACAGCAGTAGGGACTACTTAATAAATACTCCAAAAGAAATATTTTGTTTTTTTCAAAATGACAACTATAAAAATTACGACAAAAAATTATTATTGGTGAAAAATGAAAACAAGGTTCCTTATGTAAAAGTAAATTTGATATAATTAAACGAAAATATCAAGTCGATCTAAAAGAATATAAATATGTAAATTTTTTTTTATTTTGCTATTATTGGCAATTATATATTTTTTTCGAAAAGAAGTAACGCATTGTTAACAAAGAAAGTCGGTAATAGTATTTATTTCTCCACATTATATTGCTGAATGATTTTATAGTTTGTTTGAAAGAAGGTTCAAAAAGATCCGACTACCTGAAAAATTCTACCTGTGTGAGAAATGTAATATCTTAGGAATTCGTAGAGGGTACTGTGTTACTACGTTTTCCTATGAAAATAAGAAATTAAAAAAAAACAATTCTTAACAAAAAACCTCAAAGTTAGCACTGAATTATTTATATCGTAACTATAACCTATATTATTCTTAAGTTCAATTGAAATTTTACTTACAACTTGTGTTTTGCAAAAATCTTCGAATTCTTCTTTATCTTTTTGCTTCAGAACTGTAATTTTTTTTAGACACTCTGTATGATATCCAAAATCATCAGTAGATTCAACTGTCAATAAAGTGTCATAATATTTATATTTTTTCTTACGACGAAACAATAACATTAGTAAACACTTTTTGAATGATGTATTATTAAAGTCAAGTACATTGAATTTTTTGTCACACAGAAAACACACCTTCATCTTATTCGATTTTATTTTATGTTAATTAATTTGATAATTTTTAGATGCACAAAATTAAACAACAATAGATATAACGTTTTGTATTACGAACTCCAAAACAGCGTGGTTTTTATGTTAGAATGAAAATTCGCAGCTGTTCAGTTGAGAACACTAGCATTCGACGCATGCGCAACGGCTTTAAAGTGTCGTCCAGCTGGCAATCACTATCCTCGTCTGACTAATGATGTTACGCGCTAGCTCTCTTTCACTCTATCTTAAATATTTACCATCTTTAATATGCAGTAACCCTTATTTGCGGCCAGATTTAATTAAGCAACCGTATATCATAATAAGCAGAAAAAAATTAGCTTTAATTTGATATATAAACAATAAATGTACGTTATGAACGTATAAACGTATCAAAATCATACCTGTTTACACCTGGCTGCGAAGAGATGCGGCCAAGTGCGCAACGGCAACCGTGATTTTCCACAGTTTCCATGTATATTGCCGTAAAGTGGACGATATTTTATTTAAAAAACCAGCGAATGAAATTTTTTCCGAAAAATCAATTTGCAATAATTTAATTAAAAATAGTAGCGGCCACATTTTTATAGGCACCTTGGTAGATATATATTTTCCTAATCATAAATATGCCTAAAAATTTGATTTTTAGCAAACACTCGATGAGTGCACTAATTCTGCAGTCGGATCTTAGACTATGAGGAGAATGTTTATAAATTGTTCCCCACTTTCCCTCTACAAAAATACGGAACTGTTCCTATAATATATCTTTCCTGTATGAGTAGTAAGACTCAAATTAAGACACTTACTACTCTATTGTGAAACGTTTCAACATTTTGAAAATTTTCAATTTTTTTTATCTTCAATAGTTAATCATGTGTATAAGATACGAATACATTATATCTAATCAATTTTGAAAATACAATGGACCTATCGTTCACAAAGATATGTATTTCCACTTCTTTTCTGAATAATGAGTGAACTCATTTTGTGTTATAGCTGCTAGAAACAAATAAATATCTCATTTAACCTTAGATGGAATCAATCCCCTCTACAGGAATAAAGTTATCAGATTATTTATGATAGAGGTAAATAACAGACACCTGTATTGGTGACCACAGGTTAATGTCTTTAGGCTTCAAATATGCTAGTGATGGGGTTCTAAACTCGAATAATACTGGGTACACTGTGTCTGTTCGGGGGTAGTAATTTCAAGGTGTAAAGAGGAGGGGAAATAAGGCTTTCACTTGTGATTAATCATTTTGGATTTCTCTTTCTCTCTCTAAGCTAATGTGAGGGAAGTTTCTCTATTCTACCACACGCATACCCTTAGAATAAACCAATTAAGCCGTTACATGGATCATGCTTTAAAATAATATATAACTTAAAATATAGCCAGTTAACTGTGCCAATTATTGCAGGGTTAAGTCACCCATAATGAGTATTTTTAATGTATTGTAAACAAATGAATAAACAATTTTTATATAAATTAAAATAAATTAAATTAAAATATCTAAAATAACTTTAATACACTAATATAATAAGTCACATATATAAGTATTCGAATGTTTAAAGGGCTTACAAAAACAAATTTTAGTGAATAAATTTGTCTTTAATTTTATTGCTACCCAATATGTTGGAACCATGCCGACGATGTTCTAATCAATGCATCTGACTGAGATATGGCCAATAACGTTTAGACTAAATTGATATTAAAATAATAAAGAGTTTGATTACCTGTCACTAGCATTAATTGCGTGATATCTACCTCAGGCAGAGGTCTGAAATTTTAAAAATATTAGCCTCTCTGCATAAACACGTTCACCTCGAAGCTGGAATTTTAAATATTTGATTAGATTTTGTTTAATTTATTGAAAATTGTGTCTGAAGAAATGAAATGGAGATTTTTTTATGTCTGTGTGTAGCAAATAAAATCACTACCCGGAGTAGCCACGCAACGTTTTATTAGAATGTATTATTACCCGACTTTGTCCGGGGCTACCACGAAATTCAAAAAGTAAATTACTTTGTATTATAATTAACAAAGCACAGTAAGGCTCTGTTTTAATTAGTTCATTTGACAGTTCATCTGTATATTCGGATATTTGTTCTTGATAGCTGTCAAATGTATGAATACATTTATTCTATGTTTGGCAGGAACATTATTTGAGCCCAAATTATACCCTTCCTCTACCCTGTAAGATAAAAAGATTACAATTTCATTATTTTAATATGGCGCAGCTTATAATATAGGGCCATAATGTAATCAGTTAAGGTAAGACACTTCAGGGAAACGGAGTGATTACTACATCTACTCTAAATGGATTTAATTAATACCCTATCTTATAAAGCTATACCATAATGAAGTAATGGAATGTAAGCTTGCTACCTTTCAGGATAAACGAAGCTTACACATTTATTTTATCTGCCTTAAATAATCTATATGTCTATTTATTCCATGATAGCTTTTAATGTGAACCAATTTCAAGCAAGTTTGTCAAGAATCTTCTTTGAGCCTTTGTCTAATGATGTAATTACCTAGAATTATAATCTGGTTATCCGTTTCAATATGCCAGTCCTTCGAAATGTTTTTGGTTTAGTAGGTCATCCAAAGTAATCTGAAATCAAAATTATAGCACTCGATTGAGTACGTAGGTGAATTCTTTGAAATGTTGACCTCTTATGTGTGACTGACTTCTAAAGCTACGTGAACAGCGGTCATTCTCCCCTTGAATATATTATTCATTTGTTTTATATATAACTTTATCACTAATGTAAGATATCAACTTCAAATCCAAAGACAAAAATAACCGTAGGAGATATTTCAATTGGAAATCCAAAGAGAAATCTTAAGATTGTAGTGACGATAAGAATATTGAAGTAATTTCTAGCGTGATGTACTAAGCATTTTCTCAATATGAGGAGAAAGTTATATTGATCACAATATCACTAGTTTATATTAATGTTTAACGGCAGTATATCCGGTCCCATGGTGTACCAATGTACCTGGCTACAAACCTAGGGGTACCGAATTAAATTCCCGGCTGATACCTTATCCCAAACCCAAAAAAACTACATTTCTAGAAATGGATTCATTTAATGAGAGGGTATGAAGAATGTAATTTAGCTTTATACTACTACTATAAAGCCACACGGTGGACTCACTCACTCACTCACTGATATTAATATTTACCCACTTACAGATGAGCTAGACATTTGAAATTTGGCAAACTTATAGTTTCTAGACTGTAACCAAAGGGAAAATTACAAAAAGCTAAAAAAAAATTTAACCCCCGAAAAAATCAAAATGGTGGAGCAACTTTAAAGTCGGTGTGGTATATACAATACAATACCGATAAATTTAATTCGTTACGTTCAAAACAACGCTGGAACTACATTAGTTTACATCCACTTGGAAAAAAAATCACCGGGGGTTTGGGGGCGGAGTCCACAAAGAGCAAAGCGAATTTTTAATACAGAGCCACGTCTACTTATTCAGGTTATTTGCATATGTACTAATAACGCTAGTGAATAAGGGATTATTAAGGTTGAATTTGGAGGAATTGTACCAGCGTCTGCTTGAAAGGAGAGTAGATAATAAGTTTGGAAAAAACCACACTCAGTACACCTAGCCAGCATTCTAACCCCCTGTCATCCGCAGTCTACTCTACTGTGAGAGTGAAACTTTAGACAATGCGGCCACCGAATCAGGTAATTACACCTGTATTCGCTTTGAGAAAGGATTGGAAATTCACAGTGAGAAATAATACTAAAAAAAACCTCCCATCATGCAACATATCGTATTGTTCTATTGCATTGGGTAATTAATATCCTAAACTACCTGGCCTCTGGGAGGAGTAGTTTTAATAAATAGTAACCTTCTGTATATACAGTCAAAATATACTCGTAAGAAACATTAGCCAATAATATTATCCTCCTAGTGTGAGGTCAAAGTATCCCCCGATTTTAAGTCCGTATTTTGGCAGTTTTTAGGACAAAAAATTTTTTAGTTAAGGGCTAACAAAATAAATGGCGGCTTAAGTTGAGGCAATTATTTTATTTCTAAATAGTCTCAACAGTTATTGAATATCTATAGTTGCAATTTACAAGATTTGTAAATGAAAAACAATGTCCTTGTCAAACAACGCCATGACGAAACCAGATATTCAAAATCGGTCTAAAAGATTATTATTAGAAAATTAAAATACATGTATCTAATGAAGCAATGTATAACTTATTTTGTCCAAAAAACAATTTACATTCCCTTTAATTCCATCTTAATGATACACACATTGGTGTACACTTTGTTCCAATTAAATCGAATACCAATACTTTTAAATTAACATCGTGTTTGAGAATCTGCCTGACCCATATAAAGTTGTCTAAAACATATCACAACTAATTCAACATGTGAAGTAAATAAAAGCATGCTTATAATTTTACGTAACGCCATTGAGGTAATACCTAATACTCCTGAAACATCTGTACCTATACCTAACAATTTTTAACGATTAAAAAATTATCAAGCCCTTCAACAGTAAAGAGAAGAGAGTACCAGATTCTTATATTCATGAAAAGCATAAACAAAGTCGTAAAAGAGGTTTCAAATTTGAGATATTATGTTGTATCCCTTCAAAATTAAATTATAAAACCAAACATTGAAGCCATAAGGGAAAAAAAATGGAGGACTAATTAAACCACTAAATAAATGAAAAAGACAAGAGGAATAAATTGGACGGTGATACAAGTTAGTGCTCAGCATGTTATGTCATTTAAAAGCGACCCTTCCGTAGACGACAGAATTGAGTGCTATTTATTGTAATGAATTATGGGATGAAGATATGAAGGAAGCCTTTTTACATGTGATTTGTGCTAAAAGAAAAGGTTAAGTTTATGAATTTGAACTTTAATTGAAATATTCGATAAACTTTGGACTAATTGTTAGTGAAGTTTTTTTATTAGCAGTAAGAAATATTAAATATATAAGTTTACAGATAAACAAAAGTGTAACCAATTAAATTATTTCTCTGTGTAAAAATTTAGTTTGTGGATTCTTAACTTAAAGCCTGTTTAGGCCTACTCTTCTCCCGAAGTAAGGGATAAGAATGCGCTTGTGTAGGTATGCTAAAGACTCTTTAGCTTTTAAAAATCCTAACTATATGTTTTTAAACCAAACTATTGTCAAATTATTTCGCAAGAGTTTTATACCTTTAAAACTATACAAAGTGTAAAATTCAAATTATGAAAAATATGTTAAACTGCGCACACTTATCTACGACTGGTCAGGCAGGCAACTCTGGTCAGCTGGTTTGTGGATTCTGGAATGTTAATCGTTCTCCTAAACCCACAGTAGGTTTAAAATATCATGACATTTAGTAGTGTGGTCAGCCCCAACAACTAAAGTAGAGTGTTTTATTTAGAAGGATTGGAATAGTTACAAAAATTATTAACTCATCTCGACTCCCCCTCACCAAGAACGTGGCAATATGACACATAAAGGGGGTGGTTGATAGAAGGGTGAAGAAGGGGGACGTTTTGGAAGGGTAGGAACGTTAAAGTCGTAGTGAGGACGCGTTGCGTCGAACACGAGACGCATAATCAGCTTTTCCCTCCGACTAATCCACGGGCCGCCAGCTCATCCGCACGACAAATTAAATGACATGGGTATAGTGGCAGTAGGGTCATGCAAAAGTGAAGCGTTTGGTTGTAAGGGGGGAAACTTGGATGTAACAAGCAGAGGGGGCTGATGAGAAGGGGGGGAGGCTAGTATGAAAGGTGTAAGGGGAGAAGCGATGTAATTTGGATTGGACTTTGACAGGACAAGGTAGGATCTAGACGTACCACAGCAACCAACCCCCCCCCCCCCTCTCAACTACAATCCGCACAACCCTACAACCCCGAGGTACTATCTAAAACCCAGGAAAAGTTTCTTTATTAGCCTAAAGCTAAACCAGAAAACTTGTTTGAGTCGAGCATGACTTGACTAAGCTCTAATCGGATATAAACCATCCCTCTCTTCCCCAAGGATGACTCGTGTCGACACCTTTTGGAATAGGTTTGTACTAACATTTGAATTTACTTGGTATTCACGTGATTGGTCTCGGTTTGAGGGAGATGGGCAGATTTGGGAACACATGAAAAGATAGTGATTAATTTAAGTTTTACAAATAGATAGAAATATACAAGCTACCTAGTAGCAAAATAATGTTGATAAAATAGAGATATGATTTTCTTACAGCTTTAAATATTGATATTTTTTTTATAAAAAAAATCTTCAGACAAATTCCTTTGCTCGTGTAAACATGAAAATATAACTTTTAAGATTAAAACATTCAAGAAAATTTAAGTATATAGTAGACCAAATGAAAAGAGAAAATATTTGGTTAGGAGCCTATAAGAATTAAAGATAAACTTAAGCAAGTTCCAAAATTTAAAATTTGAGAAATTGTACACTTTACTTTAGTAAAATTCCCCATATGACTATTAATAGACAAGTCTAAGCTCAGACTCAACCGAAAAACATGAAAGTCTTGAACAAAGCAAACGTTTACTTAATTATTTATTAATTTGTGTGAAAATTAGCTCAGTCATAGTCTAGTGTACTTAACTGTCGTATATAGATTTTACTCAAGATTTCAAGAATCCACTTCAGTATTAGAGTGGTCTAAGGTGTCACTCTCAGAAATTGACTAGACTGCCGATAATGGTGAGGTTAGATGTTCAAACATCGTCTGGTGAGAGTGGCTTTTCCTAAATGGTGTTTCACTCTCTCCACGCAAATGCAGTCACAATTCCTTTAAATTCAACTTAGCTCATCATTAACACATACATATGCGCATGGCGGAAAGGAGTAGTTAAACGTAGCCAAGAATCAAATTAAATTATTTTTGTTGCTTACTATATTTTCTCTAGGCAAATATCAGTGAAGATATGTAAAACTGACCTTAATAATTATGTCCCCTTAAATTAGTGCTTGTTTAAGATAACGTGAATGGACGGAAATAAATAAAACCTTTTTGACAATTAACATAAACTTCTAAAATAATTTAAATACATTCATTCGTTAGTTCCTGTAAATTTTGAAATAAGATAGTAAAATCTAAAATAAAATAGTATTAATATAATAAAATGTTATCAATGTTGTTAAACACTATCCTCAATACATCCAGATGGAATCGATCCTCGGACACTTCGAGTAGAAATATTATAAACTACATCATTTACATTAACAAACCAGATAATTGCATTTTTAACAAATAAACTTAAAATGAAATGCTGATGGTGAAATACATACTCACAACAGTAGTTTGATGGTCTAAGTCAGGGGTGGCCAACATGTGGCAAATTTACCATAAAAATCTAACGAATTTGAGTTAACCAGCTTTCACCGTAAAAAAAACTATCCTGGCGGCGTACGCTGGTTGTAACTTGCTATTTCTCGGATATCATTAGAAAAATTCCACATGTACAATGATCCAGATATTCAGCCACTGGCTATGTAGCGTGTTGGACAAAACGAGTGTCAAATTATGCCTTAAATTGTCTTACTTTAATTGTTTAGCACCGCGTTTGGGTTATACGCCTATATAACTAATCATACTAATATTTTATGGAATTAGGAAGGTTTAATTGAGATAAAAAGAGCACCCGCATTTGCGTAAAAGGAGAGTGGACAACCATTTATGAAAAAAAAAACTCAGTGCACCCGATCGGGATCAAATCCCAATCTCCACGTCTTCGGCAGTCTAGTCCAACACAAGAATAGTGCTTTAGATCACGCGGCCACCGGAGTGGGTTTTCCTAAATTTTTAATTGGATACATTTTCATCATTTGCGTCTGAGGCAGTTGTAACTGTCAAAGTGTATATGTTTTCAATAAACTACTTCAGACGGTGTTTGTTGGCTTAAATGTTAGAATGATCTAACTAATTTCTCAATTTATCCATGGTGTGTTTAATTTCACTTCTCATTATCACATCTGTACTTACATTGAAACATATTTTGTCTACCTCTAGCCTATGATGTTTGTTCTTAATACAATAAATTTCCATTAACGGGGATGTCTAGGTTCAAATCTCAGTTGTATATGTACTCTTCAGGGTAGTTTTCCTTAAGAATTTATCATTTGGATTTTTCAATCATTTATCCACGCTTCTGTGGATACTGTGTACTTTCTCTAAAATTACTTTTTTAAATTCTCACCTCTTAAATTAAGCAATAAGTTGTTCTTTTGCTACGCGTCCAACTACCCTTTCAGACTATCTACATTTAATTGAACTGATAGAGTAGAGAGTATTAAGTTAGTTTATAGATTAAATGCAGAGGAATTTGAAAGAATGGAGAATGAAAATTTATTTTGGGGAATAGCACTCGCACTACACACAGCCAGAACTGAAAATAAGACCTCCCCATAACTAAATTTTTTTTTAACACCATGTCTTAATACCTGTGCGGGTTATAGGCTTATACACTATTTAAGTAAATGGTTTTAGAGATTAGAAAGGTTATATTTTAGAGGAAGTGTATCCGAATTTGTGTGGAAGCTAAGTGGAAAACTGTTTTTGGAAAACCACCCTCGGTACACCCAACCGAGATTCGAACCTTGATCACCCTGTCATAAGCAGTCTAGTCTAATGTTAGAGTAGTGCCTTAGACCATGCGGCCACCAAAGTGGATATCAACAAATTAAATAAATGAACCTACCCACTTTCTCACCGATATGGTCAAGCCATTATTAACAATTATTGTTAAATCTTAAAATAAAAAGAGTGCTAGTCTTTATTCACTCATATTTTGACGAGTTCTCGAAACTCATATTAAAACCGTATTTTTGCAGTGAGCTCTACTTACAAAAAACTTTATTGCAAAATTTTAACGGTCTACCATAGTTTAAGAGTTTAAGCGTGAAGGCTCGCCAATTTTTCTCTTCTCCTAGATTCATATTAGACCTGGGTAAATGGCAAATAAGTAGCGATAAAATAAGTGCCTTTGATAAGTTAAAACCCTGGCCCCTGCTTAGTATGCCACGATGATAGTCGCAGATTACCGTGGCATGGTAGTAGTGAAAAGGGAGGGGTGGTGCGTATGGTGGGAAGGGGTGCTCTCAAAAAGTAACGAGTGCTTGAAAGCGTTTATTGTGGTAATATATCTGCGAGCTAGTTCACGATTCCGGGACAAATTTATTGCCTGTGAATAAACATTCAAGCTAGATTCAACGTAGTGGTGCATCACATGCATATACATCGCCGCGATTATAACGTGTCTTTTTTTGTTTTACTTCCCTTTTTCCACCCCCATCCCCATCCCTCTTTTCCTGCAACGAGAGTCGTTTGAATTTCAACAAGAGATGAATTAATTGCATACTTTTGAGGCTAATTAAATTCTTTGGTTGGTTTGTTATGTTGGGTGCCCTGATCCTTTGAAACTCGCATTTGTTTAGAATTTGGTATATTTTTTTTAAATATATTTTTTTAAAGTCACTGTGTTTTTAATTTTAAAGTGAAATGTTAGATGTTTATGCTTATATAAAAATTTGGCACATTGTATAGTGGTTTTGAGAATTCGAGGGTTCTTAATATATTCCACAATACCAGTATTCTACTTAGTTGTATTTGCATTACTTTTCATTTAAAAAATACTAAGGAGACACCTCACTCAGCGATAAATTACCTCGCAAACGTTTATCTATAACGTATGTTTTTTTCAAAATATGATCCATGCTAAAATAAAGTAAAAATATTCCAATAGGGCTCTATTTCCTCAACAACCACCTATTTTGAATTTTATTAATATAGTGAAATTAGTTAAAATGTGACATTATCTGGCTTTCAACAACTCTCTAAGCATATTTGCATAGCTATTAGACTATACTTGATGAAAAAGGGCTTTAGATTTATCCATTCGCTAATAAATACACTAATTTTTCGATAGGCACACAACAAAAGATATTTGAGAACTAGTAGCCAGCTTTCCTCTTTACCTTGTGATAAGAGTTCTAATAGTGTTCGTTCCCCTTTTTCTTACTGAAATATCAAATGGTGATTGTAGGTGAAGTGCCAAAGGGAGTAGAATATTAGACAGAATTGTGTAAGTAGTGTATTTTAAGCCATGTGGCCTAACAGTGATTGAAACTTTCTCACTGACAGAGACAGCCGCCTTAAGAAAAGATTATCGTAGGCTATTTGTTTTACTTTAGATATGCAATACATTTGTTTTAAAACTTGTAGATTTAATTTTAGATCATAACCAGTTGCTACAATTTGACTGTTGGATAAATTTGTATGATGCCTTGTTAAAAAAATACCTATAAAAAATCTCACTTTCAGAATCTCCAAACAATACTAAATTTTACTGTAAGTGAGGGCAAAAATTATCCCCTTGTGTCAAATGAAATTTTCCGCATCAGTGGGCACGCGAGCTAAGGAGTCAATATTATAGTATAATCTTTGCTAGTGTTGGGGAATTTGGGACTTGAATCTCGACAGGGTGTATTAAGTAAGTTTTTTTTCATAAATGGTTTTCCCCTTTAATCTCCACGCAAATACTGGTACATCTAATTTAAAATGCCACAATCATAATTCATACCCAATTACGGTAAGTGTGCGTATGGCCTGAGTGTAGGACGTGTAACAGAAAATACACATGATTAAATACAATTATTAATAATAATAACTTACTAAAAATAACACGAGAATGATCGACCATGAGGTTGAGAGTAGAGATTTTATTCTTAACAGTGTTATTTTCCATAATATACTTAAGTTATTTATGATTAATTTTGTTAGTAACCCTCCTAATCTCCTAATCTGGTTCTGAGTCAGAGTCCGGGGCTCTATCGCCTAATAGCCCGAATCTAATCGATTAATCTTCGATTACCTTGAAAGGTAGTAAGAAGTCTTTCCCTGATAGATTACACCATGTCCAATTACATAAGGTACGCCATAGCTGACACGTGAAAGAAAAGTTTTATACCTTTCAGGGTAGACGGAGTGTACACCAATTAATTAAAAAGAGACAATAATATACCATCTTGTCACACATGTTTAGTAGAGTCGAGATTTGGTCCCTGCATTTCATTTCACGATAAATGTCTCAGTATAAATGCATGCATTCAGTGGCTCACATTTCTAAACAATTCCATCTCGGTTACTTGTTCGAGCGCCTCCCCTAACTGTCCAGGAAGAATGGATCATGTTATCAACGCGACTCCCTTAACCCTTGAATCGCCGCCGTTAGGTTTCATCGCCTATACCCAATAGATCCGTGAGTAACCGCCCCCCATTGGTGTAAATGCTGATCATACGATGGCCTGCTAGGTCCCACCAATTTACATCGGTATCTACGTAAACAAAAGGCCTATAGTGATGACTTTAGGGCTTAACTCCCTGAACCCCGGGCAAGCACGTGTGGTCGATCCTAGGGTATCACTATGATTTACCTTGTCCCATCAAATGTAAACCATAGTAGCATAGTGGGAGTTGTAAATGCATCTATCAACATCACACTTAATGGGTTCTTGATATAAATCTGGGTAAGGCTTATTGAAACGTTGGGAGATGGGTGGAAGGGTCCACTGTCCCCCCCTTTTTTTTGGAGAGTGTTATCAAACACCCATGCAGCAGCATCTGACAGTTTAAATTGATCGACTTGTTGAAATCGCACCCCAATCGGTCGTCGTATGTGATTATTCAGAGGAAGAGTTGTGCAAGTAACCAGTATGACAAGATTTTGCAAGTGAAATTCTTAATAAAGTGATAGAAGTAAGTATTTTTACAATACTATACAGTAAGATTTATTACAATTTGTTGAGATAAGCAGTGTGAAAAGAAGATACAAGTTACTGGTTTGTCAATTAATGATACAATTAAGCAGTGTGGTAGGATAATGCAAGTAACCTGAATGACAAGATGAAAAAAGTAAGCAATGTGGTAAGAGATTAAGTATTTATGACAATTAAGGCACGTATGAAGTGTGGCAAGATGATGTAAAGCAGAATATTACCAGATGTGCTAGTACCCTGTAGGACAATATGTTACAATTAACGGTGTTGTAAGATAATTCAGATAACCAGCATGAAAAGACAATACAAGTCACCATTAACAAAATATTTTGAAGCACTGACTATAATATACATTCAGTTAATATGTTTTATCAAAAATATTATTAACGCCTTAGTTAATAGAGAATACATTAGTAAATTATTTAGTGTAAATATACCAACATTTGCGTGGATATCACATCATTAACTTCCCCTACCACAACTCCTATTCATCCAGTGTACCCAGATGAATTTTAAATCTCAATAACAAATACAAACCCAATAAACTAAGTAATAGATAAATATAATGCTTTTCATTCAATTCAAAAAACTTCAACTACAAACCCTGGCTTCCCTTAAAATCAAATAACCAACAATTAAGGTAACGATAATAGTTTCAGTCTACTACCAATCTTAACCCACAACCCAGCCTTCCTTGAAACCAACAAACTAACAATAAATGTCAAGATGATAGTTCCATCTTATTACCAACCTTCAACCACAATCCTTTAATTTTTCTTGAAAACCATTATTCAATTATAATTTCACTCTGTTGGCAGCCTTCAAATACAAACTCTAGCTTTCCACGAGATCAACTAACACACAAATGCCATAATCAGTGTTTTCTTTTTACAAACAAAACCCACTAAACTATAATAAGTGTCTCAAGATAGTTTCACTCTGTTACCAAAATTAACCACAAAACCTAGTTTCTCTGATAAACCAATAAATAATGATATTTTTATTCAGTTACCAACCTTTATTCATAAGTCATAGCTCCCTTGAAACTCACTAACCAACAATAAATGGCGCATGGTAGTTTCAATCTGTTACCAACCTTCAACCAACAACTCTAGTTGTAAAGTTGTGACAGTAAATGGTAGCCGTGTCCACCCCCCTGTAAAATTAAAGCGCAAGTCAAACTTTCAGGGGGGTAAAAGTTGAAAGTTTTGCACACCCAAGTTAAAGCAGTTAAATGTGGCTAGTGATTTGACCGCTAAAAGGCAAACGTGCATGGCTTTTTAAGATACTGCCAGCTACTAAACTTACCTGGCTTCTAAGTTGAAGAGTGATATAAATTCATCACTCCCAGGGGAACCCATTATATATCTTAGTCAAAGACACACATAATTATAGAAATGGGTCAGAGGGAAGGTATGGCAGCACATAACATATTTGTGTCATGCCTGAGAAAACTACGCACCGCATGCCACTTATTTTTGTGCGGTTAACAAGCTACTAATGAGTTAAAAGTGAAAATGTTTAACCAATTATGGACAACATATTAAGGATTTAAACAATTGCCCTCATTTAATCAAAATAACTAATTTTAATAATATTTCATCTGCATTTCACTTAACATTTTATTTATTATTATTATTATTATTATTATTAATTATTATTATTATTATTATTAAGCTCCACGTCTTACGACCCGTTTGAGTTATACGCACTTACGCTAATGTGTAATGGAGAACCTACAGTTTAACGTAGGATCCGAGCCACGGTGGAGGCCTGGAATTCCACACATTCACAAGTTGTGATTAATAAACGTATTTTCAGAGGGGAATGAAGGGTTTGGCAATCAGATAAATCTGTGCCGTGACCTAGGATTGAATCCCGGACCCCCATCATAGAAGTCCGACACCTTAGCCCTAGACTACGAGGTCACCTTTTTGTTTAGTGATAGATGAATTGTGTAGAAATAATTGTATTTACCTGTATCTATTTGGAGGTCAACCCTTACATTTCATTTATCTATGCGGCCTTTCAGCTAAAAGGTTTGCCCATGCTGCATTTATATTCTTCATCTAGGTTCTAAGTACATCTTTGAACTTAGTATCTTCGGACACTAATAGCAATTCCAAAACCATATGCGTTGTTATAAAACTAGTATTTTTAAATTATTGTTAGGTTTAATTTTGTATTCGTATTTAAACTTTAAAATAAAATGGATTCATTAAATACTTACTTAAACTTCGAATTTGGAGTTTAAAAGTTCATTGCCACACTTACAAAAGAAAACCACCTATCCCTATCTTGAGCTAGTTCTATCCGGTTCACCTCATCAAAACCGACCTTTTTCAGTTCCATTCTAATGTTATCCTACCATTTGTGTATAGGTATTACCAATGGTCTCTTTCCTTTGGTTTTGTCAGGCAATGCCCTGAACATGGTCAAATTTTGGATGTTTCTTGATAGAATTTTGTCTACGGTGAGAGATCATCACGCCCACAACCAACACCTGAGCTGGAGGACCACCACCATAAGGATATTGAAATTTAATTATTATAATTGTTCATATCTCCTAAAAAAATTATTTGGAATGAGATGGAGTGTCTGGATCAAACAGTAAAAAAGAAAAACCACTAAAATTTGTTTAAGCTTTTGTTCTTAAATATGTTACAAATATAGATGGCGTAATATTTAAGTTTGCAATACTACTACTACCTCTCTGGTCTATCTATATAGTCACACAAATAGGATTAGTATATAAGGAAGATGGACTCTAAAGGAAATGTAACTAAATTGAATAAGAGGAAGAGTGGAAAAAAATCAGTAAGAATATATTGAAATACACACAACCGGGATTTAAAACCTATAATCCAGACTAAAGTGATTTCATGCTTTAGCCAGAGTACTCCAATGCTATGCAAGATAAAACACTTATTCTTCACTAGAACAGAGGTTGACCTTAAAGTGATTTCAATCCATACGAAACACTGACAACACAAACCAAAGTAGTCAGATTAAAAATACCACAATATGATCTTTTGGGTGTTCTTAAAAGAAGAGAGGAAACCCATACCCACACCTTCCGCTTCCTGTAATTGACGTTATAGGTCACAACGCTTCTCTAATAAATGTTATGTATCCCTTCCCACGTTGGACAACGCTTTGGTTCATTCCCCATACCCACTAGGGAGGAAAGTTGATTCCGCAGAGAATTGAGGGTAAATATCTTACATGCCTCACTACGAAGGTGTAATAATAAAGGTGATGGACTTACACACACACACACACACACACACACACACACACACACACACACACACACACACACACACACACTCTCTCTCTCTCTCTCTCTCTCTAACGTTCGTTACACTAGAGACACTGAGAGTCTTGGTTCACACTTTTACAGAAAATAAAACGCAAATAATTTCACAGTGCTCTAGTAGAAAATCAGTTTTACACCAGACACATCAACAAGAATTTATTCCGAGTGTAGGATGAGGGTTTAAAATTCAAAATAAGTTTCTTAAGGTGGGGTGCTAGTGAGCGCGAGTTTAATGCATTAATTTTGCAATTTTTATATCATAAACATTTTTTGGCCTAAATAAATGAAATTTTTCTTCTATAGAAACATAGAGTTTAGTTTTCTGCACATGCTAATTTCAACAGTTCTTGAATATCTGTCATGAGCACAGTGGCATTTGGTGACAAACTTTTTAAATGAAGAGGAAAAGTTGTCATTAAATTCCAGAACACCCTTGGCAGATATTCAAGAACTGTTGATATTAGCATGTGTAGAAATCTAAGCTCTATGAGTCTATAGAAGAAAAATTTGATTTATTTTGGCTAACAAATTTTTATGTTATAAAAACTTCAAAAATACTTCCCTAAGCTCACGCTCACTAGCACCCCATCTTAAGTATTGGCCTTGGTATAGAAGGATTAGTAAAATTAATATAATTTTTTATTAGAATTATTTCATTTGTATTTTATGTAAGAAAATTCACAGATGAAGACTATATAACGTTATGCACAAATATATGATACGTAACTTGTATAACTGTCAAAAATATGAATTCGTATTTAGATAAGACTGTAGATTATATAAAATATAAATCATATACATAGTAGATTTCCATAGCAATCATTTTATTTGTGCACTATTCCGGATAACCTTCAGTGTTATACGAATATTTACACAAATATTTAAGAGAGGAGGAAAGTATAATTTTAGAGGGAAAACATTTAAGAAAGAGTTAAAGAAAAAATCACGCTAAGTACACCCGAAAGAGATTCGAACTCCTACCTCTCAGCCTATGGCAATAAAGTTTATAATAATAGAAAATATTTGAAACTATATTGATGATTTACTAATACGTAAGATATGAAAGGTTCAAAAAATATAGAATACAAATGGGTAAGTTGAAAAATGTTAAAAAAAATTGCAATAATCAAGATATTAAAATATTTAAATAACTTGAAACACTTTACATAAATGTTAAGACACAATCGTACAAACTTTTATAATATAGTGTATGGATTAAAAAATCAAGGATAAGTTATTGGTAAGCTATCCTTAAATGATTTATATATGTAAACATAAAAATAGGATCTTACTTATCTTAAAAAACTCTTCCAAAATACCCGTTTTGAATTCAATATTAAGGGCCATTTTCGATATATCTCAAAATTTCTAAAATGTATCTGTAAAATAATCTACAAATATCAAATAAAGAACAAAATCATCACAGCTAATATTTTTAATTCAATTTTTTAAATTCAGCCATCTGTAAATTACTTTTAAATTATTGTTTAGACAAAAATATATAATTATGTTTAAGGTTAAGAACATAACGGGGAACCATTTGAACCAAATATTGAGAGCTGTTTCTAAAAATATTCGAAATTAAAAAAAAATCAATCACTAAACTATCAATAAACGAGTTTCCCCTAACAAAAAACCATAAAGTTTATTTTGTCATGTCAAACATTCTCCATCTATTAACGTAAGCCAAATCATCATAGCGATTTCTGAAATATTTGGAATTTTTGAAAATCACTCATCAGTAAACTACCTTTTGACGAATTTTTACCCAAAATACAAGTATGAATAGTAATTTGTCTGGGGAAAAAAATAGATCTCAAATTTAAAAAAGTTATAGCAATTTTTTAATTTATCAGTAAACTACTCTTAATTTAAGGGCTAATATTAAAATAAAAAATATCCTGAGATATTGCCCTTTTGCACCTGTCAGGCTTGAACAAAATCCATCAAACAATTCCATATCTGTGGCAATGTAAAATACTAGAGTATTCTACGCCATGGTTAACAAAGTTAAGGTCATAAAGTATGAATGAGAATTTAATGTAGATAATTTAGTCTCTCTTCATTGCTATAAATACTCCATTCAAACAACCTCATCAATTTAGTCAAATATATTGTAGAAGAATCAAATAGCCAAAGCTATTATTTATGCTTTTAGTGAGGATTACTCCATCTAAATATCATATTCTGAAAATTAAAAATGACACCTAGACACGGGAATCGAACCCAAGAACTTTGGCCTAGTAGCCAATGCTCTAACCACTGACCTATCCAGGAATCGTTACATGTCCAGGGTCATTCTTCACTCATATTTTGAGGCAGAGTCTATGATGGACGTGTGCAAATCGTTGGCTACCATGTGTTATTTCTTATTAAGATCATGAACTATCAGATAACGCAGCCACCTTCGACTCGGTAGTTGGCTTAATGCTGCCACGTTTACACAGGGACGTTGCACGAAATATATTTGGGGGGTTAAGGTGGTGAACAAGTGTTTTACCAAACTCTAAGAATTTCGAAGTTAGAAAAATTCTCAAGTAGCAAAGGAGAGTACAAGAAGGGCAAGATTAAGAACGGGGTGGGGAAGGTGGGGGGTAGGAGGCGCCCAGATTTTTTTTTTTAATTTGGTGTGATAATCAAGCCTCGAACCGAGTTTTTAGGTACCTGTATTTTTAAAAATTGGTTTATTTGTTAATATTGGACTTTTAAGGCTACAAGGCTTTTCAAGTGCATAAGAAAATAACTTGAATTATTATTTATTTCAGTTTACCTGCATCTGAGCTAAATATCCAATTGAGCTTAAATATATTTTAAGGTGGTCTATATGAAAAACGTGCGGAAATCGTCGCAAATATGAGTGAAGAATGAACCTGGAAACGGGACGATTCCTGGATAGCTCAGTGGTTAGATCATTGACATAATAAGTCAAAGGTCACGGGTTCGATTCCCGTGTCCAGGTGTCCTTTTTCAATTTTCATAATTTGTAAATATGTTTAGTGTATGTTTTTAGAATCTTCAATACCCCTTACTTCACCTGCATGTAATTTAACAATAATTTCTTTTGTGACTAATTCTGTCATATACTTAACCAGTGTTTTAAATTGTTTGTAGTTTAGATATTCATATTCACGTGTGCGTTTGGTTTTGATTTAAAGTTTTCCTCATTTTTTTATATTTTATTTATACGTAAATTTATACCTTGAATTTAATTTTTCCAATGCAATATGCTATATTTAATTATTCTTATTTCAATCATAATATTTTCTAAAATTGTAATTTTGACCATTTTTTTAATGGGTTTAATGTGATTTTAAATGTCCAATATCTTGATTATTATATTTGATAAAACCTTTTTTAACTTACCAATTTCATTTTATGTTCTTTGAACGTTCTCATATTTTATATAAAACTAAATCATACATATAAGTTCAATTATTTTCTTATATAAATCTTCTTACTACAAATATTTTTGAATGTTTAATCAAATCTTAATTAACTCTATTATTAGAATGGCACCTTAGATCACGCAATAACCAATGTGTGTCGTTATTTTTATTCCCTTCCGACCCCGGAAAGAGAGAAGCGTTGTGATCGGAAAAAAAAAAAAAACCCAAGTCGAGATTTTGATAAATGATCCGTTGAAACCAAAAAAGTGTTTTTTTTGCGATGCCATCTCTCCGTTCGTTCATTCGTTTGTATTTCGGACTAGAGCCAAAATCATTTTACCGATTAGGCTAAAATTAAGTGTTCAGGATTTTTATAATTTCCCTCCAATGTATTTTTGGAATTAGATATCTAACCCTAAAATTAAAGCTAGTTTACTGAAGCGCAAAGAGAGAAAAAATCAATTTATTCCAACTCCGCTTTTGATTAAAATTTTGTATTGCAAACAAAATGGCAATTTTAAGTTTTCCATGAAATGACCTTGAGGATAGTTTACATAAATAGAAATTTCCTATTTTTTTTATCATAATTGTCTCAATAATTATTTGAGATACGAAATAACTTATTCTACCACTGTAAGGTTGTAGTACTATTAAAAATAATAATATTTTAATTTGGAATCTATCTTTATAAGGCAAATAGTTTCTGAGCCATAAACACCAATATATAATTTTTCAAGGAATATTTTGAAATATAAAATTGATTGTTATACTCCTTGGTGGACAGTTTTTTTCCTCTTTTCCTAATGTTCCAGTAACATTGTATATTATTTCATTTATTCTCTTTGTTGGACTGTTTCTGCAATAGTGTGTATTATTTCGTTTCAATAAATCTTACGATATTTTAGTAGATGTCTCTATTTTAATATTAAAGAGAGAGAGAGAAATTATGTGTGGTGCACAATACCATTTAATTTATCTTTATCACCAGTGATATACTATTACTGTCAAGTACATAATCTAACGTCGTTGAATTATTTATATTAATGTTAGTCCTAGACTTCAACATGAGTCTGGGTTGGGGCAGAAGGCTTCTGATTCACACGAGCCTGTTGACTCTTGGTTCTTTGCAGATTTGACAAAAAAAAAAAAGCTTGTGTGTAACATGAACAAATAGTTAATAATATTGTCACCACGTTTTTTGTGTCCCAAGAATAATATGGTGTGAAGAATACAATATATAATTGTCACCAATTAGCTCTTAAAACTAATCAATAGGGCGCAGCACAGCTAAGGATGACCATATTCCAATTCATATCCCACCTACTGAATAGATCAGATCGGGCAATAAACTTGTAGGTGAACGTGTGGATCAATAATAAATCAACGCTGCACAGGTAAATAAAGATAATATGTATTAGGTTACATATATAATTAATCTTTGTTTTCCTGTTACCCGTTTTCATTAAAGATAATAAAGTTAGTAAAACATTTAAGACGATTTGGCTTGTTAGGAAAAAAAAAGAGTTGCATTTTTTTTAGCATTGCGTCCAACTACTCGTTCGGGTTATATTCTTATGCTATGTACTAAATACGTTAAGGAGTGTAGAGGTTAAAGGATTAGGAATGTTATATCCAGAGAAAGTGTAAGCGCATTTTCATGGAGGGAGAATGTAAAACCATTTTGGAATAAATTACCTCAGTACACCTGAACAAGATTCGAACCTCAATCTCCTCGTCATCGGCAGTCAAATTTACTGCGAGACAAGCGTGTAAGACCATGTGGCCACGGAAACGGGTGAAATTATGGTTCAATCTTGTCGCAACATGATTCAATGAAAGTATTTAGAGAATTATTGAAAAAAATCATTCAAATTCTAAATATTTCTATTTTAAATTTTGGGGTGCAACTGTTGACACGCATCCTTTATTCAACTTGATCTCAATTAAACAAATGACCACTCAAATACAAGAACCGTATGCAATATTCTCTATCTTTATTTTACCCACACTGGTAACCACAATGGCGTCAATATCACAACAGATTGTATTGCAGGTGATGAAAGGATTGAGATTCTAGTCACGATCGGGTATAATTAAAGGTGAGTTTTACACATGTGACTTATTATTGATGTTTATCATTTTCTCTCCACCCCAGCATGACTGAAATAATTAATCTAAGTTATTATCTGGTTCTGTGACTGCATGGGATGAAGCGTCACTCTCGTGTTATACTAGACTTCCAATGACAGGGAGATTAGGATTTGAATCCCGGTCGGATGAACTGAGGGTGTTTTATTAAAAAGGCTACTACTCAAATGTGGTTACATTAAATCTAAATTCATTTTTTCTATTCCCAAACACATTAGCGTAATTAGTACATATGTGTATTACCTTTACAGGTGAGCTAAAAAGAAAAAAATTTGAGTTATTTTCATCATGTCACAATACTAATTTGAAAAACAACAAGGTTAGGCCTGATTATATCTTTTATAAATAAATTGGCTATCAGCCTTACCATCCTTACAAATTTAGAATGCCTTTTAAAATATTGCTTTCTATTTAAAGTAATTATTAGGGTGATACGACTGTTGTGTTGTCTTTTGCTAACACTACATCATAAAAGGTTGGTAAAGTTAGATCAGAGTAAATGTGTTAACACTGACTTGGGAGACAAAAGTTAAAATTCAGAGACAATGCAGAAAGGGTTTAGTTTTATCCGGGATGCCTATTTTCTTTATCCAGGTAAATAACTTACTACCAATATACCCTTATAATTTATTATAATTATATTTATGCAAGTTTGGGTCAGGGGAATGAGAATTGGGATTAGCTTAAAAAACATTAATACTACTGGGAAAATGAATATTAAGATAAAATAAGAGTCTAAAAAAATTTATTTATCACCAATATACTGATTAATATTAATGTAAACTTTTAAATCAGATTCTCTGGTCACTTATACATTAAAATACCTTACATTATGGTTGCCATTGGTGTGCTTGCTTTGCAATGTTAAGCTGATATGACACTCCGTTTAGAAAGTGCAAGTTAAATAACTAAAATAAAAATAATTAATCAACAGGCTTTAAGGACAGTAATAAAAGTAATATATTACAATATAAAATACCACGTTGACATAATATATCTCTAAATATGCCATACCCTAATTTGAAAGGGGAATGTAATTAATTACCTTGAAGAAAAAACAACACAGCCTGTCACTACCAAAATGTGCATTCGGCATTGCAAAATTATTGGCCTTACATCAGCAATGTTGCTATTTTCTTTACCTTTTTACTTTTTGCTGGGACAAAAAAGCCACACGTTGCGTAATTGAATCACATTAATCACTCGCGCAGATTCAAATGAAGTCATTGCAATGTCCATGTGATTTAGATTCTACCGACTCTGGTTTGTACTAAATGATTTAAGGCAGCATATTACTAATCTCTCACTCTACTACGTATAATGCATATATCCTATCAAATGTGCTAGGATTTCTTTTTCAACTAAAAAGGTATAAATGGTTAGTGATGTTTATTTGACAGAGTACATAAAACAAAATTTGCACAAAGGTTTTCTACCTATTAAATTCAATAAATTAACATTTTTAAATTCAAGGATTTAACAGATTAAAAATCTAAATAATGCACTCCGCGAGAAACCAAGCTTTGTTTTGGCTCAGTTAATTTACAAAAGGCTGGATTAGCTGGATTAAATAGTTTACTACCCGCTTCAATGGCCAAATTGTCTAAGGCGTCACTCTATTGTTAGACTGGCCTGGTGATTATGGGATGGTCAGGGATTGAATCCTGGTCAGGTTTACTGAAGGTGGTTTATCCTAAATGGTTTCCTCTCTCTTTCCACGCAGAGTACCTCTAATATTCTTCCTTCTTCATCCTTACCCTATTAGATTAATAATAATAATTATTATTATTTATACATATGCGTATAGCCTGACTAGGTAGTAAGAAATGGTGACAACAAAAGTATTTATGTGTTTGCTTATTTTACTATAGGCATTTATCGTTCCGTTCCTAAAGCAACGGGTTATATTACCGTATGACTTTAAAAAAAACCTAGCTTAACCCAAGAACAATCTTAGCCGTAGACACACAACCTTGTAACTTAAAACTTAAGTATAAGACTAAGTTTGGAACTATATACAAAATACTATACTAATTTAATAAGTCACTATGTATAATCTATCCCACGTATTAAATCAATGTTAATCTATAGTTAAATCATACATATTATACTGCACAGTAAATTATACAAACAAATAATCGGTTGGCCAGAAACAGCTTAAATCTAATACTTCAAATATATCCGTATTTTGATATATTTCTATAGTAGGATTGCGGTAGTGCAGTGAGATTTAAGAAATGCAAATCTTACTCAGCAATCAACACTGAAACACTAAGTTATTTTGTAATAATTATTTATCAGCATTAATAATATCAGTCAAAAGTGCGTGTGAATAGATGGAATAATTTCTATTAATTTTTTGAACTGTCAGATATAGATGGAGCTGGTTAACCAGTCCTTTCCCGCACAAACTAAATCAGCTAGAGAAAATAATTTCACGTAAAAAATATATATGAATATCTAATTATTTATATATATATATATTAATGTTATTAATGTTATAACATAATTTGTTACATACCACGCCTCGGGAACACTGCTGGGTAGGAACGACTCCATTGGAAGAGTTGGACGGACACGCACGGGCCTCCATCCAACTCTATACTCGTCTCAACTAAACCATCAAACGAACTGAGTGGATTTCATCGTGGCTCGTGAGGGTGTGCACGTCATGGCCAGGTGCCTACGTGCTGTTCTTAACGTTGAGAGGTGCTTCTAACCCCCGCCCCTTGCCCCTGGTTCCTCTGTTAAACAAGTATATAATTCCTCGCTCCACTGGGAACAAAATCATGGGTGTGCAAGGTGTCGCCCTTCCTCCCTTACGTGTTCCTGGCTTTTGAGCGTGCTGAGCGTGTGCTAATCTACGTCCTGCGATGGAACCCATGGTGAAGATGAAGAAAGGAGTCGGCGTCGCGGTCAGGAGAAGACCGCCGGATGAGGCGTTGAAGAATCCCGGGCCCGAGAAGCGACCGGCCCTGAGAAGAAAGAAGTTGGCGGCGAGCGTCAGGGTATCCGCCGTAATCGGCAGGCTTGTGTAGCCCGTCTTGGCAGGGAGAGTCGAAGGTTTCCGTTCGCGGGGACTGAAGGCTCCTCCGGTCAGGAAGGAGCTCGTGCCGGATGGCAAGTGGTCCGCAACAAGCTTGAAGGCCGAAGCTTTAGAGGCAGCTAACCTCTCAAGGGGCCACAAGCTTGCAGTCGAGGCCAAAGCCAATGGGGCCACTACAACTCCCGGAGTAGAGTGTGCCGCCAGCCAAAGCAAGCGCGAGTCACCCCCAGGTGACAAATCGGCCATTTCCAGGGCCAAAAAGACTGGTGTGACCTCCCAAATTACCGGGGAGATGGGTGCAAAAACCAGCCAACAGGGTGAAAACAGCAGGGCCCCTCCATTTACTGGAGGTGAGCGTGCCGCTGACCTATCCCAGCAAGAGTCACCTTTGGGTGACGAATCAGCCGTTTCCAGGGACAATAAAGCTGACGTGTCCTCCCAAGTTACCAGGGAAGTGGGCGCAACAAGCAGACAGCCTGGCAAAGCAAGCGGGGTCACTCAAACAACTGGAGCTTAGCGTGCCAATGGCGGGTACCACCAGGGGTCGCTGGCCCTTCTATGGGCGAGTGACGATCCGGCCCTTTCCAGGGCCAACAGAGTGGCCAGTGTGACCTCCCCAACTACCGGGAAGGTGGATGCAGATGGCTAAGTTGAAGTCAGTGGGGCCCCTCCAACTATCGGAGGTGTACGTGCAGCTGACAGATCCACCGCGGCATCCAGCATTGCATCCTCGGGCCTCAGCTCTTTGGTCAGTGCCGGCCCCTACAAAGCGATGGCAGCAATACCGATGTGGGCGAGTCTAGAAAGGCCCTCCGACTACAAGAGGTGTGCGTGCCGCTGACGGTCAAAAAGAAACTGGAGGCAATTTTCAGGGTAGACAGAAGACAAACCGGGAAGGATGGTGAAAGCTCCCACCAGCACGATGGGTGGAAACTAAACGGTGCCAATGGAAGTCGCTAAAGACCGCTGCAAGCGGCACTGATGCAGGCGTGATCGCAAGGGCCTCAAAAACTTGCGTCAACTCTGACACCTCCCGCCAAGGGGTGTCGGTAGGTAGAAAATGCCCAGCTGAATTTTCTTTAGACTAGGAAGACTGGGTCACACGCTTCGCGGAAAGGCAGGGAGGATGGATGGTCAGAGTGAAGGCCAGAAGCCCTTGGGACACGTTGTGGTACGGAGAGTGAGCGTAACTCCAGATCCAACACCAAAGCCACAGGTGCAATCTTTCACCAGTGTGCTATCAGGGAGACTAACCCCTCCACCTCAGGCCGAGGTACCTGCCAAAGCCACCTTACTAGAACCAGTGTCATCAGATTCATCCCTCTTGGTCAATTACCCATTCAAGACCACTCCTCTCCCAATCACAGCCCATATTTCCCCCTCCCCCGCACCCTGCACCTATTTCCCCATCCCTTTGCACCCTTCCCAACCTTTCCTACAACTCCCCACTCCTACCCCTCTCACCTCTGCCAAGCCCACACCCAACTTGCTCCTCACACCTTCATTCTTCACCCCCGCAATACCCACACCCAACCCGCCCCCACACCTACTACAGAGAATGACAGTGCAAAGCTCAAAATTTGCAATGAGCTACTCAAGAGTATTCCGGGACTGTATCCATAGGACTTTTCATTGAATCTCTTGAGGAAGCTCCAGGAATCTCCGAGGAGTAACAGTGGCCACCTGGTCATGGAGCACATCATCCTCTACCTGGTATCTCATGTTAGTACACCTGAATAGAGACACCAGTGCTGAAGGAGCTCACGGTTGTACTATGGAACGCTAACGGCGTCGCGGGGAAAAAGGCTGAGCCTGAAAGTTTCCTTGGAAAGTATCATGTCGACGTAATGCCGTTGGGAGAACCCCACTTGTGCTCCGCAAAGAGGTTCTCGTTAGCAGAGTTCATCTTCCATCGGAGCTACCGAGCAGGGGATATGGGAAGGGGTGGGACGGTGGTCCTGATCTGAAGGAGCCTTGACCATCACGTCATTTCGCTTCTCCCCTCCAACACATGGAAGCGACTGCTATCCAACTGGTGACTTCTACCGGCTAAGTGTGACTCATTTTATCTACTTCCCTCCTACCATCGGTTTGACCGGGCTACGAGGGCTGACATGTAGGTGCTGCTTCGAAGTACCACGCCTGTTTTAGTCGGTGGTGATTTCAACGCTAAGCATCCTTGATGGGGCTCTAGGATTATGTACGCTCATAGAGAATTGCTCCGAGACGTCAGAGAATTACACGGCTTGGGGCTTCTGGCACTCCAGCCCCACCCATTTCCCTCACAATCCCCTTGGTTTCCCGGACGTCCTTGACTTCGTTGTCTTCAGAGGATCAGAAGGTGGTTGGTGCTAAAGTCTTTAGCTGAGCTAGACTCAGATCACAATCCCATTCTTGTGAACTGAGATGCGCAGTGTCTTTCATAGACCCCTCCCCCCCGAAAAACCAGACTTTAAGCGCACTGACAGGGACAGGTACACGAATGTGTTTAGAGAGAGGTTGGGACTATCCCCTACCTTTCGAACAGCAGCAGAATCGATCGTGGTGCGGAGTTCATAGCTTCCACCATCAAAGGATCACTCAAAGCTTCGATGCCTAGGCACCATCCTAAGAGTACTCCACAGGCTTCCTTACCCAATTCTATCCTCAGGCAAGTGCGGGAGAAAAATCGGCTGAGGAAGGCTTGGCCAATCTAGGGGGGACCCGGTAGACAAGACCAACTTGAGCCACAAAGTCCATGCAGCTCACGAGATGGTCCAAGAATACCGGAACAGTGTCTGGGAGGAAATATTGAGAGCTTGTGCGTGCAGGACAGGTCCCTATGACGCATGACGAGGAACTTGTGGGTTCCCATGCTAAGGCCACCTATTTTAGGTAGTAACGGGGTGGCCAACTCCAACCAGGAGAGGGCCGATGCTCTCGCTGAACACTTAGAGGCATAATTTGTACCGACTGACGACCCGTCAGACCCGCTGAACATTGCGCACGTGACTTAGGTTATCGGTGTGGTCTCGTACAGACACTTGGATTAACCTAAACCCACAGAGGGAAAGAAATATTGCGGGCGTTTGCAGCTATAAGACTAAACAAGGTCCCCGGACGGACGATATCAATAACGCGGTCCTCAGAAAGCTACCCTTGGAGGCAATTAACTTCCTCGTGGAGTTACTCAACACCGTCCTGCTCCTGAGTCACTTCTCTAAGCTCTATAAGCAAGCGTACGTCCTCTGCTTTCATAAAACTGGTAAAGACCGGCCTAGCTTCGTCTTTCCAACAGATCAGCTTGCTTGACTGTTTGGGCAAGTTTTTCGAGAGACGTCTACTGACGAAACTGACCTGACATGCTCGTGAGGCGGGCATCTTGGTGGATGAGCAGTTAGGCTTTCGGGCGGGACATGCTACGTCTCACCAACTCGTCCGGCTCGTGGAGCAGGTCACGAGGAACTTCAACATCAACAGTCTGACTGGTGCTGTCTTTCTCGACGTGGCAAAGGCCTTCGACCGTGTTTGGAACGAAGGTCTCCTTTTAAAACTCCTCTCCCAGAACCTTCCTTTCTACCTAGTTAAGATTGTTCAATCTTATCTTCCCACCGAACTTTCTCCACTACCTTTGGGAACGCCCATCCCAAGTCAGAAGCATCCGGGCTGGAGTGCCGCAGGGTTCCCTCGTGGGCCCGGTGCTCTTCAGCTTGTATAGAAACGACATTCCAAAGTCCCCGGACACCAAGTTGGCACTGTATGCGGACGACACGGCTCTAGTAGCAGAGTCGTGGCGAGGGCAGCTGGTGGAGAGGCGACTCCAGACGCACCTGACGCAGTTGGAGGGGTGGCTGACTACTGGATAACGAGTATTAACGTGGAGAAGAGTACAGCAGTGCTCTTCACATGGAAAAGAAAGTTCTACAGGCGGCCCCACTCGGCTGTTCGGAGAGCAGATCAGATTTGTGAACAATGCTAAGTACCTGGGACTTACGCTGGACACCAAACTGACCTGGCGACTATACTGCACCGAGAGACTTAACAATGTGAGGCAAAGGCTGGGAATCCTAGGCCCATTGCTTAGTAGGCGTAGCGCCCCGTCTACAGGATCGGTCTGACTCTGTACAAGCAGCTGCTCAGGCCGATCCTCGGCTATGCGTGTCCGCTTGGGGCCACCTGGGTACACGTATATAAGGAGGATGCAGGCGTTCCAGAGCAGGTGTCTGAGGATCATTGTAGACGCACCATGGTACGTTCGAAATGTGACTTTCTACCATGATCTGGATATGACTACCATCAAGGACCACTACAGGAAGCTGGCTCAGTCCTTCTACCACAGACTTCCTGGTGCCACCAATCCTCTTTTCCAGGGGCTTGCGTCATCGACCCTGGAGGGTGCCACTGACGTCCCAAAGCCATGCTCGGATAAGCGATAAGTGTCAAACAGTGGTTTGGGAGGCTCTCACCCAGCCCTCCATTCAGTAGTGTCCCCGCACGTAACTCTAAAAAACCCTTATTGTGTTTCCCAATATACTTCCTCTTCCCCCTCACCAATATTAATAATATGTTTTTCTTTGTTTCAGAAACTTCGCGAAACAAGACAATCAGCTTTTTTAAAAATCTGAAACCACACGGTGTGACCAATTGGTCGGTACGTGTTGGAATTTGCTCTCGTGCTCCCCTTCAGGGTGCATCAGAGCGTGCTAATATGCGATGCGATTTGATGGAACAAAATACAGATCCAATCTAATATTTGACGACAGACATCTCTCCGATCTACTATACACCAATACATTGTGGTTTCGTTGATGGTGCCATCAACTCACCGGACAGACGGAAATAATTTGTTTTAAATTTTTTTTTTTCTTTAGAAGGGAGTAGTAGGCCCCTAAGTTCTATCATGTAAAGTAAAAGGGATTTTTCTTACAAGCTAGATATCTGTAACTCTTGAGTTTATTAACTATTTAAATGTATAATGAGGTTAAGTTTTCATAGGCAAAGTCATGTTGAGCATGTCATGAGATACCATACATATCTCTTGTTTTTCTACTCGGTCCTTAAGACCAGTGTTTTCATGTCACATTCCTTGGCCTGTATGACTGTGTCACGCATTTGCTCACTGATTGCGTGGCAACTTTGTTTGTCACTGTCGTGTCCACTTCATGTTTGCACCGATTTGCGTGCCCGCATTCTTTTTAGATGTTTGTGCATTGTTGTTCCCCTGTTTGCGGTATGCAAATTGTGGGTTTGTTACTTCCCTTCTGGTGAGGTCCGCACCCTATATGATGTTTATGTCTGTCCTTTCAAGGGCGGCATGATACCTTGTTGATAGATAATAACCCATGTCTGGTATGTGGCTGGCACCTAGGTCGAGTGTGGTTTAACTCATGATACTTGGCTATACTAATTGATTACTAGCCAGCCTTTACTGTATTGAGGCCTATAATCCTGAATTACAACTTTCCCTAAGATATTTTTCCTGTGTTTCTATGACTGGGACAAAGAGACAATTTCTCTGTAGCTTATGTAACTAATTCAATTAGGTCCTGTTAGCTTCACTGGCATATATCGTTCTCACTTTTTAAAATAGGGTTGTTTGTATTAGAATTTGAGTAGGTTCTGACCTTTCCCTTCTCGTCAGTCATTATCCTTTAGATATTTTTGCAACAAATTTACTATTGCTACTGTATTGTGTTAGTAGTCTGTGTCTCCCGTCAAGGAGTAACTTAAAATAACCTCAGTTTCGCTCTAGGAAATATGATTATACCACTTTTAAGAGTGGAGCGTTAGTTCATAACACTAGCTGAGTTTAATTGTAGTATCAAACCAACGGCGCTTCAGAACTGATTCGCTCTATGAGTGTGTCAATTATTATCTCATAGTTGTATTTGGTATTTTGGCCTACTTAATAGGTCAACATTGAAAATGATGGTTTGTGCTCTGATGTCTACCTTGTAATTGCTTGCTTTGTGTGCTCTATTAAACTCTTTTGTCAAGATGCAATTGAATCTTATGCTTTCAAGTGCTAGCCTATCATGTCTATTTCCCCTGTTCATGTAGTTGGTGTATTTAGTGTTTACTATAGCGTCGCTAAATATATCGTCCAGCCTATTATACGTTTACTATAGAGCATATATTTAAAATGTAGATCTGGGTATTTATATTATATATTTATGTCAAAATTCTCATATTTTTAAAAGGTTCATATTTATTGTTATGTTGCAAGATTTAATTTAATAGGTTCGTATTTTTTGACAAATGATAAATACAAATGTTTATTTGCCCTCAGTTGGTAGGTACCAAGTTCCCAGAGTATTTATCTTGGAACCCACGCCAACAGTCACGTGATATAAGGTGCCAGAGACTCACTATATGCTGAATTGTCAGTCATGAATATTCTAAGCTTCGAATCTCTGCCAGGTACTTGGGGTTAATTTTCCACTCGTGATAGGCCACTGTGGATTTTACTTCTCACATCCCCATTAATATAAGGGAGTTCACTTTTGTAAAAAAACTTATTCTATCATAGATTATGAAATTAACAGCTATGTTGTTAAACAAAATTTTGTTTTATGTAAGTTTAATTCCAGTTTACTGTTTTTTCATAGATTTAATTACAAAAAAATTGAATGAATACAGGTTTTGGGATAATGCCCTTCAATTTGTGGAAGTATGAGTGTTTGTTCTTCTAATTATTATTTTTAAGTGGATATTACTAACCCACCAAACTTTATACTAAGAGTTGGTTTCAAGCAACGATTCAACACACTCATTTAATAAATGTCAAATAATAAACAAACTCATCTAGTATTTATCAAGAGTACACACGCTTGTCTAATAGTTGCCATAGTCCCCACAACTGTTGTGTATATACAAACTGCACATATAGATTTTTGAACCAAAAGTAATACATAATCACTATACACTTGCATCCAGAAAACTATGCTAATACCATTATATCGTGCTCAAAGTTTAGGCGTGCAGAGACGAGAGAGCCAAGCTGTTCAAGCATGCGTGTACCACAGGTTGCATAGGAGCTAGGCGCGCGGCACTACACACCTCGACATCTTGAAGCACGGCAGCAGAATATACAACAATTAATAATATTTATAACTAAAATTTAATTTTTAGTGATATTAGGAGTTGTATTAAATTAACGTGAAATACATAAATGTGTAATTTAATATAAAATATATGCACAGTATTTGAATGGTATTTAAAAGGGATTGATAATTTTAACTACAAGTTATAATACATTATGATTAGGAATGTCTTGAAGTTATAACAAACATCTAAAGAATTCATTAACCTATTAAAATTGTAGACGTTTGAATCAAATTACACTTAAAGCTGTGTTTTTAAAAACAAAGTATGATGTGATCATGCAATTTCGTATGTCTGTATTAATTTGAAAAATTGACAGAACGAGATATTCAATTTTGAAAAAATATAAAAATTAATTTCCTTTCTTATCTGTATTTCCCGGTTCCTTGGTTACTGCTGCAAGTGCTGCAACGTTATTTATACGACATGTTTCGATAATACGACGGCATCATCTTCAGGTCAGATATTAAAAAATGTACTTTAGTAGTCCATGGTGTGTGATTAAAGAAAATCCTTAATTAATGTTAATTTAGTAGTATCTTCTTAAGAGTTTATTCACCCCACCCACCCAAACTCAAGAGTATATTTATTTTTTATTTTTGTTAGTGACTGTACCTGTAGGGACCGTGACGGCTGATGTTCCATCCACCCCAACCCTCCTGCCCTCATACTAACTCCTTCCTTCCCTGGCCGCCAATTTGTCCCCGCGTGATCACATTAGGGGGGTGCAAAAGGAAAGGGGGGTTGAGTCCCCCGCGCGTAATGATTGCCACATCGCCATGGCAACGCGCTCGCTCTGTATTTGGACGAGTTGTGGCCGAGTTGGTAGAGCCTTGGATGAACAAGAAATGGAAATTTTTATTTTGAAGTAGCTTTTTGTTTGAAAGAGGCTTTTTGGTAAATGTAATACAGTGCAATGGACATGTATTGATACTTTTGAATTAAAATAAATGGATCCATTTTTTTTGCCAACACGTTGTGAATTTGTTAAATATTGATCTCTATTCTATTAATTTTTTCAACACGTTTAAAACAAGTACGAGTAATGCACATTTAATTACTGTAGTTTGGTAGGGATAAGAAATATCAAATTTAAATAAAATGAACTCTAGCATTCATGGCTAGGAATTGGGAAACTATTTAAGAGAGAACTTCCTTCAATAGAGCCTACCAGGATCCAAGCCCTTCTCTCTCAATCTCCGTTCAATACAGACTAGATTAATTTAACATTTAGTGCGCATGACACAATATTCTAGTCAAATGATCCATGAAGTCATTATCGTAATATAATGGTATAATATTGGACTGCCGTTGACGGTGAGATTGGGGATCGAATCCCGGCAGGGTGTACTGGAGACAATTTTTATCATTTACTTCAATCTTCTTTCTACACGAGAATTAGTGTACATTTCTTCATTCTTACGACATAAATTTAGCTAAAATTATATAAACAAGATATATTATATGATTATATTATGTATAATATATATCATATATGTATATAATATATATTATATAAATAATCTATTTATTTTATATATATTATACTAGCGGACCCGACAGACGTTGTCCTGCCCGAACGTTAGCTTTTCATTTGGGTGACATCATTGATTTAGATAATAAAACAAATAATAAAACTATGTGATCATCACAATTACAAATTCACAATGAACTCCAATTAGTGAGTTACACAAATATTACAAATTCAGTGTTTGTCAAGACAACATACAAAATAAAACATATTTTCATTTTTGGCATTTCGCCCACAACTCCACAAATATCAGCTGTATCAACAAAAAAAAATCCCCCCTAAAAATAAATCCCCCCCCAAAAAAATTCCCTAAAAAATAAAAATAAATCCTAGAACCCAATTGCAGCGGCACCTACCAGGTCCAATTGTGAATCCAAACCAGCCACGGACTCACTCAAACACACACAAATTTTTTTATCAAAATCGGTCCAGCCGTTTAGGAGTTCAGTGACATACACACGTACAGAAGAATTATATATACAGTTGAGCGTCGGAAATCCGGACGTCAAAAATCCGGATCGGCGGTGAGAGCAGGTCAAGTCTTATACAAAAAGCAATTAAGAGTCCTTACCCAGTAAGTCTCCATTAATTACTGTAGATTCTTTTTTTTTCTAAAAAGTATTGTAGAGTTACTAATCTAAATTACATAATCTACATGTTCTTATTCAATATACTTTATTAAAATATTTTTTGTACTGTATTTTTCGAACCCTTCAGCCTCTATTTTGCAATACAGTAGACTCCCGAGCGTCATGTATCCTCTAGTCAATACATTACGTATGTATACAGTTATTGAAAGCACATTTGAAAATCCGGACAATTCAGTTATCCGGATGGGTCACGGTCCCGATCGATCCGGATTAACGACGCTCCACTGTATTAAGATATAAAACTTATACAATATTTTATTTCTACTTTCTACATTAAAGATCTCTTTATTTTTTTATGTGTGCACCATTTTTCTACTATTCATCGGCGCTATCCATGTATTGAAAGTAGTCGGATACTAATAAAGAAGATATAACTTTGACAGGAATTGTACATTCAAATGATTGTCAAGTGGTAAACCATTGAGGAAAAATCCACCCTCATTAAACTGCCCAACTATAATCGATGAGCCCAACTAGAAGTGGATAACACCTCATCCCACGTGATCATCGAGGTGTTTGTCGAACAAAAGATTCTTAGAGAAAGTTTTCTAATGCAAAAAATATATTTGGGGATTTTCTCTAATACTTTCAATGCAATGCAAAATATACAATCTTATATATTGATATATAAATGATTTATTAGTAAAGCCTCAATAAATACGTTAAGGTATTTTCTTTAGCTATGAAAATGTTAAGGAAGTTCGACAGCAACGTAAGATTTTAAATAAAAAATATAGCAAATGTAATGACTATGGAATATCATCGTCAATGGCGAATGGTTTCCCGATATAGAAATAAAACTTTAAAAATTATTTCTATATTACAGTGTACACCCTTAAAATAATAATTTGTTTATTTGGGGCATTTTTATAATACGCTTATGTGTAAGTGGGTTAGGGATCAAGAAGGTTGAATTTTAGAGAAATTGTACTTGAATTTGCGTGGAGAGAGAGAGAGAGAGAGAGAGAGAGATAGTGGGAAACCATTAGGGAAAGCCACCCTCAGTACACCTGAACGGGATAGAACAATGCTCGTCCTGTCATCATCATCAATCTAGTCTCTTTTGAGAATAGCGCTTTAGACCATACAGCCACCGAAGCAGGTTTAAATGATGTTGAAAGGCGGAATCACTTCCTCTCATAGTTCTTCCATGAGTAAAGGGTTTCCTTACCACCTGTCACATCCTTTCTGCGTTCCGGGCCGACAGAAGATCCAGATGAAGTGAGTGAAGGATTAACTCGGGGCTACGAGATTTTATTTGGTTTTCGGCTTTAGCTTCTCTTCCTCGTGAGCTTTATCGTGGGAAGGGCTGTCTCTAGACAAGAGTCCGGCCACTATGACGTGAGGGTAGCATAGCATTTTATAGTACAGGTGCCATAAGCCAGATAATGTGAGTAAACTGTACCTTTTAATGAAATCAAGTGGCTTTGAACAGTGAAACTATACACCTTTGGAAGTGATTTGACCCACAGTAGGACATAATTTCATCCCCTAGGATTCAAGTTGGTGGCCATTAAAGGAATAAGGAATAAATATACTATTATTGTTCCCATTTTCCGATTCAAATGTTAGAGTGATTACGATTCATTTTTGGGTCGCTAATAAGGAATATATTTCTTAAATTAATTCTATGTATAGTTCAAAACTAAATGGCTGTAATTATAAGAAATAAAAATTGGATATTAATTGCTGTGTTTTCTATCCTGTAGGTATGTGTGAAGAGTGATTTTCATTTACTTTTAATTGCTGATTTAGGTTTTCTTAATAAAAACAGATGTTTAAAATAACACTCACAGATACACGTTAACGACAGAGCTTTTATTCCTGACCCTAGGTACCTATAGCAAATATTGAGAATATATTATTAGTAACATTAGATTTTGAAACTTTAAAAGCCTTAGTACAATTTGGACATGACAACTAATAGTACAGTAACTACACAGACAATGATTATGGTTTATATAGTTCTTATAAATGAATTATATTAATTTTAAACTTAGCTCTTAAAACATAAAACAAAAATAAATATACTTTTAGCAATATTCAATTTCTTATATTTAGAACTATCATGTTAATAGAAAGTATAATCACACTAAATGTTGTTTACAGTTATTCTTCCGAGATTTTACCATTTGTGCAAAATTAATCTTTATGCACATTTTCTTGCTCGCCTATAAAAAAAAGACACATATAGACATTTTCGCAAATAAAACAATATTACCTGCTTTCAATTTACAAAAAATTTCTTGATTTTTACTGTGCATAATTTTCTTGATAATTTTAACTTCTCCTAGGGAATATTGTAGGAATAACAGTAAGATTGGTAGATAGAAATAAATTCAATTTTATCGTATCTCACGTCTCGTTTGTATTATACGTGGTTAATACGATTATGTGGTAGTGATTAGTAAGGTAGAGTATTTGATCAACTGTACCCAAATTTGCGGGGAGGAATAGCTGTAAACTATTTAGGAAGAAAATATTTATTATACCTACCCGGGATTCTAACCTCGTCCACATTAACCCTATTCCAATCTATTGATAGAGTGACCCCTTGAACCATGAGATCCCCAATATGGGCAACAGCATTCTTTGGAATAAAAAACACCGACCATGAAAATATGAAGGCCTTCTGCAAGTTTGTGTGTTCATATCCGCAAATCGTTATAAAACTATGGTACCTCTTCCATTAGGCCTAACTACCACATATTTAGGTACCTGGTTAGGTAATTTAAATGGTAAACTGGCCTTAGGGAAGGGGAGGGTGCAAAACTATGAAACCTAGCAAATTGATTATTCTGGACGGGAATAGAACCTCAAAATCGGTATAAATCACGTCCAAATAGGAAAGGGGACGTCAGGAGGAAGATAATTAATTAGAGCTATTTACTTGTGATAACTAAAATAATTACGCTATAAAGTTGTCCCATTTAAAATACAAGGAATTTTTAGAAATCCAGGTAAAAAATTATACAGACTGTAGGGGTTGACAAAACAAGTATTTATACTTGATGAACTTGGTGTTGGTGAAACTAAATGTCGTCACTATGAGACGTGAAATTTGGCACTGTATGCACCTGGGGAATAGGCAACACATACAGCAGTTAATGGATTATCTCTCTTCATGAAAACGTTCTGCTGCCTGTGCTTAGCTCCCAATAAGAAATGAATCCATTTCCTCAGTCTAGACGCCTATGCACACTCTATATGGGCTCTTGTCTGGGATAACTGCCATATCTTTGAAAGATTCATCATTTCTTTATGGGTATGTCAGATATTAAATGCCTGTTACTACTGTTACACAAAAATTCCACTTTTTATGTCCTGAAGATGTATAAGTTGCCTAGCCCCAGGTGCATACATCTTCGTAGCGCTTCCATTTGGCGTCGCCGATTCCAAGTTCGGCACGTGAAAATACTTGTCCTGTCACCCCTATAACCTCTATAATTTTCCTTACATAAATATTTGAATAAGCCTGTAGTATCAATTAAAAAAATAGTAGCATGTGTATGTTACAAACAGATATTAAGATGGGGTGGCTTAGTAATATTATCTTATATATAAAATTCTCGTGTCACAATGTTCGTTCCCGTACTCCTCCGAAACGGCTTGACCGATTCTCATGAAATCTTATATATAAAATTCTCGTGTCACAATGTTCGTTCCCGTACTCCTCCGAAACGGCTTGACCGATTCTCATGAAATTTTGTGAGCATATTGAGTAGGTCTGAGAATCGGCCAACATCTATTTTTCATACCCCTTAGTGATAAGGGTTGTCCACCCTTAACATTTTTCTTTAATTTTTAGACATTTTTTTAATTTCTTTATTTTTTTATTATGTCGCAATAAAAAATACATACAACCCTAAATTTTTACCCTTTTATCACCAACCCCTATTTTTTAATAGCCATTTTAGTAATTTAATCATTTTTCATCCCCGGTCGATAACTGATCAATCGTCATTTAATTAGTTATCCCCGCCAGTTGTCTACAGGTGTCACTTCTGACCCAGTAAACAACACGGAGTAGGGATACAAGTTTTTTAAGGGGTCATGGGCAACGCCGTGCGGGATTGCTAGTTAATTATAATAATGATAATAGTAAAATATAATTTTGCAAATGTTGACACTGAAAGTATTTGTCAAATGTTATAAAAGGTACAACAATTTAACTTAAGAATTATATTTGTATATGTTGTTCGTTTAATTTAACTTCTGACCATGAACTCAGTAGTTGCACTGCCAAATGAGATAAGGTGTCTAACGGCTGTTTTGCTAAGAAAATAACGGCCTACCAAAAAACGGGGAGACTTTTTTATTAATAATTAATAATGAAGTAAATATTTCTAGAGGGTGTGATCAGATTAGTGTTCAGGGAACTAAACCCAAACCCAATTAAGTGGTCGTATGGTCTCAGGCGTTGTTCTCGCAATATACTCCTACAGGGAGATCAGGGCTAGAAGCTTTGTTTGGAGTATTAAGGGTGGATTTTCCAAACTATTATTCCACTGTAAGCCTACGTACGTGAATACATTAAATCTAAATTCTATCTTCCTCATTGTTATCTCATTATTGTAGATATAGGGCTCTCCTGAAAGGTTAGTAAGACGTATTATAAACAAAAACATTGTTATCCAAGCCCGCATCGGTGAACTTGCAAACTAAACACCAAACAAGTTTACAGTAGTCTGGTTTGCTTATCACGTTGAGGTCGGAGTTTTAATCCTGACAGGGTACATTGAGGATGTTTTTCCCTTACAAATTTACCCCTTCACTTTAGGAAAATGCAGCAAAATTTATTCTAAATTTTACCTTCCTAATCCTCAGTCCAGTGTATTATTAATTTTGTAAAACCCAAAAGAATATTTAGTCATGCTACAAGATATAGTGATTTACTCTGTGGCCTTCCTATGAATTATTTTATTAAATATCTATCTAAAAATACATTAGAATCTAATTCGTTTAATATTTTTTCACATTTTCCCCTATTGTCTTACCATGGAACTAATTCAATTTAGTCTCTTACTCAATTTAAAAGTAAAAAGAAAAATCTATTTATTTTTTATAATCTAGTTGAGAAAATCAGCCACAATTTCCGACAAATATATTTTCTCCAAGTATCAAAGGAAATGTGGACCAAGGAGCTGGCAACATCCATTTTCTATATTTCAGCGCTACATCCTCCCCCTACCCCACCCCCTTTCTATCCAGAGCAATCCTTTCCCCCCCACCCTCTATAAAACGCGCAGTTTATTTCCTATCCTTCCATTGTTTTTACTTCCATCAGGAAATTCGATTTCCAGCGACGCCGTAACGAGTCTATCCCCCCCCCCTTGCCCTAATTTTTTTTCCACCCCGTCTCCACTCTTTAACTATTAGTACTGTCAACTGAAAGAACCCTAACTTGACTATAATTTTTGGTTTAAATTTAATCTTTACTGCTAGTAACAACAAACCATAAATAACTGTTTTCACTCTGCCCCAAATAATATCTACATTGATTGTTTGTTTTTTCTAATTTACTATTTAATGCTTCTACCGGATATCAGTGTCTTTGAATATGCATCTTAGAAAATATGATATGGGTATAGGAGGAGGGAGGAAATGGAACAGGGAGATAAATAAAACCCTCTTATACTTTGGAAATTTCATCATGGCCATACACTAAACCGTGTATTATGGTAATCACTATACTGGAAAACTATAGGGCCGACATCTTGAATCGTTGGAAGCGTGTCTACCTATAGATTTGCCAAGCTCGATCCAGATATGGTCGAAAATGTAGCATTGTTTAGTTGTTGACTTATCGACTAGGTGTTGTGTCTGTTCTAGTATTATGCTTGTTTGTGAGGCTTGTGCTTAAATAAAGTGTACTTTTAAAATATCACGTTAAATATCTTTAGTATAGAAAACATGCGTGAACAAAGTTGGCTCTAAAAACAGCTCGCCAAGGACAGGAGTTGTTGAAAGTTCAAATCTATTCTTAGTATATATGCAACATCTTAGTAAATACTAGTGTCATATCATTGCATAATATTTTAATAGAATGTAGGTTTATGAAAATTTAACTACATTGGAACTTTTAATCAAACTCATATTTTATGGTGACAATCTGATGGCAATACTATCTACTATGATCTTAGTAAGATATGTCTTTAAAGGAAAACCTTAAATAGAGTTATTATTCTAAAATACTATTTTTAAACTCTTAGGGCAAATATACATAAATTTAAGCACCTGAGGTGCACGCACATATGCAAGTTACCCTAATAAATTATATTAAGTGGCAGATTTCCTTAGTTTTGGAGTCACCCACATCATTGCTCACGCCATTTAATTTAAAAAGTCAAGCTCACAATATGTGTAAAAGCACAAACAAAGGTTATTACTTACTTAGAACATGTGCCATTTTCAACTTCTCAATTTCTATTTTTTTAATATAGCCTACCTGCGCGAAAGATCATGCATTTTAAGGCGTAAGATAGAATTTATAAAGTTAAAAAAATACTAGCTGTGTGCATATTACCAAGTTTACCTTAACTTTTACATATATATATATGACAATATTTCATTTCCCATTTAATTTGGTTTGGTAGCTTTTAACACAGCTGACCATATTGTTTAAGGCGTCAAACTAGTAATGTAGGTCTATTTAAAAATAAATAGAAATAAATCTGACACGCACAGTCTAGAGTTTCGTTAGTTTCATAAGCATTTGCCAAATTTAAACTTTATATTTTACTTGTTTTTAAGACACTTGAGCTGAAGGTCAGGTTGTATAAAGTGTCAAACTCATTATATGGAAGTAAAAAAATCTTCAATTGATCTACACCCAATCAAATTTAATTAAATAATTATTCAAAGTTTTATCTTTCTTAGTTTAGTGATTATAGAGCTACACACGATGAAGCTCAATCACCCTGTGGTGTGTAAAGCTCTGAATGTATGTAAAAGTAAACAAAATTTGACCTAGGCGCTACCCACGTAGATCTAGCAGCAGTTTCATTTATCTATGTTTTTTGGTTTTAGAGTTTGACAGATATGTGGCCCAAAGTTCTATGGAATGAAGATTGAAATGATTTTAGAAGGAAAAACAAATATGCTTGAGTTGTTAATTAAAAAAAAAAATAGACCCAATGACATAATATACATAATGATGTTTCCCTTTGTACAGGTACACATTTTTATATGTTTATGTTTCTTGGTTTTTAAGTTACCTGCACATATGATTACACGGTTCAAGGCCCTAAGTTCACTATTATTAAAATCTAATCCAAGTTACCCGAGTTGTGTTAAAAATTGTTATTGATCACGTATCTATGCCACCCAAGCAATTATTCACGTGGCTTAAGAATCTAGTCTCTCAAAATCAGAGATAAGAGTTCTCAAGGTTTACACCCGCAGGCTTATTATAATAGTTTTAAAAGTTTCATCTCTCTAGGTTTCTTGATTTTTGAACCATCCACATTGGTGGCCATGGAATCTAAGGCGCATGTTAAACTTGGAATCGACTGCCTATTTTAAGGCTATTCTGTCTGGATTCATAGTTGACTGAACAAAGTGAGGTTCTGTTTTAACTTGATAATTTGTAATTTCGTCTGCCTGTCCAGGTATTTACCACGCGACTATTGTCAACTGCATATAACTTTTATTTTTAATTGCAGGGGCATTCTTTGATCCTAGGCCGAACAACGCATGTACAGTACATGTATTTTGATCTGGTTATCCGTTTTATGAGGATGGCCACTCAGAAAATATTTATGCTGGGTAACTGGATAACTGCCAAATGGGTTGAATAATTTAAACAAAATTTGACAGAAATATTCTTTGAACTTAGGCAGAGCGACGTATGTACAATGTTTTTCAATTTTATTATTCGTTTCAACATGTCATCTACTCCAAAGATTTTGTATTTAATAGCTCATCTCAATTAGTTTGAGTGTATAATTAATTTTAAGCTCTGGGTTTATTTTTTTAAACATTTTAACATATATATTATGAGATTGACGTCTTAAACCGCGTAAATAGTGATTATTCTCTTGGAACATATTGTTGAATAAAGTATTAATTTGTTTTCCGTCTAGCTTGATGATCAAGATAAAAATATCAATTAAAGATCAAGGGAGAAATTACGGAAGATATTTAAATTTGAAATCAAAGATAAATATTAAGACGGTAATATCCAATGACGATGAAGACATGCCATTTATACTATTATTATAACGATTTATTTAGAAATGTTTAAATGGACGAAGCGAGATCTACTTTTCACTGAACTAGTAGACCAAATTGAATGAAAATTTTACCTGCTAATGTAATTAAAAACAACCAAACAAACACAACTTTAAATTTATCTTTAGAATTAAATTGGCATTTCTTCTGTAATTTAACTTGGGATTTAAAATAATATGTTTTCCTTTTTGTTAAAGTTGGATAGAAAGCCAATGAATACCATATCAAATATTACGTGTATTTCGTGAGGTTTAAGATGTCTTTCTGGCAAGAGATGTCAATATTTTTTTTAAAAGTGGGTTGTACATAGCTTTAGTTTCCATGGGTGTTTTTGGTTTTGAGTTCTAGCACCTTCGCACCCACAAAATCACAAGCACAAAAAACCTAAATATATATCCTATTTCATTTACATAATATATATTTAAAATAACAACATTAAAATAGAAAAATTTTCTAAATTTCGGCCTCAGTAAATTTGTTTGTATTTTATATGTTCCTCGTTTGAGGATGGAAGAGTGAATGTCAGACTTGGGAAGAAAGTATTTGTTGTCACATGCACTAAAAGAGAAATTGTGACACAAAGAAAGATAAAGTTAAAAGAAAAAGAATGCAAGAGAATAACTCAACGAATCGTGTTTGGGTTGGTAGAAGAGGTACTGTGACCTAATTCTCCTCTTGAAGGCTAAGCTTTATATAGAACCCGATCGTTCACACTGTTTTTTTTAACGATAGGCTTCCCCCATATTTTGTAAGAATAGAATTGATTTCGGTGCCTTTATACCTATAGCAGTGCTCACGTGGTCTAAGACATACATTTTGGAATAAACTGCATTGACATTGACGGGAAGACAAAGGTTCAAATCTAAACCAGATGAGTGTAAGGTGGTTTAACAAATATTATTTATCACTGTTTTTTCCTACTATCTCTCCACGCTAAAATGGGGGCATTTTATTTTAACTATCATCCTCAGTAAGAAAAAGCTGTTAACTAACCTTCGTGTTAAAACGTATTAACTAAAAATAAGTTCTTTCATTCACATTTTTATCCTGGTTCAATTTTATATTAAGTAGGCCAAGGACAAGAGGTATGATAGCATAATCGTGTATGAAGGTTATTTATAAAAAATAATTTATACTTATTAATTGGCTTAAAGTGGAACTTAATTTTTATTAGTATAAATACATATTCGATATTTGGAGGATATTGTCTTAATGGTGGAACGGGCCACTAGGATATCTTGCCTAATTCCAATTCAAGAGTCCATTCTTAGATCCAATGAATTTCTTTTCTAACAAATTTTTTTTCTACTTTTACTAGTAGACCTATAAATACCTATGTACTTTCTACTAACCGAATTAGCCTTCCATTCTCCTCTCTAAACGTCGTAGTGACCAAATTTCTGGGTATCTGTCTCGCTTTATCTTTTATAGTTAAATTAAATTATTTTTAATTAAAGATGTTTGAACAATTGCTCATTATACGATAATTTGGTTGATCTTGTGGTAAGTTTAGTTGATCCCCATAGGTAAGTGACACTTATACTCAAACAAAATATGTTTGGGAAACCATACCATATTTTATTTTACATTATTATTGTGTTACATTCATTCATACAAACATTGGTAATAATTTCTTAGGTCTCGTTAGGGCAAATAAGGAAAGTTCAAAAGTCAATTGTATATTATATATGGACCTTTTTATTCAAAATTACTGGCTAATTTAATTCGTTTTGCCCATTTTAATTTAAAATAATCAAACATAAAATTTTATCAGTATTTATTCAGACACAAAAAACCATAACTAGGTAATTCATGTTTTCTAAAAAGTCATCTTATATTTGCCAACGTGATATGTATTTGTGTTTATTTTAAGATACTTAAATTAACACACATTAAATAGGTAATTAAATTGACACGCTTCAATTTCATTTGAGCCACGTCGATGGGCACATGGACTAAATGTCAGTCTCATCTTGTCTCGTTTTCCAAATATTAGAATGGCTGAGCTAGAATTGAAGCCAAGTGAATTTTGTGGAGGGACCGGGGGGGTTCTCTGAACTATTTTTCACTCTCCCACGCCTAAAATGTGAGTAGTTCCTCATACATTAACCGTTGGTAAAAATTAAATTTGCGTGTAGCTGGGGCGGGTGCAAAAAACCAACTCTTTTGATGAATCCAAATGTTAATAAAAACAGATCTCCAAAACTTTAAACAAAACCGCTCAAAGTTTGTGGAATGTTTGGCACATTTACCCCGAGAAGCAGCCCGTTTTGACTAGTCTATACAGGACGTTTGGTGCGGGAAGTAAACGGGAGTTTTTTTTACGCCTTTGCTCACGTGTTTACCGATGTGAGGGGGTTCAATTTTTTAACGGTCTAAAATATATATATATATATGAAATTTTACTTTCATGAATGATAACTTCTCTCAATAAAGTGAAAATTAAAGTGAAAGACGTTAACATTTGTGAAACTAAAATTTCGTATATTTTTTTTAAAGTCATGTCAACTATTGGGTTTGAAGATAGAACACTAATAATACTAATATTTTTTTTTAGCACCAAGTATTATTGCCCGTTTGGGCTATACGCCTATGTACTGATTACGCTAATGTTTTTAGGGGCTATGAAGGTTATATTAAGAGGAAGTGTAATCGCATTTGGGTGGAGAGATTGGAAAAACTCCCCTCAGTACATCCAACCAAGATTTGAGTCTCCATCATCGGTATTCTGGTATACTGCGAGAGTAACTATGCAGCCTCCGAAGCTGTGAATATATCACTAATAAAGATATTAAATGTGCTCACAAATTTAAAGAGAATTTGATAAAAAAAGAGAGAAAACATACCCGTTAACCCGTGGGCTCAAGGGCTGCCTCTTAGCAATATTTTCAAGAACTATTATTTATATAGAGAGTAAACTTCATCAACAAATTCGTCAAGAGGTTTGAACGGTACGTGTCGAATGGCGGGAAAGGACAGGCGCACACACAGAATGACAACATCAAGCGAGGTCAAGAGGGACTGATTAACGGGTTTGTTAGTTTTGTAATTTGCAAGTAATTCTAAGATAAGGGTTAGGAGGAAGGGTTTCAAGATGGCAGTTTGCCCTTACCTTGCAATGTTCTACTACTAACAAGGAAGAAAATTCGAGAGCTTCGTCGAATTAGAATTACTTTGAAACATAAGTTGAAAGTGAATGGGCGTAGAAAGGTGGAGAGGGGTGGGTGGGAGGGTGTTGAGGAGGTTTGGGAACAAAAATGTTGAGGATGATAACAGAATGGAACTCAACACGATGTTGATGTCAACGACGAGAAGAAAGAGTGACTTTTCTTTACGTATCATTGAGATGGATGTATTTTACCTACCTCCATTTAGTGACGTTTCTTGTGTATTGTCTCCATGTTCGAATCGCGTCTGAAGACCGCATGTTATCTATTTGAAAATGTTGTTGCTTCCTATTTTCTAAATTTTACATTGATGGTATTTTTTAGGTTCTTTGAGATAATTAATATAGTTATTGGTTAAGAGGGGGCTATAAATAATGTTTTGTAATGTGTTTTACCATATAAAAGGCTTTGGTTTGCTATATAAATTTTGTATTTATATTTTTTCTTGAAAATTAAAAATATATACATATATCTAAGATAATGAATTGAATCTTAATATTATTGCTATTATTATTATTTTATTTAGCACCGCGTCTTTTTACCCGTTTGGGTTATACGCTTAAGTACTAATTACACTAGTGGACTATAAATTGGGAAGGATGAATTTAGAGGAAGTGAACCCAAATTTGCGTGCAGGGAGAGTGTAAAACCATTTAGGAAAACAAATCCCAGTTCACCCAACCAAGATACGAACCTCAATCTGCCTGTCCTTGGTGGTTTGGCTCAACACGACTGGCGCGTTAGCCAAATACACCACCGAGGTGGGTTTTATTTTTATTATTCGCGTTGGCACATACAAGTCAATAGTGCCTAAATTTTAATAACGTTCACTATCATATGGGCTTCCAATTTCTCGTGTTGTTTTATACTTCACCACTTCATGTGTTCTTTGTGGAGCCCTGCTATAAATAAATAAACAAATACAGATAGTAACTCTTGACATGGGGAAGAATAGAACTACTATAAGCTAGTGTGACTATTCATTGGAATGGATGGTGTATAAATTTGGGTTGAATCTCGTTCCGTATTTAATTATATAGCTTGGTATTTCAAGTATTTGTTCTCAGATAAATAAGTTGGGAATGCACACAAATAAAACACTATTTAGTAACAAATGCAAATGAAAATTTTATGTGATCGATCAATATTAAATAATATGCATTACACTGACCATCATTTAATTTCCATGCACCAATAGTCACGTGGTATAAGGTGTTAGAATTGCAATTCATTGGATTGCCTATTATGGAGAGGTTGAATTTCTATTATTGGCTGGGTACACTAGAAATAATTTTCCCCGAGTGTTTTAAGGTTGTGCTTTTCCCATGTTCTCTCCATGACAGCATTGGCGCATTTCCTCTAAGTAGCCCTCCTGATTATTTATGTCTACAATAAGAATTTAATAACTTGATACCTTGATGGATTAAAAAGCAAGACTATTATATATGTTAGTTGTGGTTATAGTCGCATCTAAATATCATGTTATTTAAAATTGAAAAATGACACCTTGACATGGGAATCGAACCCGTGACCATTGTATTTATACACCAATGATCTTACCACTGAGCTATCCAGGAGTAATTACGTATGCAATCATTCCTTAAAGAATCTTTATTTATATAATAGATTTGTTATTTAATCCATCATGAAATGCGCATTCGAACATTTATCATTTTCTATTAACAGCATAAAGCCCTCCCTAATCGAAGATGGCTGCGTTATTTTATAGGTCATGATCTTAATTAATCCCTCATATGTAGCTGACAGTCTCCGCATCACAGACTCTGCCTTAAAATATGTGTGAAGAATGAACCTCAACTCGAGATTATTCCTGAATAGCTCAATGGTAAGAGCATTGGTGTAATAAGTGAAAGGTACTGGGTTCGATTCCCCTAGCCGAGTGTCATTTTTAAATTCAAAGAATAATTACAATACCTTGATCTTGCCTCTCTTCCAAAACTTTAAGTTAACAAATATGTGTCCTTGGGCCTTTCATAAATGTGTAACAAATACTATTATGTTATATCTAATGTACTTTTTATTTTTGGAATACGAATACTTATTTGCTTATTATTGAGTTCTTCATCCCGTTTTAATTTTCATATTTTTAAAGTTTCAGTGTGGGAGTTCAACCCAAAAATATGGGTCACATGAATGAGCCAAAAGGCATAGATTTAGACCCTAAACACATACACTTTAAACTTTTTCGCAGCGGAATAGTGATGCATTTCCGTTGAAAAACCTCTAAAATTATTTTCTATAATTTTAACTCTTAGTAAAATCCTGTAAATATATTTATATTCATATAAATACCACATATAATACTCATGTGGAAAACAATGCTTCCATCCTTATCTCAAAAGTTTTTCACAGACCATTTTAATAAAATAAAAAAATTGCTGGATTGGTAAAAAAATTGGTTTCTTTAAAAATTGAGAAATTATAAAAAAATAGTGTGTAGCTTGATAGCAAACAATAAAATCATTGAACATTTTTGTTGGTGACATATAATCAATACCGAACGGGTAAATTTATGATTATATAATATTGTAAAATGTATACAAAATTGATTTAAATCTGTGAGACAAAAATTTTAAAAAAAATTTGAAATATTAAATATAATATTATATTTTGAATTGAATACCAAGTACTTAGGAAAACGATTTTTCCATAAGGGTATGAAGGTAATTGGGAGTGGAGGAGGTTATATAATGATAAGTTACATACCCCGTAATCAACTTCAGACATTGTTAATAATCAAATCTTCCATGTTACTGTGGGCAAGACGTGCAACGCAAATGGAAGAAACTATAAACACGTTCAAGGTATTAGCTGGGAAAACTATTTAGAAGACACCAGTAGGAAGACCTACACGAAGATTTAAGTATAACATTAGAATGTTCCTAAAAGAGATAGGGTGAGATGTGGTGGAATGAATATATTTAGTTCAATATAGTGATAGGCAGCATTTATGCTTTCGAGTTCATAATTTCATAAAGTAAATAAATATTTACTTAGGATTTGTATTGTGTTTGAAGTAAAATCATCTCAGAACTTATAGTTAATACAGCCTAGAAAAAAAAACATATTATTATAAACTCAATCCTGTTCCAGCGGAGATTAATAGGAGGGTAATAATTATTAAGTCTATACAATATTTGACCAAGATTTGTCCTGCCAGTGATAAAATTATAGTCACCAAGATTATAGTTATGTCTATGTATTTTACCTTATTTTGAAAGTCATATAATAAAAAAGAAACACACTTGTCTACAAACCAAAATGTTATAGGCTATATTATTTACATATTATAAATACCTTAGCTTCATAAATTGATTTCTTAGCGAACAAAGGTCCAAGATCCGAAACACTAGCAACAACAACAACAACAAACATTTTAAGATATTAATTATGACAATAATAAATTAATTTATAATTTTAAATTTGTTGACATTAGATCGAATAATATAAAGTGACTAACTATTGTATTATGATTTTATAAAGGGAACTTTAATATGTTTTCAATTTTATTCCATAATTAAAATCAAATAATATTAGAAAGAAAATTAAATAAAATACAAAAACATCTATTTGGTCATCATCGATAACATTTTGCGATACTATTATTACTATTACTATTGATAATAGTATTTTTTAGACATTGATACTATCTATAAAAGTGACAGCTTAAAGACAGATTACTTAAAGCATGGATATATAACAATGGTTTTAGAATCTTTTGTAACGATCAAAATAGCTTGTTACTTTTAGTACGTATATTCACTATTAAAACCAATTCAACTATATAGCAAATATAATATTCACTATACTCTTCCAAATTTATAGAACATTACATACATGAGTACATAACATTATACGTTCTAACAAAGCATGAATATAGCAGTGTTTCACCTTCTCTTTTTGATTACGTTATAAAATTCAACATTTAGCAACTTAATTAACGCTGGATTCAATGAAATTTCACACTAACTTTGACTAAATATTACTTAGAATATCACAATACTACCTTACACACTTAAATGCATTGTCAAATAGAGCCTTTAACACTATCTGTGTGTATGTGTATTAGTAATGATTCGGGGTTGTTCTTAATAGCTCGGTTCAACCGGTTCTTAACTGATGTTCAAGTTATTTATATAACCTAATATAAAACAACATTTTCTGATGAGAAGAAAATATAATTAAATGCATTTATAGTGTTTGACAGTGAAATAATGTCTAGTTTTCAATAAACAACTTTATCAAACAATCTTTTATTTAGTATGGAATTAACTATCTCCAATCTGGACTGTATTTCCAATAAGTTCACTTGTATATGTGTTGGTGTGGACAAAGTATTTTAGTTTGAGTGGTTACCAGACATGTAGAATAAAGAACTGATAGAACTAACACAGGAAGTTTGTAAACAACCACTCCCTAATATAATATTATGTAGTTTTCATTCTTATCATATTCCAAAGCGTGATTAAGGCAAATATACAACATAAACATATCATTTAACATACACATAGCACATCTATATATACACACATGTATGATTTCCAGGACCGTAACTACAACGTGGCAAGTTAATGATTAATTTAAATTCACTGAACCAAACGAATGATGCATGCTGTTTATTTCGAGCCATTGTTTCAGTAAATCAAACCAAGAGAGTTGTAATTAACCTGTTACGCCTCGCTGGACTCATTTAGACGTGAACTGGGAATTGATCAAGGGACTTGAACTCGGGATGACAGTAGAGTTCAGAGCACATTATGATACAATTCTCTAGTATGCGCCTTCTCTTAAACACACACCTTCATAATTACCTCTATTTGATTATGATTCTCTAATATTTTTATATTAATTTTTATATTGTTTCAAGTATTCAAGTTTTAAAAATTACCCGTTCCTTTTCAAATTTGTCATGAACATTGTATGTAGTGAAGGTAATAATAACAAAAAAAAAAATACAAATACAGATTTAAAACCAAAAATGTGTTTCAAGTCCTCTAAATAAGAATCGAAATACAAATGGTTATCTTTAACGAGAAGGTCTGGATTCGGTCCCCAGGAGTTATTTGGTCTTATACAAGCAATTTATTACTAAATTATGTGAGAGTCTTATATATCATCCTCCTTATAATTACCTCATCAATAATATTCAAACCCCTCTTTGGTGGCCACATGGTCTAAGGTGCTACTCTGGCAATATACTAAATTACCAATGACGTAGATATTGTGATTCGATTCCAGTCGGGTGGCCTGAGGGTGATCTTTCCTAAAATGAGTTTTACCATCTCTCCATGCAAATTTTGGTACACTTACTTAAATTCAACCTACCTCATATATAACCCATTAGCGTAATCATATATACCATCATATATTGTATACTTCTTCACTCGATTCACTCTAATCCTCTAAACATACCCGAAACAACGTAAGCGCTTCTTTCACATTGACCTAATGGATTCCCTTTCAAACCGCATTCCTTCAGCACACATTTATTACTGACTTTGTCCATGTGAGTTTGTACGCATACATTTCTTATATATTCATTTCAACACATTTACCTTGATCTCGTGTTACTTCTGATAAACCTACGCCTCAAATCCATACAACAATGTTGGCATTAACACACTTAAATACTGTCATATTTGCCTCTTTCGAAGCTAGTTCATTCTTTGCAATACTCCACATACAGTACATCCAACCACTATCTGAAGATGCATTCACCCGTCTGCCGATTTAACAATCTATCCTTGCAACCCAGATACACAAAATCATTCAATTGCTCTGAAGGTTTTCCATTTATACTAAGCTGACAATCATTTCCTGATTCTTCCTTTTCCTTAGTTCTGGAGACAATTAAATGAAAACCCATTTTGCCTGTCATCACATTCAAACAATGTAATACATTCTGTAAGTCACTTTTATTTTCAGCGATTAATACGAAATCATCTGCATATATCAGCATTCTCACATTCACAATGTCCATTTCACACCAATTGTATCCTCACAAGCATCCCTAGCAAACTTCCATGAGTAAATTAAACAATCATGGAGACAAAACACACCCTTTTCTAACATCCTATTCAAAGTCAAACAATTCGCTCAAAGTTCCATCCACCCTTACGCACGCTTTACTTCCATCATACACTATCATGATTGCATTTACTATCAATGTATCCTAACCATACTATCACAGAACATTGCATAAAATACTCTATTTACCCAATCTTACGCTTTCTCCATATCAACCAAACTAACATTTTCATGACCTCAAAATTGGAAAATAGAAGTGATATTGTTCAAGAGTAATGATACTTTGTTGAAGCACTATAAAAAAATAAAAGTTTTTCCAAGTAATTTAGTTTTTAGATATTTATATTAACATTCACTTCATGCAAACGTCACAAGCATAGGATTTTAATCCTTGCCCTCAGTGCCTGCTCACACTTCATGGGGCTAAGAAAGGAATTTTAAACAAAGAATCCATTGCTTTCTACTATTGTCTTGATGACATGGTTAGTAGAAAATATGCACTCTTCATCTGCGCTGTCTTCATACTTAGTAGAAACAAAAGGGATAGGGATAGTCTCATCGTTGGAGGACGAGGAAGAGATAGCACCTGCTTCCTACCCTTCCGAGGTTTTTATGGACTTGTGATGATTTTATCTCCTTTTTTTTGTGTGTAGTTAATCCATTAACCTTACATTATTAGTTAATTTTAGACCCAAGTACTGCAGCTTGGCATTTTGATTTCCTTGAGTTCTACTTCATTTTCTTGATATGTTCTTTCTTCAACGTGTCTGTGACTACTTTTGATTTTCCCGAATTTATTCCTAGATTCTCTGTTTTTCTGGCCTTTATTGTTGAGAAAAGTTTGGAATTTCTCCAGAGTTATCCATTTTCTTCCCTGAAGCTAAAAGGTCTGTCAATTACTGAAGTCTCTGAAAACTCACAAATTTCTAAAGTTTTTTTTTTCATGATTTGTGAGTTTTCTGAGTCTTAACAGTTTTGCGATCATTTACATAACTACAAAATAAATCTTCTTCCAACTAAAACTATTTCATGATCTAATGGGAATATAACAGGCAGTTTGAAACCATTAACAATGATATTTGTCAAAAATTCTCGGGAAAAGACGTTTCAAAAATTTCAGCTACACTGTTAATGTTTAAATTTACTCCAGGATTGATTCAAAAGACATGCATCCATTCCTTGCTTGTAATAGGTTTTCAAAGATCCAAATACAGTCAGGTCAAGGGGCTGTAATTTATTTCATGTGGGTGGCACTAAAGTTTCATTAACAATACCATCATCAGAAGCTCTTGTAACAGCTTCCAGGAAAGGTGTGATTCATAATTTTCCAGTACAGTAATAACACGCTTACACTCGCTTATCCTTGAAACATTTCACAAACATAATGAACTGGGTTAGGAATGTCAGGAATATTTCTTCGTTTGACCATCCAGATGGTGTTGTTGCACCTAATGTGGCTGGAGTTGCACCAGGAAGCATCCTATCCTTAAAATTCACTCTTGGGAAAACCAGCATTGGTGGCATGTGATTTACGATAGCATTTGTTTCAGTTATCATGGTTATGGTATTGTTCCTCTCTGCAGATATGCGCTTTCAATCTGTTTCACTCCCTTGAGAGCTACAACTCCCAATGGAGTTTAAAGCTGTAGAAGGTCCGGGCTCACCCAAATTCCATATTCTTGTAGGAGGAATAGGTCAGAACCGGCGTGGACCTTTCCAGATTCGTAAAAAGGCATCAACATTTGTTTTGTTGAAGCTAGTAGACGGGATAAAGTTGTAGCCTCCAGTTTTCTCACAGAAAGCGCATCGTCATGTTTCCGTATGCACTACTTAATCCATTCCTCTTCAGTTATATGCTCATTATTTCAGATCTTCAGATATTTTTATTATTAGCAACTGCAAATCTAAATTCTAGTTCTCTCACGCCATTTATGTGAGCTAATATGCATTTTAACAATTGTTATAATATATTTTACGAGTGTTTCTTCTTCTTCTAGTCACTTTAAATTCATTTCAAAGCTTGAATAGTGAATATAGTTCTAGCCTGAATTTTTATAAGGTAGCAAGTTGCCGTTATATGATGGCAAGTGACATTTTATTAATCTCACAAACATGCCGAGGGAAATTCTTTAGTCATTGGGGCACAACTTTCCTGATGGCATCAGTGTCATCATCTTACTTTTAATACCAAGTTTACTGTTGACATTTTACCTGAATCAAGAAAATTACCATTAATATAATCTTGTCAACCTGAACAGTGTTTCAAGTACACGAGGTATTATGTTGCAAATTACAAGAGATTGCCACTAGAAACAATAAGGGTGTCTTTGTTTTATAGGTTCAACCAAAAGCGATGAAATGTATTATGTTCTACTCACCATAGAGTAGCAGATACGTGATATTATAATTTATTGGCTTTCGATTACAGTTTTTCCTGAATACACAAACAAACACAGCACAGCATATTTACAACAGCAGCTTAGAAACAAATATATTACTACACGACTCCACAACTGACCGCAAACAGCTCACAACTGCTGTGTAAATTCATGGTGGTCTGGTGTACAGCATACTTCTAAAAAGTGTCGCTAAATTACAATACTGATTAGAAACAAAATTTAGTTCCAGGAATACTATGTTCAAGGTAAAGCAGAATCTCCTACACTTTCTTCCTTACTGCCATATTTGATAATTTTTATAAAGATTTAACACCTGAATTGGTGGGCACAGAGGTTAAAAGTCTGGATAGACTTGTCTTGTTTTCAACGAATAAGAAGACTGCGGGTTCGAATCCCAGCCGGGTATACTAAGAGATTATTTTCATAAATGTTTTTTCACTATTTTTCCACACAAATACAGGCACATTTACTCCAGATTCTACCATTATCGAACCCATTCCACTAGCATAGTTTAATGTGGAGAGGCAGATGTAAGGCATAGTGCTATTTTCAGTTATAGAAAACTAGCATACAAATTTCAGATGGAAGAATCCTCCTTATAACTCAATAAATGAAGTGTTTTTATATACTAGGAGATAGTGTTGTTTTCCACGGAGAGAGTTATTCGAAACAATGTTACGTATGTTCACTAATTGGAGGGAAGTTTAGTAGCGACCTGAAGAGCCCCAGTACAGGCAAGCAGGAACGTGTTGTGTGGGAATATTTGGGGGTCGTCAGCAAGCTCTGTCCTTATTGGCGCCTAGTATATGGGAAGCTAACTGAATGACAAGCGTGGAATTATTACTGGAAGAAGAGATGGAGAGAGATATACAGTGAATGAGAGAGCTAAAAAGCGATAATAAGGGAAAGGGAATTTGTGAAAAATAGGCTGAGAAAAAAGATGAGAGATAAAGTTAAAAAAATGAATGTGAGGAAAAAACAGTGTGAGAAAGAAAGATAATGCAAATGAATCAGAAGTAAAAAGAAAGAAAGTGAAAGAAAAATAAGGGAAGAGAGAAAATAAATGATAAAGAAAGAAGGTGAAACAGAATGAGAACGATAACATTGGGGAAAGAAAAATATATTTTTACGATGTTTAAATACAAAAATAAGAAAGAGAAATAAAAAAGCTGAGAGGAAAATAGAATAAGAAATACAGTAGAACATTTTTAGTTAGAAGTCCAAGGGATACCTAAAAATCTATATATGTCCAAAATTAGAGTTAGCCATTTATATGAGTATTTACACAGCTGGTACATAATAAATCAATAATCTCAAAATATAACATATTAACACAGTAATTTTATACATACTAAGAAAAAACACACACAATACATATATACGTAAATAAACAAGAAAAATCTAAATCAATCATAAAAACTTGGAAAAATTAACGTACAAATATCGCAATATAAGTTCATTGAAAGTTTACCCCTTCAATGCTAGGCTTCACGTGATTAATTTGTCACACAGAAGCGAAGAAAGGTGGGTTTACCCATCTCCTATTCTAGGAAACTTTATTAAATCCCCCCTTATGCCAGGATTGATAAAGATCGATAAGTTAGGTTTGAAATAAGTATAAACTAAAAAGTTAACAATGTATAGGCTTTGAATTATCCAAATATTTCATTTTAAAATTAGAATTAAAAGTTATTTATATTATTGATTTAAATGGGAAACTCATGAGTAATCATGGTGTATTCTATCTATTCAATTTTTTGAAATAACCAATGTAGAATTAGCCACATCCTACTGTAATAATATGATAGAGAAAGATAGTGATAAAAAAGAAGCCTCGGGAGAAATATTGTAAAACAAAAGTGATAAGGAACGAGAGTGAGCAAGAACAAGAGGAAGATAAATAAAATACATCGAAATTGTGTAATAGAGAAAATATATAATAAATTTAAAACAACAATTAAGTCATAGAGAGAGTGGTCAAAAGGAAGAGGGAGATAAACAGTGGGTGATAGATGTACTAGAAATAAAATGAGTGACAGAAAAAGAGGGGACAAGAAAATGTAGAGGAGCTTAAGAAGAGTTAAAAAAATTATTTATTTTATCATAGCGTTTTACTACTTGTTCAGGTTATACGCATATATGATAATTAATCTAATATAGTAGGGATGAGGAAGGAAGCCATTTTCAAGGTAATCCACCTCCATTTGCGTGGAAAGAGAATGGGATGTCTCTTATGGAAAAACACCCTCAGTAGAGCTGATCGAGATTCTAATCCCTATCCCATCGTCATCATTAGTCCAGTATATCAATAGAGTTATGTGGCCTTTGACTAATCGGCCACTGAAGCGGGTGTTATAGAAATTAATCACTATGGAGGAAAATAGGGCAGCATGAAAGAGAAAAATGTATTGGTGGAATTAGGGCTATAGACAAAGAATAAACAAGACAAGTAACTTAATAAATATAAAATAAACTTAATTTAAAAATAAATGTATCCAACGTTTATTTTTGTATCTTTGAACTCCTTTCAATAATAGCCACTTAATAATTGTCAATTTCCAAATTGTATCGAAGCTATTATTTAAACATATTCGCTAGATGACTGGTTAGTTTAGCCTATCAATCAAGTTCGTTTATTTAATTTTTTTAATAATTAACTTATTTAGACTACAACTTTTTCTTACCTTTCAAAATGTTGTCTCAAGATTTAATTCAAATTTGTAGCCTATTATTTTTAGAATTAAGATTTATATTAGAATTGACAACTTTACACAATTTATTCCCACAAGAGTTTGAATGTTAATAAAATACCGAGATTAAATAGCTTATTACTAAATAAATAAGAGGTAACAGTGTTTAGGGCATAATTAACGTTTGTAACTGCTGGTAAATTGTTCTTGCAACTTTTACATTGGTTAAGTGGCTAACAGAATATGCGCATGCGCAGACGAACCGTAGGGGAGTAATGGACATCAACTATGTTGGAGTATATAATATGTCTTAAAAACATTTCCTTGAAGATTAAATCTTTTCTACATTTTTATAATATTTAAGTTTAGAGTGAATAGTAAAAGGTGTTTATTTCTTTGAAGGGAAACATCTCTTATGCCAAAAAGAGATAAAGAAAGATTGACATTTTTTCAGTCCTATTTCAATTACAATACCACCCTTGCAACTATTCATATTATTGTGTAGTAAAGTTATTTATTTAACCTCACCAGATGTACTGATGGAAAAAGCTAAAATTGGTGGTACTCAAACTGATTCAGATGAATAGAGGTTCAGTCCTGACCTACTTCATAAAGCTATATATTGGCCATTTATTTAATTTTCATACTCTCATCAGACGAATATTGATATATTCCCGTAGAATCTCTCTTCACCTCTTGTGTACATAGAATAGCTAGTCTAGGCTGCATACAAACTGAACTATCGATAAAGAGAATGGCACTAAAAATAAGGAAGTTATGTTGAATAAAAAGTTTTTGTTTGAAACTAAATAAGAGTTTTTTCTTAACATTAAATACATATTATAAAAACTAATAAATATAAAGTAAATAGATAAAAATACAATCGAAATAAATGTAAATACATATTTTTTAAATGTATTTAATATTTGTAAAAATTTAAATAACGTATGGATAAAATAATTGAAAATTCGTGATAACTTTTTAGACTTGATTGAATCCCTAACCTATAATATCAATTTTGTTATATTATAATATATATATATTTTTTTTCTGGTTAGTATTTTTAGATCAATTAAAAACTTTAAAGTATATTTTTAACCTTATTTAATGTGTTTAAATATATTAGAGATGCATACATATTCTACACAACCAATTAAGTTGACTGAAGAGAAGGCACTAAATATGTCCCATTTGAAGGTATGAATAGACGGACGAGTAAACGCTCCATTCCCATCCCTACATTCATCATAAGGAACTAAATCATTCTGACATGTTAGGCGATATATGGGCCACAACACATTATTATTCCACTATGGACTATTAATCAACACGCCTCAATGTGAATATATTACTCATAGATAACGTTGGCTATGTTGAAGTTACTTTAGGGAAATATTTATTTAAAAGAATGACTTTCTTATTTGAATACATGTATTAATTCATTAAACCAACATTTTGAGGGCATGCACTTAACGCTATTTTAATTATATTTTTTTCTCTATAAAATATATCTCTTAATTTCACATGGATTTTGGTAAAGTATTTTATATATTCAGGGCTATATAAACGCACTATTTACTAATTAACTTAAAATAATATAACTCACCCAATACTTAACCTCAGCATACATCAATATTAATATAACGACCATCAACAAAAAATGTTACGCTAGTTGTATCATCACTTGGAAACAAACTAGGGTTATCTTAATATAAACATCCATTCCTCAAAGAGCTTAAATAGGGGGGGATGAATCTACTAACAAAACAAAAAAGTCTAGGTAGTTTTATAATTTTAAAGAAAAATATAAAGGAAAACCACATATTATATTTAGCAGTTACATACATTTCAAAGGAGAGTTAAAAAATATAAAATTTTTAAAGACTTTTTAAACACCGCATTCTACTACCTCTTCAAGCTAAACGCATATTATGCACCAATAAATCTAACAAGTTAGAGAGGAGGGATAGAGGAAGTGTACCAACACTTACGTGAAAGAAGAGTGGAAAACTATTTAGGGAAAACCACCCTCAATAAGCTTGATCGTGATTCGAACCCCGATATCCCCGTCATCGGGAGTATAGTTTATTTCGATATTAAAGCCTCAGAATATTTGTCTACCGAAGCGGGCTTTAAGATAATAATATTATTATTATATTAGCACCGCGTCTTACTACCCGTGCGGGTTATACGCACTTACACTAATGTGTAATGGTAGGGTGATTGTGAGATGAAATGGAGGACCTACAGTTTAACGTGGAATCCGAACCACGGTGGAGGCCTGGCATTCCTCACATTCTTAAGATAATAAAATTCGATAAAATAACACTACACAATTTCATTCAAATTTAATAAAAATATCTAAAATAGTTCATTCAGAGCCAAACATCATTTAAAAACAATCAAAGTAACTACATTTTTAAAGCTGTCTATTTATTAAATTTTTACATTTAGTGAAATTGTTTTATTTATTCTTGAGCCTCTATCACCCAAAGGATTATGCTTAACCCTCTTTCCAAGATATTACATTGTTTTCAGCAAAGATAAGCGGTCCACACACACACACACACACACACACACACACAAAAAAAAAGCTATTCACTAATCCAAAATTAATTAATCATACAATTATATAATCATTGATAATTTAGCTATCAATAAATAAGTAAATAGGTAATATTTCAAACTGAGTATTTCTATATAAATCACACTATAAATTAGGTTGTTTATATTATAAGAAATTATATTATCTTATTATTTATGAGATTATATAAATTTGATTGTAGCTATTTCATATCCCCTTCAATTGAAGCTTAACAATAACGTTTCCCAGGATTTAAAACTAACAGCTGACTTCTTTTACTTAGCATTTTTTTACTGACTGGCCATAAATATTTTAGTAAATTTTCCAACAAGTTATGGAGAGATAATTTTACAAGTCTAACCTTCACCAAACCCTTCAAACAAACTCCATCATTTTTTTTAAATTTCTAATCTTTTTTTAATGAGCTTTCATTTACATACGTTGAGATTATTAGTGGAATTATTCAAATTAAACATAGAATTTAATGATAATAATATTATTAGTTAACTTAATAAAATAATAATAATAATAATAATAATAATAATAATAATAATAATAATAATAATAATAATAATAATAATAATAATAATAATATAATTTTGTCATCATTTCACACGTACAGTACAAACATATTTGAACAAAGAGAACTGCACATTGCATTAATAATATTAAACGTGTTATAAATTACATATAAATAAAGTGCTTTAGTGCGCTCCCCACATCGGTTTGATGTACTCCAAACAACTAAGGTCGATGGCTCGCTCGATCACATACATGACGAATACTACAACAACAAAAGATTATGCTAAACCAATCAAACCGAACGCCTGTAATCTCTCCAAATGCAACCCGCGGTCCAGTCAAGTAAGATGTTTAGGCTTAATCAGCAAACAGGAGAACTAACAAACTTTTATTTCATATATTGACTAGCAATCAATAATACTTAATTAAGAACTTTATTATTTTATTCATACAATTTTTTAATTAATACTTAAGTAAAAAAGGCATTTCTTACTATACTAAGATCAGCTGTTGATAGTTCTTATACATGTAAATGTCTAGGGTGTTTGCAATACAATGGTGGGTACCTGATAGTTTCTAAAATCGTTCTAATAAGTTAATGCGTCATATTATAAGTTTTTAAAAAAGTATTCCCTATATTATATAGAAACAATGGGGATAGCATTGTAATTATATAAAACACTTTGTCATTGTTGGTAGAAAAACAATATTTGATACATAACCCTATAATCGAACCACGATTACACCATAATCGAGGACGTATTCATATTGAAGAATCAAACTACTAGGTTTTCTAAGATGACCTACAGTTTCTAAATGCCAAAATAAAGTGTGTCCACTTCTATGGTTGAGTGTTTATTATAATGGCCTCTTATGAATATACCATATCAAATTCAATAGCCGTAACACAACATACTTTTACAGTAGTTATTAAGTATTTGTATGGATGGTCTACGCAACGTTTGTTTCTCCCCTGTAATCGAATTACCCACCTTGGTGGCGTAGTTGGCTAACGAGCTAGTCATGTTGAGCTCTACTGCCGAGGACGGAGAGATCGAGGTTCGAATCTCGGTCGGGTGAACTGGGGGTGGTTTTTCCTAAATGGTTTTCCACTCTCTCCACGTAAATGCGGGTTCACTTCATCTAAATTCAAACTTACCAATTCCTAATCCATTAGCGTAATTAGTACTTAAGCGTATAACCCGAACGGGTAGTAAGACGCGGTGCTAAATAATAATAAATAATAATATAATCGAATTGATTTACACAGCAGGAAACCTCTCCCTTATATATTTTATCGTTGTATTCCTGGCTTAGGAGGTTCCATAGCTATATAATAACAAATTATTTAATTTTGGACAAGTAGGAACAAGACAGTTTGAGAGTGTAGTAATAAAACTAAATTATTACTTTTTAATCTTTTAAAGATAAGGGCGTTAAATAAGTTAAAAAAATAGAAGGCGGTTCAAAGTTTAAATATTTTTTACACTCTAAACTAGGTTAATTGAGTAGGGATGAGGAGGGGTGAAATTTAAAGGAAATATATACCCTCATTTTCGTGTAGGGAGTGGAAAACCATTTAAGAAAAAAAAATTCTCTGTACATCCATCCAGGATTCAATCACTGACCTTATTGACAATGGCAAATCGGACTATATATGACTGACCCTTAGTCCACATAATCACCAATATGGGTTTATATTTATTATGTAGTCATGGATGTACTTATACTGACCTTAGACACGCCATTTGATGCCCTAAATAAATATTTGAGTAGAAGTAGTTTTTTGTATTTTAATATTCCATTTATATTTTATTGATTAATAACCATCAGTACTTTCACATTTTTGTATAGCTTTAAAATAGTTTTGTGTAATTTTATGAACTCAGTGTGATTAGAAGATTGTAAATGTGGATGTTTAAATTAATATTTGTGTATGTTTTAACAGAGAGTAGATGGAGTAAGGGGAGACATAATATTTCCTAAGATATCATAGTAATAAGTAGATACCATGAATGTTTAAGAATCACTGTTGTAGAGGCATGTTAAAATATTTCTTGGGACATAATCTTAAAATAAATAAAATAATTTTAGCACCGCGTCTTACTACCCGTTCGGGTTATACGCTTAAGTACTAATTACACTAATGGATTAGAAATTGGGAAGGTTGAATTAAGAGGAAGTTAGCCCACATTTGCGTGGAGGGAGAGTGGAAAACCATTTAGGAAAAACCACCCCCAGTTTACCCGACCGAGATTCGAACCTCAATCTCCCCGTCCTCGGTGGTCTGGCTCAACACGACTGGCGCGTTAGCCAACTACGCCACCGAGGCGGGTCTTGGGACATAACCATTTCACCCCTTAGCCATCGTTAGCTTAGGGATTTCAGCCCATAAATAAATCGGCCCGACTTTCTAATTGACTCATGAATTTTTTTTTTATGAGAAAAACAAACTATCCTTCAGCAGTTACATTTATCCACAACCTTCTGAAAATATGTGAGTACACCCTATCTACTAAATTTCTCAAAATACGCCACTGCGAGATCTAAATAATTAATTTGTCAAGAATAGTGAAGGTACCTCAAAGGTTTATTTTATAAAACATTCCCAAAAGCTTTGAATTATTTCAATCAAATAATGTTTTATATCCTGAAGTCATACATTTAAATGTCCACTTTATACTTCCACTGAATTCTCTACAAAGGAAATAAAACGTGATGTCCTTTCACACAATTTGAAATCTGTAAAAAAAAAAAATTAATAATATTTATATTTAATTTGGTTTGATGTTTTGTTCGTTTCGTGTTTTTCACTTGTTTGTTATTATTACAAGTAATTAAAATATCTTTGTGTAGAAAAATTGTAAATTAATTTTACAATAAAGTTTCCTCCTCATGAGTTTTTCACTAGCTATTTTCTATATAAAACAATCAAATTATAGTTCTGGTTCTAGATCAATAGACTTGTATTTTTATTTTATTTAACATTCAAAATTATGACATTCAACCGTATTAATACTATTTAAAGTATTTTACTATATTAAGTTGTGCTCTAAATAATTGTTGTACATCTAATAATTTTATATATCACAGATTATTCAAGATCAATTAAATATAAATATTTCTTAAACTTTATAAAACTATATTAATTAATCAATAATAACAATATGTGAATTGTGAGTTTTAAGTAAAGGCACAATGGTGAGAGTATGGGTAAGTAAAACAGGAACGAAACAAATTTCCTGTGTACGGTAACTCGGTAATTAAGCCATGGCCTAACTAATTGGAATCGTTCAAGCCAAGGCTCCTAAATCTGTACGGTTATACAAATTATTAACTTGAGTATTTATTTTAAAATATTATTTATTTGTTGTTTAGGTTGTAGCCTAAAACTCTGAATTCATTTATAATATATTTATGTCATATAATAATGAATCTTATGTATTCTTCATTAGATAAAAATATAATATATTTACTATCTTTTTCGTCACTATACAATAATGACAAAGCAGAACGTTTCTTCACTATATATCTCTATCATATATATAATGTTGTGGTTTCCAAATGAAATAATATATTATATTATGCCAAAGTGTCAGAAATTCCAAAAGTCGTTGTAAATATATATATATATATATATATATATATATATATATATATATATAATGTATACTGTGTGTGTATGTGTGTGTGTAGTATTCTACAAAAATAATTTAATTGTTAATTATTTCTTATAATAGTGAATCAAAGTATGTATCATTATTATATAGATTTATACATCCCATCGTTTTACTATATACTAGCAGAAGTACCCTACGTGTTCTGGGGTAAACACTCAATGGATTACGTGGTTACCCCTTGTAACATATTTCTTTACTTTAAACAATTTTTAATCAATTTAATCTGTACTCAAGGTGCAAATGTTCGTGCTCAGGGGCTAGTAAAACTTACATTTCCGACCTCTGTGTGCAGTAGATATCGCGCAACGCTCATAACAGACAGGCAGATACACAGACAAACTCTTCATTTTATTAATATATATGGACTATATATTTATAGTGTGAAGAAGCAACAGCTTTAATCAAACATACCAGCTCATGTATTAGAGTCATTAAATCTAGAGTGAGTGTTGATTAATATTTCATGTGGGTGACACCATATGGCATTACATTGTGAATGTGAGAGCGCATGCGTAAAGCTATCTAATACCGCTTTATGAGTTTGTTTCTCTAAAAAAAAAACACACACAAACACACACAGACACCAGCTAATAACGTGCGCTGGAGAGTACGACACGTCCAGGAACCACTCCCCTCCAACCCTCCCCTCCCTCCCTTCAACGTACACACATAATACTGATACCCTCGGGTATTCTCTCGAAGCTAAACTGACCGGACCGTGATGTTTCATTAACAGCGTGGCACGCAGAATGTGGTAATGCCAGACACCTATGACTTTCCAACCTAAACCACCTCCCTTCGATGTATTGAGGTATCACCTAATATGTTTTCACGTCGCAATTAAGCGGGAGCTGAATTGTATTCACTCTGAATGGGCTCCATTTAGGCATTTATAAAATAAAAAAGTTATTAAAATTCTGCTTTCTATCCAATAGAATTATATGCACTATACCCAATAAAATCCTTCATTGTATCCACTCTGTATGGGCTCCATTCAGGCATTTCTCAAATAAACAAATGTATTAAAAAGTCTGTTTTGTAGCCACTGGAGTTATCTGCATCATATCCACAAATTTATTCATTGTATCCACTCTGACATTTCTCAAATAAACAACTTTATTAAAATGTCTGCTTTACATTCACAAATGGCGTGCCTTAGTTCCTGATTCTTCTTTTGAAGTTAGATGTGTTCGGTCATACGTCTGGAATCGACTGTATAATTAACTCACTACAAGTTTACTAGAGTGCAGCCAAATCACTATGTTAAAACAAAAACTTAACAATAACAACCTATAGCTTAAGTTTAAGCTAGTGTTAGATACAAAGTAAATATAATATGTTGACGTCATGTTGGTGTGTTAGTAACTATATGAATTCCAAGTATGCCCATTTAAGGACCAAATTTAATTTATATAGTAAGCAAAATTAAAATGGAAAAGTAAACATTATTTAAGAAAAAATAATAAATTCACCATAGGCACAACTTATATTAGATACGAAAACAAATATATACAAAGTTATACCAATAAAAGGTTATAAATTACCTTATTTCAATATATGTTTTCTATAATATATTAATATTTAGATTTGTTCTTTATAATCAAAAGAGTAAAGTAATTTTAAAATTTTAATTAAATAATATATTAGTTTCTTCAATCCGTATTTTTAGCTTTATTTAAAACTGATGCGGTGGATATCTCATAACATCTTTCGGTATTTTATTTGAGAGACAATGCTGTGAACTCATATTAAGCAACTAGGCCAGTCGAAATAATCTAAGAATTGACAACAGGGGCGTTGCATGAAATATATTTTGGGGGTGGGGGGTGAACCAGTGTTTTTTCACAATTCTAAACAATTGGAAACTATAAAAATGCTCAAGTAACAAGCAAAGGAGAGTACAAGAAGAGAAATGTTAAGAACGAGGGGGAGGGGGGACCAGGAGGCTTCCAGAATTTCATTTAAATTTAGGGTGATAATCAATCGTTGAACCGAGCTTTTAGACAACTGTATTTTTAAATTTATTTGTTCATACTGGATTCTTAAAGCTATAAGGCTTTTTCAGTGCATAAGGAAATAACTTGAGTTATCATTTATTTCAATTTACCTGCATCTGAGCTAAATATCAAATTGATCTTAAATACATTTATTTAGATTTGCAGATATTGTTCAAATCGTTTGTTTTAGATAAAAAAAATTAACTGACTTTATTACAGAGGTTTCCAACATTTTGTAGCTTATGACCAAAGCGTTCAAATCCTAGTTTTTAAGTTTTTCACTGTGTATTACTACCATCCGGACCATATACAGTTAAATACACCAGTGGAATAGGTAAAATTTAGAGGAAATGTACCCTTATTTTCTTGGAGGGATATTAGGATAAACTACCCCTGGCCAGAATTAAAATCCTTACTTCACCTTCACCAACAAATCACACCAAAAGATTTTGACATTAAACCCGCATCTCTACTAATGCTTGTTTTAATTATTATAAATGGTTTATAAATAATGATTATATGCAACTAATATGTAATAAAAGAGAATCAACAAGCCCGGGGCTAGGGGATAATTTTATATTATGTTAACAGCATCACAAGGCTGCCACAGTAAGCAAGTCAGCAAGAAGCTATCAGAATGGAATAGCCAAAAGTAACCCAAGCAGTAGGTAGGTCTTTTTTTTAGCACTTTAACAACTTACATTTCTATTCTAATTACGTATCTTCCTATAGTCATTAAAATTCTTGGAAAAGTATATATAAAACTAAAACCTCTATATTGTGACCCCACCCAAAACAGGCTGAGACCCCCAGGTTGAAAACCACTGCTTTATTATAACACACTTTTGTAACGTGTTGATTACATTTTAACACTTACATTAAATGAAGCCCTATAATAGATTTAAATCTATCCCTACCAGATCTAATAAGCTCTAATAATGTGTGGCATATATATAATCACTGTGACATCACAAGCAGGAGACACCCAATTCTCATCAAAAATGCCCCTGCGAACGAGGCAACTCGGCTTCGAAGACCAGCACACAAACATTTAACACCTTGGCCAGACGACGAGTAGCTATATTATTTTGTGTCCATATGACGTAGTTCTTCTATGTCAGTACTACTGACTGGTTTCGCTATACTCTTAAGGCGGTGTTTATTTTGTTGAGCCTTTAGCTCTTTTGTTATATGTCCATATGACTTAGTTTTTGTATGTCCATACTACTGATTTGTATCCATATACCCTTAAGGCATAATTTATTTTGTTGAGCTTTGAGCTCTATTGTTCAATGTCAATATAACTTAGTTCTTTTATGTCAGTACTACTGACTTATTTTCCTATATTCATAAGATATATTTTATAGCTTTATGCACTACCGTAATATGTCTATTAGGCATAGTCGCAAATATTAGGGCCAAGATTAGAATCCTTAGAATATATGATCATACTGCTGCTAGTTTAAAGATTATAATAATATAATGGAGGATACCACGCTATCTATTGCTATGTTTCATGACCTAATTGGGTCTATAACTGACACTTGTCTCTGATGTGTCTAACTGTGTAACAGTATGCGGTGCGCAACCTGGGGAAGTGCTACTTGTCCATAGTAGTGGCCCACGGTTTTTTTTCTGTTGTGTACGGCCCCCCTGTGGAGCCTTTAGCGTTAGTTGAAAATGATCACTATTTTTTCTAGTATTATTGTTCCTTCTTCAGGGTAACAGAATAAATATACTATTGATTGCTCAGGCAGTACTAATTAGAAATTGACTGGTCATAGTATCTGTAGCGTCTAGATTCCTGGTAGTTTGCCGTTTACTAGTTGTAGAATAATAGTCTTTCTTCTAGGAGCTTATAACATTGTGATGTCTAAATCTCTACCGCACTTTAAGCTCCTTTAACTGAAACTATATTTATGTGGCTTAGATATTTATCTTTGAAATTATGTGTTTTAGTTGGAAGCCTTACAGTCAGCTGGCTGGAGTATAATTATCTAAAATAATTTTGTAATTAGGTTTAATTACCGCCTCTTATTTATATTACCTTAGATTTCCAGTCTTGCATCTTATTTGATAACTTAGTAATTGTCCTGCTTTAACGAGTTACAAGCTTTCTTATTTACACCTATGACCTATCTATGTGGGTTATAGGGTGTATCTGGGTGCTTCACACCTGATGTTCCTTTGTAGAACTATTTATATGATTGTAACCGCTTATATTCTCATGTTTAAACAATGGGTAGTTTGAATAATTTCTGCCTATAATTATATATACTTCCTATTGACTTGTTTGAATATTAATAAACTGAATTATTTAACTTGTAAATTATTCTTGTATTTTTTTCCTTCCAATCAATATTTATAAGTTCATATATATTGTACTTGGAAGCAATATTTAACTGGTTAGCTTACTGAGATGTAGAACTCGCTCGTCACTTTATAAAAAAAATTTGCAATTTGGCCATGTTTATTTAAAAACATTTTCAACTGTAAAATAAAGTAATACAAAATGGAATTTATCGATTATTCTACAGTATTTTGATACCTTTCTACCAATGTCATGCTTCATAACCTCATGAAAGTTGCCCTAAAATGTTAATACTGGTACGTCAATAAACTATTCAAAACATATTGTAATTTAACGCGTGAGGCTGACGGGGCTTCCCCTGACATTTTATTAAATAACTTATGGCAAATTCGAAATCAAAATTCTAAACAACATGGTTATACGAAATTTCATGCAAATCATTATTATTACTATTATTATTATTATTATTATTATTATTATTATTAGCACCGCGTCTTACTACCCGTCCGGGTTATACGCACTTACGCTAATGTGCAATGGTAGGGTGATTGTGAGATGAAATGGAGGACCTACAGTTTAACGTGGAATCCGAACCACGGTAGAGGCCTGGCATTCCTCACATTCACAAGTTGTGATTAATACACATCTTGTCAGAGGTGAAGGAAGGGTTTGGCAATAAGATAAATCTGTGCCGGGACCGAGGATTGAACCCAGGACCCTCAGCACAGAAGTCTGACACCTTACCCCTAGACCACCAGGTCACCATTCATGCAAATCGAACACTAAATAACGAATTTAAAAATGTATCCCAAATTTGAAAATGTTAAAGGGTGAAAAGATAACTAATTTTTTGTTTAATGTAGTCTACCTAGTCAAATAAAAAATTATAAGAGTTGTAGCAATGTAATACAGCCCTATCCTCTTCCTTCATTGTTGCTTTGAGCCTATTTAAATTGATTTTATGAAAGCCTATTTTAATAAACAATTAAATAAGATACATCCGTTCAATTCAAATTAGTATAGATACTTGCAAGAAAAATTAGTGTGTATTTCAGAAGTCAAACATTGACACTAAAGACTAACCTCAATGCCTTCATTACGTCAGTCAGAGCTTTCGAATAGAAAACATTAAAATGTTTTGTAGCATTCACTGAATTAATCCCTTCAAAATTTAATAAACACCTAATTAAGGCATTGGCTGAACAACATATGATAATTTGAATTATAAAACCACGACAGTGAATTTTTAAAAAGTTGAATTATTTTAAATTGGCTAACAATTTAGTTCCAAATGTTTATCTTGGACTATTTTACATGATTAACCTGTGTCAGAAGATTACTTTGATTACCTATTCATTGAAACTTTTCATTTTTGTGTCCCAAATTGTTTTTTATAAAATATCATAAAATTGGTCTTTTCTATATCTAATGATAATTTGTCCGTTCTAAGTAATTTTTTTTTGTGTTTACTAGAGTTATATCAGACTCAATTATATTCTGATGTATTTGACCAAAGTCACACTATAAAAAACATGTATCATCCGCATATTGTTGAATTTGTCCCACTAAGAGTAAATGCATCAGATTATTTACGTAAATAGTAAGCTTTTTAACAATTCTAGTAACTTCCCCCATATATATCTATAAAAGAAAACTCTAATATTAATATTTCATGGTTTACACAGTCAAAAGCTTTTTTTAGTCTATGAAAAGAGCTGCAGAAGAACTATTTTGGTCTAAAACATTTTGTATTTTGTCTACAAAATCTATGCATGCACAAGTGTGCTTTACCTATTCTTAAGTCCTTACTATCCAGATTTGAAAAATTCAATGCGATTTAGATAACTATATTATGATTTTGGTAGGAAGAAAAGTGTCTGTTAGTTACTCAGGTTTTTAAAAGAATTTTAATATAGTCATACATCAAGTCATGTTATCTGTAACTGTCAATTTTGATGGTATTTATCAATACCTATAACATAACACAAATGTTGTCAATGTTGGTCGCAATTAAATATATTTGAATATTATAAACTGTTCTCCCAACAAAAATTAGAGTGAGCCTATATTTAGCTTTTTTACAACTTTCTCCATTCTTTTTAGGATAGCTGATATAATATAAATATATCCATAGTTATTGGGATCGAACTTATCACGTACCTTTGTAAATATAAATAACTTTAAAGCTATCTTCAAAATATATGAAGTAGAGCCTTGAAAAAAAGATTTTTAGTCAACAGTTTTAGTATAAAAAAATATAATTTGTGTCTAAATTATTTTCTAAACAGAAACACATGAATTGAACGATAACTAATTCTAGTTCTCATTAAATTCTACTTGTATTGTAACAAGTATAAATATTTAGTAATCACAAAATGGGTCTTTTTCATCTTTCTTGAAATATCTTGCCCTAAAATACCGCATTCATGAAAACGCCGCTCCATTCCTTATAAAAAAAAGTTTATAGTTATCTAATTTATTTGAGCAATATTAGGACCTACCCTCATTTTCCAATTTAACAAAAATCTTCACTCAACGGATGGAATGTTAGGTTTTCTAGTAGTGGGTTGGTTAGTAATAATAAGCATTAATTTTTTCACGCTAAAATGCAGGTTGAAATATATCATTGCATACGAGAATATCTACAATACCATTTCAATATATTTCATTTGTAAGATTCCCAGTTGCTATCGATGCTCATGTGTGATAGTTAAATTCATGTAGTTTCACTAGAATATGTTCAAAATATTTGTAATCAAATAATATTACATTAATTACTAATTTACAAGACTTAATTAGTTTTGGAACTAGATAGGCAATGTGTATGGAAATTTATTCATGTTAAGAAAGACACTTTCCATTCAACGCCACGCAATATGGCCAATTATTTATCATGTGGCTTCTTCTGAGTACATTTTTGCTTTTTTAATACTAGAAAATATACAATAATATATTTCCAATATTAAATTCACCATATTTTATCGTATGTATTAAGAATAAATATTTTGTATGATGTGTGAAAAAGATAATTTTTTCATAAGTTTCGTAACGTTCCTAACATCCCTATGGGCCATAATGTCTAAAGAACCACGGGACAATTTTTGTTAATAATATATGCTACCCACAATAAGTAGCTATATCTTCGCCCAAATCTAAGTGTAGAGAGCTAAGTGTTAAGCAATAACCTTTCTGTCTTAGGTTAAATATATTAGTAAGTCAATTGTTGATATAATCTGTGTGTTTATAAAGTTAAAAACAAAAAATACACAAATTTAATATGTTTAAAATATAGGGGCGAGCGAAACTCACACTATAATTGCGAAGTCAAAGAGAAATTTGAAACGTACAAATAAGGAAGAATAGTTGTAAGATTAGGTTTTGATTATTGTCAAATTATTTATTTTTAACCATCCATGAAGTGCATCTAGATATATAGAAAGATTAATAGAAAAAACTAAAAACAATTTTCTCTTTTTTGCTAATATATATATATGATTGTATCAATTTTTCAACATTATAGTAATTAATCACTAATCGGAGTTAAAATACTAATTAGTAGATGTTTAAAACTGACTATAAGTTAAATATATGTCTTATTTAGTGAGCTATTTCAAATATGTTTTAATATATCAAAGTTTACTTCTTTGAATATTTACTGAGCTAAAATTAACTAGAATGATTCTAAAGAACTTTTAGATCTGTTTAAATCATTATCTACACCGTAGTTTGTCACTAAACGTTAAAAAAACAGGTTTGAATTTGATCAAGTCTTTTGAGACGAATAGATCACAATTAATTAATTATGAAAATATTACTGATTACAAAAAAAATAGGCAAATGTACGAGTATAACAAAAGAAATTATATGAAAAAATTATAAGTAATTAGAAAAAATCATATAAAACTCACCAAATTGCTTGCGGTCCTTTAGAGTCCTGTACTATTAGGATGTGCTCTTCAATTCCTGCTAGCAAAGTTATTCTAAAAACAATGGCACCAATTTTATTTATTCACACATGAAAGGTTATAAAGTTTAGGCTAGGCCCAGCTGGGTTTGTTTCAGTTTAAATCATTATAAATATTGGACAACAAAATATGTTATCACCCCAAAGCAATTCTTACGCAGTTGGTGTTTTTTTTAAGATTTATAATTTTTGCACTGTATTTATTTTGCTATAATTGTAATTTCTTATCTTGGTGTTTGTTTAAGTGCTAGAAAATAAAACATGTATAATAATTTTACAGAGTAAGAATACAAGAACCTCCCTTGACGCATACTACTCAAATACTAAAATAAATTACAAACATAACTACGGGTACAACAATATAATTTTTTCGTTAAGACCCTGAGATGAGTTTTTAATAATCCAACAGTATATTTCATTCCCAATTATTATATACAATTTCTCCCACATAATCTAATTTTAAATTTTACTCAACTTAAAATACCCTAACTCATTTGTGTGATGAGTTTAAAGGCCACAATAATGATCGATTAAATTTTTTTCCAGTATTTCGGCTGCCATCTGTTAGTCGTGTGGTGTATTAATAATTCTAAAGATTTTTTCCCACTGCTCTCTAGCAGACGTATGACGACTCGGAGGGCTTTATGTTGCAAATAATTTATCACAAATATGTAGCTCACGATTTCTGCGCGTCCGTCACAATGTATTTTGCCTTATACAATGTGAGTGAAGAATGATCCTCAGGGCTATGGGACGACATATGAAATAAGTTAAACCCTTACCCCGATGTTTAATTTTGTAACATTTAAGGGTTGTACGTGTTACTATTGTCTAACCACTCAATAAACTATTATATTTGATTACTTCTATTCGGACATTAACTAGCCATTTTAAATTTAAATTAAAAGTATTTGTTATTTATTTATATTTAATCTATTCACACACTCCACGACAATAGTAAAAAAAAGAGACATATATTCAAGAAATAGCTAACGTTCCGTTTAAATAAACAATTTTTGGACTACAGCACTTTCCAAACTGAAACATATGCAACGAGTCCAAGAAGACAAGCTCAACAATTTTAGATTTCTTATGTAAGTAAGGTTAGTGCAATGGGTTGGTGAGGTGTTTTGGGTGGGTTTTACCATCTTTATACACGCTAATGTTGGTGCACTTTATATAAATTACTCTCATCATCTCTACCTTTTGGTTTAAGTCTTTAATAACAATGTTGTTAAAATGTTATAATGAAAAAAACCCAACAAAATGTTCTTCTTTGGTAACACACTACGAAAGCCAAGTGACGGAAACTCTATTGCTATCATAAAGAAGGATTATCAAGAACAAGAGGAAAAGAGAGGCCATTCAAAGGCTCCATACTCCATTAACTAACTCCGAACTTGAAAAAAAAAAAAAAAAAAAGGAGTGTTAGAGAGTCTGAGAGGAGGTTCTGAGAATAATGTGAAAGTTCTCGTCTTGTAAAATTTAAAGAAAAACGAACAAAGTTTCCTAATATGTTGTAAAACTTTGTTTTAAAGTCTAGGGAAGGATTTTTTACATGGGGTAAAAAAAGGTGGGTGGAGGGGGTAAGGGGGTGGAAAGGCAAGGGTTTACTTTAACCGATAGAGGGCAGATTAGATAGAGTTCGATCACTCGTCGTGAGTAATGAAGTGGTCTCTGGAAGTGTGGCAAGGTAGGCATGGGTGTTACGAGGTTTTAAGGCTTGTGGGGGGTGGGGGAACACACACACAAAGAGAACAGCTTTAGAGATGGAACGAGGAAGAGTATCGTAATTGTTATGAGCCGGTTCGTTTAAAGGGATCAATATCTTTTTTAGTAGAAAAACAAACATGACTTAGTTTTAGCTAAAGATCTTCCTCCAAATACATAACATTATGTGCCATTATTATTTGGTTGCACACCATGTACTTGATAACTGCACTATCTGCACATATTATAACAGAACATGAACAACAGACCAAGTTATAATAATGGCGTGTCTGGGCTACTTCTATCATAGCCCAGTTTTCGGAAAGACTAGCCAGGACTAACGTACCGTTGCCCAGGTGACGCCCGAACGTACTGGTCGTACATCCTTTTCGTGGAGGTTCTTTCCATGCTCCGATGGTTTGAGGGGATGATGATATTGAATATGGTGGAGTAAAGCTGATGAAGATCTTAACATAACTTAAGCCTAATCAACCAAGCCTTGGTGACCACGGGAATTCTTCCCCTTGCAATAAAATTCCCCGGTACCAGCTGGTAATCAAACCTGAGACCTCCAGGCCAGCAAATAGGGAATCCGTCCTTAATACTACGAGTCCAGTACAAACATTTGGTAAAACCCGCTTTGGTGGCCGAAACTAACTAACTGCTTTTGCAGTAAAACAGATGTTTTATCTTTTTCTTCCCCAAACTCAAACATTCATTCATTCACACTTACGGTTTATTTTAGGCGGGTGCAAACGCCCACGCCCACGTTTTTGAAAAGGCGCAAAACACCACGATCCTGTACTGTTATCATACCTACTCTATTAAAGTTTATATGTGATTAGCCTGGAGGGGGAGTGAGACGGAAATTAAATAAAAAAATATATATACCGTAAGCGCCATGGCATTATCGTTATTTTTTTAAGTTCAAACCTATATTTGACAACTATTTACAATTTTTTCTTACATAATCACTCATCTAAAATAAGTGACCGGCCAATTGGTCTAGTGGTCAAAAATCTTTGCTGCTGATATAGGGACCCAAGGTTCGATTAGCGTGGTACCATAGGTGTTTTTCTAACAGAGAAACTGTTCCTATGAACACCATGGTCTTATTAATTAGGCTTAAGCTAGGTTTAAGATTTCCACTGGCTCAACATCTTCATAATCATTATCATTAAATCAGCTCATTGGGTGTACGTGTAGATAATCTCCAAGCTGTACCCTTGGAAACGTTCTGTTCCCACAGAACGTCTAGAAGACTACATACAAGGAGACCAAACTGGATGCTGCATCTCTCACGGTCAAAGATGTCATACGGTTGAAAAGAAAATTAAAATCGATAAGAAATGTAAGTGCAGCTTTAAGACCCCAATTCGCGGTCGATTAACATGTAAATGAGACACAAGATTACCCTCTTCGGTGGCCGTATGTTCTAACAAACTACTCTCGCAGTAGACTAGACTGCCGATGACGGGAAGATTGAGTTTCAAATCTAGGTTAGGTAGTTTTTCCAAAACTGTTTTCCAATTTCCCTCCAAGCATATGTGGGTACACTTCATTAATATATAGACTCCCTAATCTCTAAGATCATAGCCTAGATATTTTATAAGCGCACAATCTGAACGGGTAGTAAAACAAGGTGTTAAAAAAAACATAAAATTACAGTCAAACCAGAAAATATTTTAAATTAAACAATATTTTGTAAATGCTAATAAATAAATATATATATATATGATACAGTATCTGTATTTTGTAACAATTAATAAAAATAGTTACATTTATTATGGTTTAATAAACACAACATTGTCTGCGTAATATTGGTCTAATATTATTAATATTTACTAAAACAATATTTGTCATTTCACTAACTTGATTAAGTCAAATAATACCCTTCATTAAACTGTATAAGTTTGATGCTTTTTTTAATGACTATATGATATTGAATAATACAAATTTAAAATGCGTCAAAAATAATATGTTTTATTTTTTCTTAATTTGGCGAAATAAAAGTTGACATAAACGAACAAGAATTTTAATACATGTATCTATAATTATGTAATAATTAATATTCCCTCAATGATGGATAACACTAATGAGGCTTCCTAATAATCGGGGTACTGTACGGATATTCACAAACAATACAATACAATTGGAGCACCTTCCTTGAAGTAAACAAGGAAAATGGGATGGACTATAATAATTAATAGCTATGGTAATAAAACTCACCTTGGCACTTGTCTTCGCGTGCCTTGTAACTCCTGTCCTTGATCAGCAGAAATAAAGGTGGAGTAGGTTTTTGTGAATAACTGGTTCCAGAAACAAAAACTAGTACTGCCCTACCTATCCGAACCGGGAGTTACCACCGCTCTGGAAAAAGCCACAAAGGAACTTGCGATATTGATTGAGTCTTTCAATGGCGGCTACATTTTCTTTGGGTAGAATTTATTAAATCAAACACTAGACGAGCATGCACGCAATAAAAATAAATATGATATTTAATATAGAATTAATAAATATAGACGATACACAGCACACAACACGCGATAGCTCGCATTGAATATAACATATGACTCAACACCCACTTCCAACATAAATCTAATTGATTAGTTAAACCAGCTCCTATCCATGCGTGGAAATTTCGAACACTTCTTTAACAACCTTTAAACATGAAGAGAAAATTTGATCAAACTGATACGACAAGATAGAGAGGAGACGGGGTTAGACTATGCCAATCCTACCAACAACAAATAGATAAATCATTCTAACCACAAACTCCATCTCCAAGCAATGAAACGAAAATTCTGCTACCACATGATTAAAACTTTGAATTCAGGAAATGTAGAGTGAATGGCGGGAGTCCACATACTAGCTTAAGGTAAGATGGTACTACGATGTTTGTGGAACGAGATTAACTACACCATGGCTTTCAGCATTTAAATTCTCCTGTAAGTTTATTTATATTTTAGTCAGCCTTCGGCTCAAGAACGCATTCACGAAAATCGACTTTTGATGTGCAAGGTTCCGTCTTCACACTGTGTTTTTTGACACGTTCCTGAACTTTAAGAAATTTATTTATGATTTGCTTTGTACATCAAGTGGCACGTGTAATTTACATTATTAAATATATTTCAAATTTTTCTGTAGCCAGTGTGTTAAACTCAAAGTTATTTTGTAAAAGCAGTTGTTTACTTTCCTGGCAAGTGTAAAAAGTTTGGTGTAGTACCTAGAATAGTTATGTTATGTGGCTTATAATCTGAACCTAATGAATGGTGACATCAGAAGTGAATCGGCTAGTGTTCCTGGTTGTTTCAAGAAAATATAGAAAAAAACCTAAAAATGAATGCCAAACCATAATATTAAACATGAATCAATTAATTTATTTAATTAAGGAAGTGAATTTGAATTTTAAAGATTATTTAGTTGTGGAAATATTTGAATATATAAATAAATGCTGTAAATGTTTTCTATTTTACTGGTCAAGGCTCCGTATGGTAGAAATTTTATGTAGTTTTAAATTTTTATAGATTATATTTGCTCCATTGTGAGGAAAACTTTATTTAATATGGTCACATAAAATTATAATTTCAATAATTTATCTAATAAAAAGTGCAATGAGATTTTTCTTTTTCTATAAAAAGTCTTGAAATTAAAATGTGTTTGAAAGTAAATATAAATCTAATGTTTTTACATAGTTAATACTAAATTTTCCTTTTTTTAAATTGTGAAGCTTGATATTATTGGTATTTTTTTAAAACATAAAGCTATAATTTTACTTAATAATTCTAGAAAATAAAAATAAATACTTTAAAATTTAAAGGCTTAGATTTAAAATATTGAAATCTAAAAATCAAATTATAATACAGTGGTTTTGAAAAAGAGTGAATTTAATTTGCACAACTATACTTTTTAATAAATACTTCTACTTTATTTAATAATCTGTTGACTTGCTTTGTTGCAATTATATCGTTACGCTACATTTCATTAAAACCAATTTTATTTGAACAACTAGAAAAAGAAATCTGCATTTCATCACAATATGTATGAAATTAAATTTTCTATTCAAAGCATCACATGTTTATCTGCGATACATCAGGGACAAAGCCACATTAATAATTTTACTTTTGACTCTGCGTGAATGTATATACTATATAATTACACATGATTGAACACAAACATAGCAAATTTTATTCAAGAGAAAGCGTAGTTTAAATGTAGCAGTAATGGTTTGTGAAAAAATAACTTATCATACATATTTAATCATCGAGACCCACTATTAGTTGTATGTGAGAAATTCCTATTATACATATAGTATATATTAAATACATGGCACGACACAATCGCACCAACTTTCAAATATTGTGTATTAAGAATGATTTCAAAAATTTGTTTTGAACCACCCCTAAGTATCAAATAGCGGAAGCTGTTATTAATTTTATAGAGGATTTCGCCATCTAGATATCATATTCTGAAAATTGAAAGATGACATCTGGACACGGGACAAGGTCCCGGGTTCGACTCCCGTGTCCAAGTGTCATTTTTCGATTTTCAGAACCCTTAAGTATGTTTTTTCCTCATAAAAATAAACACATCAACTTGTTAATCACAAGAATCACTCTTTATTTATAAATTTTAAACCAAATTGTTCAAATATATCTAACAAAATATATATTTATTAAAATAAAATTATTTGTTTAAATACCCTAAAATTATTCGTTATTTGTAAAAATTAAAACGTATTCTTATTTATCATGAAAAATTATTTCTACTAATAGATTACTATTTTTAATTTAATTTTAAATGTCAATTCCGAAAATTGAAAAAAAAATTTACATATTTCCGTAACCATTAGATTAATTTATTATAGCTAGAAAAAATATATTTTATTAGTGATTGTGTAAAATAGTTCACTGTTACCAATTTTGAAGAAAATTGTTAATAAAGTGATTTTTTTTAAATATTAAAATTAAAAATCAAAATTAAAATAGAATTTCCCCCCCAAAAACAAGAATATGGCTTTATTTGCCATGTTCATGTCACACTCTCCTTAGAGATACATCCTAATCAGAATCGCTATAGCTATTTTCAAAATAATTTGAATTCTCAAAAATTATTACTATAATATCTATAGTAGTTGGGAAATGAATATTGCAAAATACATTATAGAAATAAAAATGATGATCACGGATCCCTATGTATGTGTCTGAAACAATTAAAGATAGTTATATAATTTAGTACAACTATTGTAATGTATAGACATATTACGTTGAAAAATTACACTTTTCTAAATTTTCAGGGATTTTGTTCTTCTTTTAGAACATTTTTAGCTTTGGTTCTCATTGCCGATTAAGAATGCTTGATAAAAGGACAGTGATTGTATTAATGTCCAGTTAAAAACGCCAAGATATTTTAAAATTGTCATTTTTAAGAATTTCTCCTCGGTCTTTATTGTGTGTATAGTGAGTCTGATACACTAATTTGGGCCTAATATGTTTTACATACACCCAGAGCAGTGCATGAACTCAGCTCTTCATCTGGCTATTGCCTCCCGCATACACAAACTGATAGAAATCACATTTACTCGTTAAGTCCTAAAAGTGCGGTAGTTTCTCGTTGCTTTCCGCACTGAATTTCTAATAGAAAACAAAGAAGATCCTGCAAATTTCTATGGAATGGTAAATAAAACAGCGATATTTACATACCACAATATATGACATGAAATGGTCAGATTTGCTTCCCTTCCAAAATAAGTTTTACTTTGACTTTCAGTGTTAGGTAAAAAAAAAGTTTATTTAATCTGGGTTTGAACCTGTGGACATCGAATATATGTCTAGCTCTTTACCTCTAGTTCACCAAGGTTCAGTATTGTGTGTTGAACACTATTTTTGCTTTAAACCTTGTAAAAACAGAGATATCCTTGGCAAAATATATATTTTTATAAACTTTTGAAAATAAACAGTGCTTGACTAAATTTAGATTGGTCCATCCTTTTTTTTTACATGTTTTAAATGTTTAATGTTTAAATGTTTTATGTTTAAATGTTTTACATTCACATGAATTTACATTCATTGTGTCTTGGCAGGAACTATACATATATTATTTATACACCCAGCCAGGATTCAAACCCAAAACCTAGATTATACGAGGATGGCACCTTTGTTTGCATGTCCAATGATGGTATGACCCACTACCTTGGAATCAAGAGAGGTGGATTGTGGTTGATTGGACCCTCAGAGTCAAGATGGAGAAAGGAGGCTGCCCTGCAATCCTCTGGTACCATCGGGGTGATGGAGTTCCCCGACAGAAATGGGAATAGAATAGTTGAGTTAGTTTAGTTTAGCTTAGTTTAGTAGTTAAAATAGATAGATTAGGGACGGGGGTAACTAGGTAGGGGGTAGATAAGGAAATTCAACTGCCAAGGGTGGAAGGAAGGTTGAAAACGGAAGTGTGGTGGTTAGGAAGTAGGCGGGGCACCAACTCCGATAGGGCACTTCCCCAGGTGGTGGATATGGGATGCCCACTTCTGCTGGGCATTTGGCAGACTCAGGAGTGAAACACCGGGCACTGTGGGGAGCCCAGCGGGGGAGGGTACTAGGGGCGTAATATACCCGGAGAAGACCAAATGGAACTAGGGTTAGTTGAATGTCAATTAAATTAAGAGCCAAAATCTGTGTTGTATTGTTAAAAAGGAAATTCATATTGTAATTGTAAAAATAAAGTCAAAGTATGTGGGAAAACGGCCTGGATTTAAAGTTTGTAAGATACCGGGCCTGTAAATACTGAATAAATAAATAAATTCCCAATGATGCTGAAAAAACATATTATTGTTTGTTATTGTAGATATAGTTTCACAACTAAATTAATAGAACAAATAATAAGAGTGTTTTAGTGCAAGCCAAATAATTGTACCCGAATTATAATTTAATAATTTTAAAGCTATATATTAGCTCGAACAACATAACAATTAAAACATTATATTTACTGATTCTTAGCAAACAAATGAATAAATTACAACAAAGGTTACACAAATAAACGAATAAAATCACGATACCCACCTTTTTGCAATTACTGTGATGATTATTATAATTTTCTTTAATTAATCATTTAAACAAAGTTGGGTGTTAATTGTGTGTAATGAATACAAGTTCTTGTTTTGTTGAAAACAACAATTTTTGGTGGAATTATAAATGTTTATTTGGCTTGTGAAATTTAAAAAAATATATCCTAAATGGGACTAATGTTATTTACCACAATTTGTAACTGTATTTATTTTTAAATTATATAACAAACGCATTAATTTAAATATACCATTACATGAAAAAAAGGTACCTGCAACGAACTGGATATTGGTTTTTGGTCCTATTATAATAACTTCGATAAACAATTTAATTGTTTCATAGTACCGTGAGTATTGCATTTACTTTATCACAGTAATGATAGAAAAGAGAAACTAATTTAGTGACGTCTCCGATCAAAACTGTTGTAGCGAGCATAAAAGCCAAAGTACAATCGATGGTTAGTTGGGTCACATTATAAATTACACACTAGGACCCTGTGTACATGGGCAGTGTGGAGTACCATGTTTCGGCTGTTCTCTGCAGGTCCGTGAAGGTGGCAGCACCACTAACGGCACAAATTATGAAATCTATGCCAATATTTAGTGCTGAATTTGTGCCACAAAAATATTCTATCCCCATAATTTGTGCCGCCATAGTTTTCGTGAAAACACCCAGACCTTTTTTGCGTTTTCACGAAAACTATGGCGGCACAAATTATGGAGATAGAATATTCTTGTGGCACAAATTCAGCACTAAATACTGGCATTGGTTTCAGAATTTGTGCCTTAGTGGTGCTGCCAACTTCACGGACCTGTTCTCTGCTCCTATCAGACTTCTCTCTTTTGACGAGAGAGTGAGTCAAATTGCAGGGATACTTAAATTATCTAGTGCAAGAACATAAACATGGGACTCCCAGTAACAACGTTAAGTGTTTAAACAAATATTATTACATTTTGTGATACGAAAAATGTTGTAATCGTATTAATGTAGCATGTGTACCTTCTGATAAGACTTGTTGTATTAGAACATGACTAACCACATTTCTTAATAATATAACACAAATCATTATGGTGAAAGAATTATCCCAAATTTTATCAAAAATTTATTTTTTGGGCCATGCAATTTATCGAAACCGGGACTAATTTTTTGTTAGATAGAGGCTGTGAGAATGAAAATGTGAAATTCAATAAGTACGCAGAAAATTTGCTAACCGTCTGTGCTATTTGCGAGGTGGGCTACTAAACACTAATGCAATTTTAAAACAGAATCAATTTAAGGCATCAAATCACAACACTAACCCACTAAACCGATTGTTGGGAATGATATAGCCAATGTTTAGTAAGATGTAATGATATTATTCTTTTCCCAATAAGGTTTTAACTCTTGTCGCCGATTACGGTCTCTTCAGAGAATTTCTTTTCCATTTATTCATTGGACGACCCAAAGATATTCTACCTAAAGGATGATCATTGAGAATTATTTCTGGGATCCTCTTCCTATTGATTGTCTTATTTTTTTTCCCATGTGTATTGATATTGTTGTAAGTAATTAATTAATGGTTCTATTCTAAGTTTTTTCATTATTACTTCCTTTGTTGATGGTCTCACTTGCTACAACATGCCATTAAGACCAACCTACATAAATATAATAAACCTTTATAACAGCCCTTTTGAATATTGCCAGTTTCCTTTAATATTGTAGTCGGTCTCCTTAACTTCTTATCTAATAAGAGAGACGCTATTCATTTAACAATACACAGCATGTTAAATATATTTAAATTTCAAAATGTTACTAGTTTTTATCTTTATGTATTGTTAATCTAGTAGAACTATGATCTATATAATATATAATATGTTTAGTTTTGTATAAATTAATTTAACCTATAATTATTATATTTTACTTGTCATTTATCTCCAATCCAATTAAATAAATACTTTAAGAAACTCCACTCCTTATGGAATTTATTCATATCTGTATATTTAATTTGAAGTACCGCATCTTACTATCCATATGGGATATCATAATGCAGTTACTATAAAAGATGATGAATAACCAGGAAGATTAAATTTGAAGTAAATGTATGCACACTTGAGTGAAGATAAAGTGGGAAACCATTTAGTAAAAACCCAACTTAAATAGACCCATCTGGTATTTCATCCACCAACTCCAACGGAACTGCAAACCCGATCAAACATTATTGACCTTTAGTACAAGTGTCCACCGATATGGGTGAAGTTTGGCTTGTGGTGACTTAATATAATTATAATTAATTATAAGTAAACCTTAGAATATATTCATTCACATAAACAAGACAAATACTTGTAGGAAAACCATAGGGAAGAAATTGAACTTGAAAAAAAAAAAAGATTGCCAGTGCACCTGTCCGGGATTTGATCCCCGACTTCTCCATTAAAGTTGACCATCGATCAAGTCTAATACCTTGGCTCCCTTTGCAGGTAAGAGCTTCACATAGCAACAGTGTTGAGCTAAGATTAGCTTTTTATTAATTCTCCAAATGTAGGAAGGTATTCCTCTTAGAAATAAAACATCGTTACAATAAAGTGGTTCTTGTGGGCAGAGTGGAACAACAAGTACCGATTAGCTTATACTCGTACATAGTTCCTAAGAGAGAGAAAGCGAGCTCATTAAACGTATCAACTACAAGCTTAGGAAATTCCCTCTATTCTTAGCAAAGAGTTTAATGAACGCTTTCAATTGAGTTATCCACGCAGTATCTTGCTATCATGATACCACAATGTAATTTTCCTCCCAACCGCTCCAGTGATTTGAATATCATTACAAAACCTGTGCGAATGAAATGTAATATGTGTTGCATACAAGCAGTTAGAGATGTAGTCACTACGCAGCGAGGAATGTAATTATCAGTGTAAATACAACATTATGTCACATATTGATCGTGTGCAAGATAACAACAAACCCAACATTACGATTAACAACGTTAATTATCTGTAACGTATTCGCAAGTTAAGATAACATTTACGATGTTATTTAAGTTTTTATTCGGCGAATAGTAATAGATGTAATATTGAAACAAAAAATCTAATTTCGTGAATAATAATAATAAAAAAATTAGCCTTATATTGTCTCCAAAACTTTGTTTTACATCCAGAATCTTTTTTGTAAAAGATTTTCTATATCAGGATATTTTGAAAGTGTTTTAAATAATTTTGTTTAAAATGTACTTTCTCTCTGAGGGAATATCTTATTTGGCAAATAAAACTGTATACTTGTATTTTAGAGGATAATTTGTTTAAAAATAATTAATGTAGTTTACTGATGATTGTTTTTAAAGATTTGAATATTTTAAAAATTGGCTTTGAATATTTGGTTCAAAATAGGTATCTGTTAAGTGTTATTAATATATATTATTATAAATAATTTTATAAAGTGCCTATATAATTAAAAATATATTTTTATAACAGTTCACTGTTGACCAGTTTTTGTAAAACTTAAATGATTTTGAAAATAGCTATAACGATTATATTAGAAATTGGTATGAGGCTTACAAGAGCAATAATAATGTATCTCTTGTTATTTTAAATAAATTTATTCAAGATTAATGTTCTGTACCAACAACAAATTATAGAAAATTAGAAATATTTTTGAATTGACCTTGATGATTAAGTTTAAAATGGTCATTTGAGAATAGTTTATCATGATAAATAAAAATAAAGTTAAATTTTTTTAAATTTTAAATATTTTTAGGGCTGTACACAAATATATTATTTTTGAAATTTTAAAATTTGTTAAAATATTTAAAAAATTTGAATTAAATTTATAAATAAAGAGTGTTTATTATGATTAGTATGATAGTGAGTGAGTTTTTTATAAGGAAAAGATACTTAAGGGTAGTTGACTGTAAATCTCTCTTTTTTTTTAATTATTCAGAGCTATAATACATAATATGAACAAGTTTTGACGATTGTGTAGTACCATTTATTTAAATTTATTTTGCAAAATTTTCCTTAATTATTTCTTATTAGAATATGGAATAAGTCCAGAAAATATTATTGCGATACTTTTATACACTCATGCCAAAATCATTCACATTTATTTTTTTACTATTTAATGTTAGAGATAGGGCCTATATTGTAATAAATTACTCAATACTACTTCATGTGATAAATTATAGAACATATTTTTTTATTTCAAGTGTGTGTTTAATATTTAAACAATAATCTCATAACAATTTAGTGTACGAATTAAACAGAAATATTTTAACTATCTCGGTGTACAAGAAAATACTTACACCTATTATTTGTTTAGTTATTTATTTATTATTAGTTTCAAATGATTATGTAAGACATTTCTATATCAATTTTCTGAGACTGACCAGCAGTTGTGTTTGTAATAATACAGACCAAGAAGTGGAATAGAAGGGTAACGGACATACCCAAATACAACCTCGTATTAGCATGCATTGCGTAGAAACGGAAATTCTCCCCGGAAAATCTGTTGCCGTCCGATGTGGGCTGTAGCGAACCAGTCCCGCAAAGTGTGCGCTGCCTTTTTGGATCTTATTTTTGAGATCTTTAAGAAACTATATAGGTATTTACATAGTTATCCTATTTAAACTTTAACCAACGTATTATTCTTAAAAATCTCAACATTTTAAGTCGTCGGGAGACTTTTCTATCTACGTTATTGTTGATGAAAATGGGAAAAACCAGGAATAATTAGATTTTAGAATATTTTCCGAGGACATATGGAGTGAAACAAGCCTATTCGATGCTGACAAGTGTGCGAAGCAATATAAGCCGATGCTGACAAGTGTTTGAAGCAATACAAGCCGATGCTGACAAGTGTCGAAGCAATACAAGCCGGTGCTGACAAGTGTCGAAGCAATACAAGCCGATGCTACAAGTGTCGAAGCAATACAAGCCGATGTGACAAGTGTGCGAAGCAATACAATTTCGATGCTGACAAGTGTTCGAAGCAATACAAGCCGATGCTGACAAGTGTTCGAAGCAATACAAGCCGGTGCTGACAAGTGTTCGAAGCAATACAAGCCGATGCTGACAAGTGTGCGAAGCAATACAAGCCGATGCTGACAAGTGTGCGAAGCAATACAAGCTGGTGCTGACAAGTGTGCGAAGCAATACAATCCGATGCTGGACAAGTGTGCGAAGCAATACAAGCCGGAATAATTTTTAATCAAAATTCAAAACCTCACAAGTAAAAATTGAAAATGTCTCAACTATATAGGTAATGTGTTATGAATTTATATCCTAAGGGGCAGATATCGTTACACAAAATAAAGTAGCCTTTAAAATTCCCAATTTGAAATATGTTCAGATATAACAGATTTGATAAAACTAGACACCCACTCCAAAAGTAAATTTCTGGATGCACAGCTGTTTTCTGCTACCTAACATAACTTATCAAAAAAACTATAATAATCAAAAAAATATAGCTTTGTAAATTGTTTGAATTGAATTGACGTATCTGTTTTATCCCATAACCTCTAAGGTTTTGCCATAATATCAATTAAACAATATAGTTGAGGGTCACATCCTAAGTTTTTTCCATGAAGACATATCATTTGTCGTAAGATTAATATATTCGATTATGAGTTTTATTCAAGCTGTGAGGATTATGTACTCATTCCCTTTATCAGAGGGATTTTATATCCTACTTCCAGATAATAAGGCAAAGCAAGTCACAGTACTAAAATTTTTTGTTTATCTTATCAGGTTAGTAAAAAACTTTTTGTTGAAAATAATAATAATACATAATAAATAATAGCTAATAACTTTAAACTACATTAATATCGTCTGAGGTTGACTTGACCTCAAATTAATGTATTGTCTCATTAGTGTGAATATTAATAGAAAGATATAAAGCTAAAATTCAAATTAAAAAATCTAATATTGTCGCTATAATTGTTTTTACACGAGTAATAAAAAACAACAAGAGTTGCTCACAAAAACTATTCAAGAAATTAATTTCTTATGTTAGTTTCTTTTCAGTCCCGCAATTTCTATGGAAATATTAAGCTTCCTCTTAGGACAGTTGTTGCAGAAAATGTGTGCATTGTTAGGTTACTATCTCTTGGCAACATTTGGTCGGAGCGTGCAGCTTAACCACACTAGCATGAATAGCAAGAAATTACCATGGTGACAAAAGACGACCAAATGGGTTTTAGCGCCGGATCTTGAAAATGTTTACACCAGTTGGGCATGAAAGGCTAGATGCTGTAGTCACATGGCCATTCAATGATCTCATTTTTATTTGTTTCGCAATATATAGAGATTAAACACAATGTAAAGTTAATGTATTTTATCTTGTACATATTAATATTTGACACAACATAGGAAATACAGAATTCGCTTTTAAAATAAAATAGAGATAATTATGTAAACTATATTTTGATAATCTATAGCTTTAAAATTCATCCACAAAGTTCCATTAATAAAGGAGTCAAATTAACTAAATATTTAAATCCAATTATAAAAATACAGGAAATATCAGATGGTAAAATTATGTGTTATCTGTGCTTTCAGCATACCAGTTAATAATGGCTTTTGGAATATGTTTACAGAATTTTATGGTAGTTTAGCAGACTTGTACCTGCCTTAGCATGTATATAGTACGGAAAAACTAGAGTAATATTATTTATCACCATTGTAACTATACCCCTATCTCACCCGGAAATAATTAGAGCCCTTACACTTCTGAGCTTATGTAATAAGAGTATAACTTCTTAAACCACTATGAGTATGCACCAAAATAGTTCACTAGTCATGGCAATTCCTAAATAATTTAGATAAGTATTAAAATCCTTGAAACATATTATCATAAATTATTTTGTAAGGAACCTTTAATTACAATAGGTGCATCAGTAGCGCTCTACCACAATATATATTTTTCTTTCATCCCCACAACATACTACCCGTACGGGTTATTTGTCTATGTACTAATTACGTCAACGGGATAGGGATAGAGAAGGTTGAATTTAGAGGAAGCATGCCTTCATTTGCTTGAAGAGCGAGCGGGAAATAATCTAGGAAATACCACCCTCAGTACACCCGACTGGGATCAAACACCGATCTCTCCGTCATTGGCAATATAGTCTATTGCGAGAGTGACGCCTCAGACCTGGTGGCCACCAAAGCAGGCTACCACTGTATTAAATAACTCAATTCCCATGCCAAATTACCTCTAAGCAAACCAATAATATATATATTTTATTTGAGGTATTAAACATGCACTTTCTAAACTTATATTTATATCAGTACACGACCTATAAACTAACTTAAATCTAGATCATACACAACATACAAATCCCAGCCGTGAATTTATCATTGTGAAAGGGGAATCCCATAACTTACCAACGAAAATATTTTCAGCCATGTCAGGAGTTTAATCCAGGACCCTTAGCTCAGTATACAGACACGTTGCTGACTGGGCTAAGGTGTGGAACAACAAAATAATACCTGTTGCATGCACCAATAGAGATTTAATCTATTTTGTTATGTTTTGTTATGACCATATTTTGGAAAATAATTTATATTTTGTTTCTAGTCCACAAGTTAATCATTTTATTGAATATTAATATAATTTTGAAAATTTGGTATGCTTAGAAAATCACTATAGCAATTTTGTTTGAAATTAATATCTTGAGCGTACTATATGTATACACAGTTTTTTTTTTTAGAGATAGCTTAATAATTTTTGAAAGCAATATTTTTTAGAAAAGAACCTTAATCTTTTTGATTAAAATCAATATCTAGGGAAATTTTCACTTAGAAAAAAACAATCTGTACATTTTTAGAAGTGTCGGGGAGAAATTTTATCAAGAGTGGTTAACCATTGATTAATTTTGTTTGGATTGAAGTTTTTAGATAATGACTATGCCATTTTTGTTCAAAATTGATATTTGGAGTGTGTTTTACATGATTCTTAAGAAAGTAAACTTAATTTAAAAAAATCAATCTCAGGCTAGATTACTGATAATTGAATTGAGAATTGTTATCAAATATTCTAATAAATTACATTATATAGTATATAATTTGATTTTGTTCGTAATTGACATTTTACAAACAGATATAATTGGAATCAAAGCAAGTGGTTTTTTTTTCTATTTCCCTTTAAGTTAACAGTTTTTTCTTACCGTCTGCCGATTTAGAAAAAAAAAATCTATCCTTTATCCAAGTTATTTGCACTTGAATGGGATATGAGACTTAGCAGCCCACCAACATCAGCAATAGAAGACTGTCCAATAGACTTTGTTGTCGAGTGCTGGTGATGGTATAGTAAAGAGACGAGATAAAGTTAGGGGACGAATCCTTACAGAGGGGAATGAAAGTGAGAGCCACAAGGATTTTTTTTTAAGTTGAAAATAGGATGGTAAAAAAAAAAATATATGAAAGAGTCGAGAAAAGGGGTTGGTTGGTTTGTTGGTCGGTGTGATAGTTTTGATCAGAAGGATTGAAAAGAGCCGCTGAAAGGTAGAAAAAGGGGTGGTTCCTAGGGTTGTAAAGAAAAAGGCGTGAAGAGATAATAGTGCGTGATTGTGTATGAGGGCGTGTGCGTGTGTGTCCATATATGTTTTGTGGTGTGTGGAATCAAGTATCATAAGGAAAGCCATTCGTTTGTTGAGAGTAAATCTTCTCCTATCTTAATATAACATTCTGGCTCAAAAAAAGTTTCAAAATAATTGTGTGTTTCGATTATAATAAAGGAAAGCGTTAAGCTAAAAGTTATGTATGTCACATATTAAACATCTTTTAAATAAGGTCTAAATTTCAATAGTAAATAATTATAACTAATTCATAAAATGTATTTTGATTAAACCTTTATATTTTCCAATAGAAAGTATTGTTATCTTTATTTATATAAAGGAGGGTTTTTCTACCTTCATATGCTATACAAACTTTTGGTTTTATTAAGGATGGATATTATTCTAGAAGTTTAATTATATAGGAAATATTAAAGTCCATTTTGGCTTATTATTTTATTGTATTACAAATTCTTGCTTCACATTAGACAGTAGAATTAATAATACAACTTAAAATACTTATGAAAGTAGTTGATTTAATACATTTAACAAAATAAATAGTTAATTTTGTCTAACTATATAATCACCAACAAAACATCTGGATAAATTTGATGATATAATTTATAAATAAAGGTTTGAAAACAATATTTATTTATTTTAAATATTATAATTTGATAGCGTCTGTGGTCTATTCATCCAAGTTCCTGGCTACAAATCCAGAGGTCCTAGGTTTGATCTCTAGAGTTTTCAAATTTTCTGTGAAGATGTGGGTCTGGAGTGGGATCAACTAAGCCTCGTAAGAACAAATGAGGATCTATTTGAATGAAAAAGTAACGACTCTAGGATAGAAAGCTGAGATTAGCGATCATATGGTTCATTGTGCTGACTCATGAAAACCTCTATATAAAGAAGTTGGCACTATATTCGTCAACAGAGAGCGGCCACTCTTCAGTAAGATTCTATAGCGGGGTTAAGCCACTAAGGTTTTTACATAATTACAAGAATAAGATTTTTTTATTTATATTTTAAATTATAGTTAAAAAATACAGGCATATGTTTAAAGATTAATTATGACATAATTAGTAAATACATATTCTAAAAAAGTTTATTTGTTTGAATAATAAATAATGCATGTAGATCGAACATGTATTTAAAGAAAATTATTGTAGCCGATTCTAAACATATAAAGTCCTCTATTCATATACTTTAATTTTACTAAATGCATTTTACAACGAATCTATACAACAAATATCAAATTTTAGCCTGAAATTATATTCAAATTAATCTATTTTAAATTTTTAATAATTTTAGTGCAAATAGATAAAAATGTATTCATGGAACCTTATGATGATCTAAAATAAAAAATAAATGGTAGGACACAATTGCTAAATCTCTCTTGTATCCATTTTTCTGGGGGGTTTGGACACAAAAAAACAAAAAAACTCACCAGGCCAAAAATGTTCACGGTTACTTGAATACCTGATATGATATCGTAGTAAGAAATTAGTATTATCATTATCAATTTAAATTAATGCTCAGTAGAAGCCAACAGGTGTGCATTATGGGGAAAAAAGGTGGGGGTGGGGGGCATAAATATTTGTGTGAAGAAGCAAAATATGTGTAATATTAATTCATGTAAATAAGCAACCAACCATGGGAGTTATTGATGTTAAAACCTTTAGGATAGGAAGCGCTTAGGTTCCAATATTTGAAGGGGAGGAACTTAAAGACTGCATAACATTTTAAATAAAACCTGCACAATTCGTCCACTTTAAATTAACCAAATGGGCAGCACTATTAAATAATTGTTTTGCCTCATTTTACTGCTTTATTCTGATAGCTCAAGGGCTACCGAAAATGTACTGTAAAAGCCAGCTAGTCCAATGTCATAATTTTCTTACGAAAGGACATTTAGAACTCGTTTAGGGAAAATAACTTTTTTTTTGCGGTAAATATTAATAGCTAGCATTTTACTAGAGAATTTTACCAAAGTATTTGATAGGTTATTATTATATATTTAAAAAATTATATTTGCCAACATATGAATGAACATGTGAATACATTAAAGTATAGCTAGTATCTTGTTCTATCTTTAAGATATGTAAATTTTAAGAGTTACGAGGTTTTATAAGCTGTTAGCTTTGGGAGCAAACTAAATATAATTATAATATAACTGGTCGATAGGTTTATATAACAAGGGTGTCAGCTTTATACAATTACATTTTGTCATGAGATCGCACAAGAGCGAGCACACATGAACATGTTTATGGTTACGTCGACTTTAGCTTATTTCATGCATGAGGTTGTGAACGTGCCTAAGCCGGGTCGCTTCACTAAAATGTTCAGTACTCTCCGAACCTCTAATTCACGCCACTTAGCCTGTAAAGCGCAAGAGGTGTAGATTTGTTGTCAGTTGGTCTCGTCAAACAGACCCCGAGGTAAACTCCTTCGTGAAACGCGGGACTACGGGTCCAACAGTGCGTGTTGATTAATCTATTTAGTACCAGTTACTCCTCATGACTTGACACTACCAACTCTCCAAATACAAAGATTAGATTCAATGGAAGGATGCTATGGGATATATAAGTTACTCACTCCTCCACATATGGAATTCCCCTGAAAGAAACTTATTCGTAAGGTGGTAAATAAAACACATGGAAACAATCTACGCCACTGGAAAATATCTGCATGTTCTATTGTAGAGCTGGATGAATTTTACAACTCTTGATAGGCCTATATGTATCGTGGAATCCTTTTTCTGAAAAAAACCTCTTAATATTTTAACCTCACTTCTATTTAATTTGTCATAACATCTTTTAAAATGGTTATGTAAGCATATACCTTTATGACACGATTTATTACATTTATCATTTTGTTCATTCGTTATAATATATCAATCAAGCGAGAACATCCACAAATTTGAAAATGTTGAACAGTAGATTTTGTACTGTAACTAGGAATACCAGCATCTCTCAGCCTTTAATTAAAACTTGTCAACAAAATTAAAACTAATCCCTTAAAATAGATTATTGTAAGGTTTTAAAAGTTGTTCATGGTAGTCCAATCTTTTTGAATTAATTTTTTTTTAATTTCTACTTATTTCAGACACTCAGTGATTATTAGTTATAGGCTATATTTCAAACTAGAGTGAAGTACCCACCCTTGCCCGGGAGAAATATATTGGGGTGAGAATAGTAATAAAGTTAAAAATTAATATAATCAAAAAATTAAAAAAGTAAAGTAAAAAGGATAAAAAGTATAAAAAGGATAAAAAGAACAATAAGGAGGAAAAGTGTATTATTTTAGAATAAAAAGGGATAAAAATGGTAAAAAATACAATAAAAATGTTTGGCATTTTTATTACTTTTAAAGTGCCCTCTAAACTATTTCCTCTGAAAAATGGGATTTGTCATAATATATTTGGAGTGATATCTATACATTTTTGGATATTTCTCATTTCATAACTTCCCTAAAAGGTATTTTTTTCTACATAAATTCCCCATCTCAGTCACATAATTTTCCAGTGTTCCATTTTTAAATTTAAGTTGTTCAGAACTTTATATGTTTTATCTGCATGAAAAATTTCAGTTAAGAGAAAACAAAAAGTAGCTTTTAATATTTTTGAAAAATTTTAGCGCTACCTCCCCGTATAATTTCTAAATTCCTACCAATAAATATAAATTTAAAATTTTATTTTTTAATCAGGAGGCTTCCTTATATCTGCTAATCCATTTAAATTCTATACACCTAAATATATTTTTATTAAGCCCCCCCTCCACAATTTTTTCTATTTTCAAGGGTCTCATTTAAAATTAAAAATGTTCAGACTCTTTTGTTTATTTAAAGTTGTTCCTTTACCTTCCTTTTAAATGACAGCTTTTTACCAGACTGAGAAGTATTTGTTTCTACTAGTTTGGGAAATATTAACTCCTTGCCCTCCCTATTTTCCAAACTACCTTATAAATTTCAATTTTTAAGAATTATTTGGTTTCTGTAGTTTATCATCTACTCGCCTGACAAATTTAAAATTTCGTCCGCACACAAAAGCTTTTTTTCTTTTTTTGTAGCCTCCCTCCTCAACCTAACATATTTAACAAAGTTACATTTAAAAAAATCCGTTTTTAGATTTTAATAAATATTTCTAATGGTCCCTTTACCAAAAAACCAAGTTTTAAGTTGCTTCCAAGCAAAAAATTAGTTATTTCTGTTAGTTTCGGAAGTTTTAAGCCTGCGTCCCATTTTTTCCAAATCACTCTAATATTTTCATCTTTCAATATTTATTTGTTTATCTGGAGTTATCTTTCTACCTGTCTGCCAATATTAGGTTTTTTCTAATCCCCCCCATTTTATGGCTCTCCATTTAGAAATTTCCAATTTTTAAATTTTTATGTTTATAGAAGGATATCCTTATACTTTTCTTCCGAATTTCACCTTTCAGCTCATCTATCCAAACAATATTAAAATAACTTTTAAGTGCTTGCTTAAAGCTAGAATCTGTTTTACAATATGGAGACTCGAAAGATTTGGATGCCCTAGATTTAAGGCGTGAGTTGACAATGTTCATAAAATTAAGCCCATCTTCATTATTATCACCGCGAGATGTTGTATAATAAATAACTTCAGGAGGGTTTTACAAATCTATGAATTGCACTTAGAATTCTCTTAACGCTACCTGTAACAGTCGCTCGTGCGAGAGAAGTTTTTATAAGTTAAAATCTATAAAAACCTACATTCGGAGCACCATGATTCAATTAAGATTAAGCGGCCTCGCACTTATCTCTATGAGTCTCAAATAACTCAAAAAGTTTGCTAAGGCTAAATAAAGCAAGGAAAATTCATTTTTAAGCTGTTGTTTCTATGTAATTTTATATTTTTAGTTTGTGTTTTTTTAATTAATATGTTTGTGTAGTTATTTTTTTACTAAAAATAATATTTTTTATTTTTCAAACACATTAAAAATCAGGTTTTTCTAGATGTTTGAGAGGGGAGAGTAGCATTTTCCCTGCATTTCTTGAGGTGGCAAAAGGTAGGGCGCCCTGAGAAAACTAGTTCATAAACCAGTCAGTGACAGGCAAAATTAAGCTTGAGTACTTAGGACGAAACTTGTATTTTTAATATTAGTTGAAAAACTAACTTAAAAACGCAGACCTCTTGCTCACTCCATGAGAGGATTTTTTGAAATAAAAGAGGGTTAGAAAATAGGTCTTTCTCGAAACCACTAGTGTGAGAAACTTGTTATTTGAAGAATATTTTGATAATAAAAAAAAGTTATGTTGAACCACACATATTTTTTTCTCCTTTATTTAAAAATGGAGACATTTACTTAAAAGACGTAAGCTATGTGAAACCAAATAAAAGGCATTGTTGTAAAAACTTAATGGAAAAAAGAGAATCACATTCCATTTTTAGAGCTCCTTCTCCCCCACCCCTTCAGCCAAATTGGGAATACCCATGAGAATTTTCGGTCAAAAGTAAAAAGTGGACTCGGATATAATTTTGTTCACAATGTCCAAATTTCACTAAAACCGAAATGTATTTCCACTTAATCGTAAGTAAGAGGGGATGGGCCAAACAAAAGAAATATCACAAAATATTGTAATAAATATATTTATTTACCATTTTAATTAATATTTCTCTCTCGTGTAAGTTTTATTTGTTAAAGGAACACTTACCTATTAATGTGAATATAAAACAACCAAACAAAAATATGGTTTTTCTTTGGATTTAAAATTGAAGATTGTATTATTATACAGTTGATTTGGCGATAAGGTAGGACAGAAAAAAAGTGATCTACACTCAGGATTTGTTAATATTTCCAAAGCCCTCAATGCCAAGGAGAATTATAAAGAAAATACTTTAAAAGTTAATATATTTGAACTATTACAAATTTAAAAACGCAAATGTACCCACACTAACAGTTGGTTCTTTCAACCCCACCTCGTTTGCTTGATGTAATATTATTTATTATTAAAGATAAGGAGTACAAGCGATTAAATTCCATCTTCATCCGATGAGTACATTTGTGTTTACTGAACAAATAAACGAGATCAAACTTACAGACAAATTCACTGTCTAATTTATACATACATATATATATATATTGATAATATGTGTATAATAAATTATAATATATAAATATACATGGTTTTTATAATTGAATCTTAGATTTTAGTTGAAGTGTTCATCTAAATGCGTAGATTTCTATAGTAAAAACATGTATATGATATATAAAATATTAACAATGTTGACTGAAACGTTTATTAAATTAAAGCGTGGCGTATTTTTAAGGATTGAATAAGACTATGGAGGATATTTTGGTATATTTGAATACGTTTAAGGATGTAGTACCATTTTGTATAATAGATTTATACTATATAGCATTTACTTATGTTGGCAGTCTTAATATTAATGTATAGTTAAAACTAGGTGCTTTTTAAAATCTTATTTTTAAACGACCTGTAATATTTATGTTATATTTATAGTTTGATGTCATTTGGAAACAAATATATCACCATGCCTACAATATGTATTCATATTAACTGTTCCAAATATGCAAATATGTTTTTACTCTACTATAATTATTACCTAATAAGAGGTCTTCTACTTAGCACAAATATGTTTTCGTCATTTCCATCTTACTTAATAATATTACTTATATTTAAAGAGAAAATCTCTAACTATAAATTAAATGTACATTCCAAATAAGTTAAAAAAGCTAAATGTTATGTTTAAAAAAATGTTTATTCAGTTACTGACTATACAAAACGATGAACCACCCTCTAAACATACACTCACACACATACACACACACTCGGACCAGTTTAAACATTGACAAGGCAGGTAATTGGGAATGTACAGGCTGCCAAAGCTGACTGCTAGACAGAGATAGAATATACAGACAGTAAGTTAGAGCGACAGGGTGACGGACGGACACACAGATCGACAGACAGACAGGGCTTCTGAATGCTGCTGACTGTCTATTGCCTAACGAGCACCGCTTGTGGACAGTTCCAATGCTGCAACGGATGAATTGTTCTGTTGGATGCTGGATGACGCGTGTTTAAGGGGGTGGCTGGGTTGGGGTATGTAAGGGGGAGGGTGGAGTTGAAAGGGATGGTTTAAGAGGGGGAGGACCAGCGGTGTAAAATGTTACATCAGCAAAACAGAATACACGGTATAGAAGAGAGAAAGAGAATTTTAAGAGCGTGGAAGGGAGGCGAATAATATAACATTTTATGTGTTTCTACCAAACTTTTTATAGTAATAAAAAAAAAGGGTTGAAATAATTTTGGGAGCGTGAGATAATTAAAAATATTTAGAAAATATGTGTGAATTGTTTAGTCGTAAAAACTAATGTTATGAATTTATATAAAAAATAGTATTTTCCTATATCATTTTCAATGTAATTTAAATAAGGAAAAAGGACTTGAGGAAAAGTCAAGGTGTTTGCAGTTTTTATAGCAAACAATTTTTTTCAGCAAAATAAATAAAATATTGCTCCAAATAGAAATATAAAATTTAATTTTATACAATTATAGTAAAATAAACATTTCTTGAATATTTGCCACGAGCATATTAATTATTAATTATATTGATATGTTAATTAACTATATTAATATATTATATTAATTGATTAGAAACTTTTCACATAAACCTTTTCTCAAATTCTAGGACACCTTTGACAGATATTCAAGAAAGGTTGAGACCACTATCTGAATAAAATTAAACTCATATATTTCCACTGGAGAAATATTTGATTTATTTTGCCAAAAAATTATTTTTGATATAAAGTCTGCAAAAAAACTGTCCTTAACTCAAAATTCCTAAAAATCCCATCTTAATGAAACACGTTTTTATAAACTCAATGACTTTAAACAACATATTAATATTATATAAAAATAATGATTCAACTTGCAGTTTTGTTTTATTTTAACCATTCTGTTGAATGATTTCCTCATTCTTTTCAGTATTAAAACAGTTTTATATTGTTAATTTCTCTGAATTCGTGCTCTTATTTTAAAATATTGTTTATAATTTATAATATCTTAATACTTTATACTACCTATATTTACCAAATTCGGCCCGATTAATATGCGGTGTAGGAATCAAGACACAAGGAGAAAACACTGTCATAATTGGTAATATACATTTATACCAAATTTAAATAAAATCAAGTTAAAATCAGGTTTGAATTCAAAATGAGACACCTTTGTTAAATTTAAATGGGTTGTAGAAAAGACTCTTAATGTATATAATTGGTCAATTTCTATGTGTATTCTCAGTTTTGGTTATTATATTTTATACTTAGTTCTCTTTCGAAATTTGTGTATAGCTAAGATCGAGTTTCAAAATTTGTGTCTATAGTTAAGATTGAGTTTCTAACACTTCCCCCCCCCCCCCCCAAATATCATTCGTTTAGTTTATAAGGTGTCACGTTACAATTTATCAGTTCAACAAATTTAAAAAGTGCATTTTATACTTTTTGATAGAATTTTAAATTGAATTCCATAATTCATTCTTTTGAAAAATTATTTACAGCCTTATCCAGTCCATAAACCACATTAAAAAATCATCAAGCTGGTTAATATGTTTGAGCCTGTTTTGTTTTAAATCTAATAAAATCGATATAAATATTCTTTAATATGAAAAACTGGCTCAGTTAATAGGGCGTAGAAAAAAGTCATTATAAAATTCTCTTTTCATGTAATTTTAATACTGCATACCAACTTTTATTTGAATTAAACTAAATCTACTTACTTTATTCTAAATATTGTACATCTTTACTTCAAATAATTTACTTTTCTAAAAGGTGTATTAACATTTTGATTAAAATCGGGTGAATTTGTTTGTTCTTAGAACTTATGGACAATCCTTGGTCCAGTTTGTATTCACCAATAAACAAATCCATTTTAGAGTAATACCAAGTTTCGTTGATCTATTAAAATAATATATATATAGTTATTATAGTATATATTTAAAAATTTCTCCATCTTTTATCAATTGTCTGAATATTTTAGGTGAAATTTCAAAAAATAGATTTCATATATTGATATCAGGACCAATAATCTTTAATAAATGTAACTGAACGCCCTATGTTAGTTTTAAATCGCCATCCCCAATATATTTTTATTTTTTTGAAACTTTATAGATGTTATCTTAGGCACACAAAAAAAAGTACATATTTATATTAAAAACTATTTATATCTATCGACCAGCGCTAAACTATTAGGGAAATGCTCTCACAAAATGCTCGCGAACATATTGTACACAGAGACCGGTTTTTCACGAGAGGGGGGGGGGGGGGGTGCATAAGAGGAAGAGATAGGGTAACATTAGTATTATGGTAGGGGGCTGGAATTTCCAGAGTACAGGTACACATGTTTTAAAAATGATTAAAAGTGAGATAGAAACTAAAATGTGATTGAAAATCAATAAAATAATATTACTATCCATAAACCTACATAATAATATTTCTGGTGTTTTTTCCTCAGTAGGAACTTATGGGTAGACACCCGAGCCCCGGTTTTAACTGGGCAGACTAGGAAAATGCCCAGAGTGCCAGACTTTAGGGTGGCACGAGAGGATCCATATTTTTAAGAGGAAAATGTTTATTTTATTTACACAAGAATAAAAAAGTGCAAAATTACACTATTATTTGATTACGTTTATCCTGCTTGTAAAAATGTGAAATGCGTAAATTACAGTCAATTTCCTGCAATCCACGCATTATATTGTAGTAATTTGCAAACTGATCCTAGTCTCGTCTGCCTGCTTGGGGTTTCATTCCTCAATGTTGACGCTTCATTCCCATTCTCGCTGTCAAGTATTTTATACATAACCTCTTTTAGACAGTGTGTTTTATACTCTATAATTTATGAATATGTGTGTTTTTAAGTGACTCTATGTTTTGTGTTTTAAGTGACTCTTTTTTGGATTTTTTTAAGTGACTTATGTGATTTGGTTTAAGTGACTATTGTTTGTTTTTTAAATGACTCTATGAATTTATGTTTTAAAGTGACTCTATGTTTGTTTTAAGTGATTTGTTTCCAAGTTTTAGTACTTTAAATGTGAGTAGGAAATTAAGTAGTGCCAATTTCAAAAAAACGTCTGCCAAAAAACACAACGTGAAGTTGAATTATTAAGAAAAGTGTCGAAAATAGATTCATTTTACATCAATTCCAACCTTATCGAATACTTCTAAGTGTTCACAATGTCCTATGACGCTAATCGTACGAGAGCCCTTCGGGCTGGTATTTGTAGTTTTTCTGTTGTGTGTATGTAATTATGTAAATGTGTATAGTGAGGTTAAAAAATAAATAAGACCTATAAAACCAACAAAATATGTGGTTTTTATATACTATAACCCTAAATATAGCGTCTAGTAATAAATAATCGAGCCAGCTGAAAATTAGCTAATTCAGTGTGCATTTTCAATTATAAAACGTAGCTGCTAATGCTTAGACAAGCTTATAAAAATTACAAGGGGGGAGGCATCTGAGATATTTATGTTAAGGACGACAACCACATAAGCCCAGGGCCTGTAGACACCAGGATAATAATTGAAGAGCTAATTCCCAAAACCAGTTTAATCCATTAAAAATAATACACAACTACTAACACTCAAACTTTTTGAATTTTCATTTTCAATTTATTAACTGTTCCGAAAGAAAAAAAAACACTTTATTTTCAGAGTACATGAAAAATGTAGAAATTAAATACTCACATGAGTTTGGTTGCTACAGTTTTTTTGGCCCTAGTTTAAATTTTTTTAAAACGGACTGAACTGATTTTGGGAATGAGCTATTCAATATTGCAGACCATGGTATTGTTCTCGGCAAGGCTACTATTATCATAACCTCGACTCATTGACAAATGAGTTTTATAATTTAATGACAGCATGTAATAACTGTATTTGCAAACATTTATAACACCTAATAAGATTGATAGATAGCCAAGCTATTATAAATGTTAAGTACAGCTACAGCCACATCTAAATATTATATTCTTTAAATTGAATAATGAAACTTGGAGATGGGAATCTGTGCCCAGAACCTTTGATTTACTACACCAATGCTCTTGCCATGGAATTATTCAGAGTCATCTCGTGTTCAGGGTCATTATTCAATCATATTTTAAAAGAGATGCGTGATGGACGTGCAGAAATCATCAGCTAAATTATGAATGATTAATTAAGATCTTGATATTTAGAGATTAGCTATATGATAACAGAGCTACCTTCGACTAGGTAGGGCTTTATGCTGCCGTAATACAATTCTAAGTATTTAACAAACTATAATAGCTTGACTATCTAATATGAAATGTGAATTAGTACAATTGCCATTGTACTACTGGCAGCATAAAGCCCTCCTGAGACGAAGGTAACTGCATTATCTAATAGCTCTCATCTTAACTGATCTCTCACACAATATGTAGCTGACAATTTATTCACGTCCATCACGGGATCTGCCTTAAAATATGAGTGAAGAATGAGTCTGGGCAAAGGACGACTCCTGAATAGCTCAATGGTAAGAACATTAGAATAATAAGTCAAAGGTCGTGGGTTGAAATTCCCGTATCCCAGTCACATTTATCACATAAATAATACATTATAGCTATCAGTTCAGTCCATTATTTTCCTTCATTTCGAAACGTTTCTCTATCATATTTTACTGATTAATATTGACACTGACACGGGAATATTCTGTATTAATTTCAAAATGATATCTAGATGGTGAATTCCTCTCTAAATTAATAACAGCTTCGGCTATTTGATTCTTTATATAGAATAAATTTGGTACTTGAAGAAAGTTTGGCATTTAGTTGAACTCAAATATATAGGCTATTTAACACTGCGCCTTACTAGATTTTTGTGTCATACACCTATATACTAATTTCACTTATGTGTTAGGGAGTAGGAAGATTTAATTTAGAGAAGTGCACCCAATTTTGCTTGGAGGTAGAGTGTAAAACCATTTAGGAAAGAAACTACCTCAGTGCACTCGAATGGGGTCGAACCTCGATCTACCCCTCTTCAGCATTCAAGTCTATTGTGAGTTTAGCACATTTGACCATGTGGCCATTGATGTGTGTAAAAATTATTTTATCATCAGGGTGTTTAACAAAATATTAATTTGCCCGTACTGCTCTAGTTTTGTAAAAGTTACAAAACAATAGTTAAAATGTACAAATAAAAGTCAAGGATCGAACCCGTACATAGACACGGTCATTACATTACCGCTATTTGTTCCTTTTATTCACTGGCCCATTAATAATTTAGGGATTACTAAGGAACAAAATTGAAGAAGTAATTCCACCGCAGTTTGATCAAGTATTGGGTATCTTTAAAACATATAAAGGGAGCTGCTATACTTTTTGATCTAGGAATCCACTTAAAAGAAGGAAACCCTTTGCAATTTTCCACAGAGCCATATGGTGATCTTGTTTGCTTCACTGGTAAAAATGCACCTTAAATGAAATGTGGGTATACATATTCAAAGGACAACGTTAATATATAAGCTAAGCTCTATAAATGTTATTGTATAAAAATCAATATAAGAGAGTTTTTGTTATAAATGGCATAGGACACAGATTTATACTATAGTCGATTATTTTGACCTAAATACCAATATTTTACCAAATATTTGTATTAACAGATTTGAATGATATAGCGCTCCAAAATTTATTTTAGCGGCCTGCATGGGTGACATAAATGTTAAAATAATAAAATATACCATCTTTTCCGAGCGTGTTGTAACATATTTATCCTGTGTGATTTAAAAATATTTTGAAAATGTAAAAAAATATAGTAAATTATATTTTTTATCATTTTATAGCTTAATATACTTAATTTTAAATGTTTGTACTTGAATTATCACAATGTTTGTATAGCTATTGTTTTCAACATGCACTTAATTAAGGCAAAATAATGTGGCCCTTGTACCAAGCATACAATTGAGAATTGATGGTTTTTACTTTTTTCCTGTATTAATATACGTTATTTTTTTATGATATTTATAAACTTTTCGATGACTCGTTTGGTTTTAGGAAGAATGTTCAATAGCAGAACGGAAGTTACTGTCCCTCAATTACAGCGCCCCTCCCTTTTATTTCCCTTCAAGGGAGTACGGAGGGGGGGTATTCTCCCCCCTCCAATCCCCTCCCCGAAAGCGGTGGGTCATTCGCCCATTCTCTTCCTGGTGAGCTTTGAATCAATCATCAGTCATCCGGGATGTATGAACGACGCGAGTCACACACAATCGCAATTTCAGCGCTTTTGTTATGTGGCAGAAATCACTCATTCAGCAAGCAGCAGTTCCAGCAAGTACCGCCAACACCAGAAGCACTACCACCCATTCTCTTCAAACAGAACACCACCAATTGTGGTTTGTACAACTTGTTCTTCGAAGGTATGCTCCCAAGGCTATTAATTAATTTCCCGATATAAAAAATATAGTTTACCTCCTGAATAAAAAAAACAAACCTTTGTGAGGTTCTTATTGCCAAACCCATACATATGTCACATATGTGCAGAGATTTGTTTGACCTAGAGCGTTATTAGTGACAATAAATACATTTTACTTAATTTTATTTCTACAAGTTGGTATAGGCTACCTGTTATTCGCATGGGGAATCTATAAATAAGCTCTGGTATTTTAGTATATTAAATTAACCACAGGAAAAATAACCAAATCTTTTAAAAAAAGTATAAAGAACTCCATGGTGTGAGCCCAGAAGTGAGCTATATCGACCAAGCGGCCACTGCCGCTAGCGTTTATGGTGCCAGCATTTGCACATAGAGGGCATTATGTGCCAGCACAGCACTCCTTCAAGCCATTAATTCAGTTAGCTTTACTGGCGCTGCTCCTTCAGAGGCGGGTTGGATATTAGTCCTTTATTGGTTTAAATTAGGCTACAAAAGGCGAAAGTAGTTTGACTAAAACACAATATCAAAATAGAGGCATGATCTGAACATGTTTTAAATGTTTAAATGCTGACATTTCTTTTGAAATTAAGTTATAACTTCTTTAAACACAATGTTTTAAGATCTTGTCTGTTGGTGCTAATAAAATAAATGGTACGGCACACCGCACAGACTTTCTCTCTCTTTCTATAAACTCGTAAGATTTCTGAACGGAATAATGTACATTGTATCATCACCACTCCACATAAGAACACGCATAAAATAATATACAATGATATAAATCAATGAGAAAAGAGGCGCATCTTTGTCCACCTAAGAACATTTCAAACAGTTTAATGTCTTCCACAAGGGTCAACACTTCGTATTAAAATTTCGATTTCTGGTTAAAATTTTAACATTTTAAAAGTTGTTGCAGATCTTCAAGTCATCGCATTGATAATTAATTATTCATTTATACATTTTGACTAATAAAAAATGTAAATATTGACTATTGAGTCCAAAATGGAGATAGATCATTGCTATGCAAACATTTCTCCTAAGAGATTTAAGGAAAAAAACATACTTTTTTTAGATACTTACTATATTAATTACTCTATGGCATTGGAGAATTATTGCGTTAAGACTTAAGTAGTATATGTTTACAACTAAAGCTCACAAAATTGTATTAATATATTTGCAAATATCTCAGAAACTGCTGCTTTTATAAAAATATATGTCAAATAAAAGTTTTTTATTTCTAATAGTCCTACAATTTTGCAATGATAAGTTGTTTATTTTCTCCAATAGTTGTGGAGATACGGAAATTAACGCTTCTGTAATGTACCCTAAAAATCATTTTCATAGGAAAATGAAAATAGCCAGTTTATTTATAATCTTAATCAACGCCTAGATACGAATTTTAATCAAAATCGTTTGAGCAGATTTTGAGAAAACCAAATTTTTCTCTTTTCGCCCTTCAGTAAACTACCCTTAATTTTAAGTTTTTATAGACACACAGACAGACGGCATTGCAAAGACTATTTTTTAGGGTTCGGGGGGTCATGAGACGTCGACATCCATTAACATTTCAGGTTAGTTTTTTTTACGGTAGCAATACTTAAACTTTAATGTCCAAAAAGTTAAAAAATTCATATAATTGCGTATAGATTGAAAGTTATTGATTTTATAAAAATATGTTTCGGATAAAATATCTGTATTATAAATATATATACATATTTGTAATGCTAAGTAATTTCATATCTCAAATAGTTTCGGAGCTATTTAAAAAAATGTTAATTGACGCATCAGACCGGAGCCGTTAAAGCCATTTTGCCGAAATATTGAGGGTAGCCATTTTGTTTGGAATATTTATTAATGTTTATAAATGAAATTTAATCAATATCGTTTGAGCCAATTTTGAGAAAATTGACTTTTTCTCTTTTGCCCTTCAGTAAACTACCCTTAATTTTAAGTTTTAATAGACACACAGACAGACGGCATTGCAAAGACTATTTTTTAGGGTTCGGGGGGTCATGAGACGTCGAAATCCATCAACATTTCATGTTAGTTTTTTTTACGATCGCAATACTTAAGCTTTAAAAGTTAAAAATATATATATAATTGCGTATAGATTGAAAATTATTGATTTTATAAAAATATGTTTCGAATAAAATATTTGTATTATAAATATATATACATATTTGTAATGCTAAGTAATTTCATATCTCAAATAGTTTCGGAGCTATTATAAAAAAAATTAATTTACGCTTCAGACCGGAGCCCTTAAAGCCATTTTGCCGAAATATTGAGAGTAGCCATTTTGTTTGGAATATTTATTAATGTTCATAAATGAAATTTAATCAAAATCGTTAGAGCCGATTTTGAGAAAATCGACTTTTTCTCTTTTTTCCCTTCAGTAAACTACCCTTAATTTTAGGGGTAGATATCCAATTCCAAAAACCCCTCGGGGCAACCCTATGAAAACCCTAGATATCAAGTTTCAGCTCAATCGGTAAAATAGTTTAGGCTCTAGTTGGAGGTACAGACAGACAGACAAACAGACAGACAGACAGACAGACAGACGGAAATTCAAAAACCACTTTTTCGGATTCAGGAAGTCATGAAACGTCAAAATTCATCAAAATCTCGAGTTCGAATTTTTTGACGATCACAATACTTTCTCTACCTGTAAGATAGAGAGAAAGTAAAAAGAAAGGAGAGTGATACATCATAAATGGTTGTTAAAAATTTAAAACCAATTAAAGTTACTTAGTTTATAGTTTACATAAAAGTGTATATTAATTTATAAAGATGCTGGCCTAATTCAATCCACTATTTTGAGTCTACCACATTACCTTTTAGTTTTTGGAATTTTCTAGGTAACATATGCTCAAATAACTCATGCGGACAGACAAATATAAAAACTATATTGATTTAGTATGTTATACATCTGGCCGCAATCTTTATATAATTTACTCTCTTACATAATCAAGTTAACTATGAGATTTCCAAAAAAATATATTTACAAATAAATTTTAAAAAACAATCCTTGAAACTAAACATTATCCAGCCCATAAACTAAGTGCACAAACGAATTAAATCCAGATAAAAGGAAATACTTGCCTAAGAGCGATCTTAAGATATAAGAAAATAAATTAAGAACATTGTTACAAAAACATATTGAAAAAAGTGTCATAGTTTAACAAAGAGTCTAATAAATTAATAGGCTGTTAAAGTGACAGAGTGGTCCCTGAAATTACCCACACAATGTCAACTCTACAGTTAAAAAAATGTTGTGAAATTTTCATCCTCCTAAATTTTGAATCCAATTTTCAAACTTAAAATTGTCACTATTATTTTATTATTTGTGGTGGTCTTCTTGCCTACATTGTTAAAATATTCTAATTTTCAAATACACTCAGAATTTTGTTTTGTTTTAATGTTTGAGATTACACCCTTAATTTTTTTTGTGAGGTTTTGAAAATTTCCATTTCCCGCTCCTCACCCTTCCCCAGCAACAAACAACCGATCATTATTTTGAAATAATTAGCGTTCAGACTCTTTTTCATTATTTAATATTGTCCTTATATATGTATGTAAATATTCCAATTTTATACAATATGGGAAGTGTTTTAATCTATTATTTAGTAATTATTTACTGCTGATGACGGAGAGATAGGAGTTTGAATCCTGGTCATGTGTCCTAGGGTGGTTTATCCTTAATGGTTCTACACTTTCCCTCCAAGCAAATACAGGTACACTCTAGAGTCTAGTCTTTCTCATCCCTAACACACTAGCATAATTATTATTTAAGCGTATAGCCTGAATGGTTAATGAGGTGCAATGCTAAAAACAAACAAAATACTTCATAGTCCTTATTGATAAGTTGTTTCATTTCAAAATAATGGTCACTGATGCATTGTGTGGTGTTTCATTCATACTCAAAATTTTCCGCGGTGACGATGGGGGAAAAGCGACAAAGTTTCTTGTTAGTAAATACAGTATGTCCCTATTAGGACAAAATGAATTTGTGCTAATTTGTGAAGTCTTCTTAAAATGGTCAAAAACGGCCTTTCAAGGCAGTTTTCATCCAAATATCATTTAATATTTCAACAATGTTCAGTATTAGGAACTTCTATTCACTTTTTATCTCTATTAATGTATAATCAGAAATGATCCACGTGCAATAGTGTTAGTGTGATTACGATTTCTAGCCGACTGTATCACAAAGTTGATTGACATGTGATGTACTATCTTAAACTTCCTATTCAGGGCCAGGAATATAAATAAATATATTACATATTTAAAAGCCATATTCAACATTGTATCTAAATTATAAGTGTGTCAGCCTCGACTTCTGGGTATGATTCCTTATACTTGAAGTCCACTTTTCTTGCCAATATGCAACAAATATTGCATGCATATTATAAAGCTATTACAAATAATTATGTGAACAGTCTACCAATTGGATTAACTTTATAATCACGGTTCTTACTTTTATCAACATTATTAAAGAAATGGGAGGAGCAGATAACAGAAAGTGAGCAAGGGAAAATAGAAGAATGGCAGTAATTAAAGGAGGAAGAATGGTGGAAGGATAGAGGAAGATGGAGGCATTTTACTAAACTGACCCGGCCACTGGTTAGAAACATTTGATTATTATTATCATTATTATTATTCTTAATGGCTTATTTAAGCGTTAGGGATCAAGGAACTATTCTAGAAGAAGTTAAACCTCATTGTAATATAAGTAGAGTGGGAAAATCACAATTATAAATCATTATATAAATTCATTACCTCTGGATTCACACCAGAAATTACGACCAAGCTCAGAGTTAGTTTTTATGTCTATATCGCAAAGCTACCAATTTAAGCCCTGTTTTATCAGGGTTGATATATTTTTTAAGTTTTTAAATTCCCCTACTTTTTACATGTTTTCCAGACAAAAAATTAATTTTATTTATATTATTTTACATGTTGAGCTATATATAAATAAATAAATAACTAGTTTAACTTTTTTCAATTAAATTATAGAAACCATAACTATTATCGATGAAATATTAAATGTTGATTCTATTTGCGAAATTTAACAATTTGAAGATAAAACTAAAAGTCTACTCGGTGTTATGCTTCTTCTACTTCGTACTTCAAAAATAATTGCAATTGCTGTATTTAGAAATTTCAGTTAATTTTAAAATTTCCCTGACTTCTCTATGTTCCACCGAATTTTCTGACCTTTCCAGGTTTTATCTATTTTGTGGTTGAGTAATATCACTGACTAACTACCCCTAACATTCTAAAAATGCTTCAAATGTGTTATAGTTTAATTTCAAAACGTAACATTTCATCAACCAGATATTATGGCTATTACAATCAAGTCGAGCCCTTCGATAGAGGAAAAAGGGTGATATGGTCCCCTATCAAATATTTTCGTGTGATGGAAGGAAGGTAGGGGGTTTCCCGTTGAATGGAAAAATAACTGTTGACTTCATTACGTCGTGGGAAGGAGGGAGAAGCAGTGTCATCAGACTTTGGTACGACAGATATCTCGCAGTCTCATGAATGTCCTGGCAATCTAGTTGTCAGCTTCGTGATTGATACGCTCAAATAAGGCGCAGACGCTTTGCTACAGAGAAGAGGGTGACCCGGTTAGGGATGTTAACAAAGAACAGGCAATTTCTACTACAAAAATGTAGTCACCCCCTTCAAAGGGAATGATTACATTGTAACGTTCTTTGCACCCCATTGCATTTTGTAAAACAGTGAATTTATTTAAAAATTATTTTATAATAAATAATACAATGTGTGATAGGAAAGTATTTTCTTCTAGATTCTGCTAATATTATCGGTTAATTTTAAATTAAGTCTGGACCATCCTTTGAATCTTTAAAGGTATTTGAAATTCAAGAACGCTGAAAAATTTGAGATTCAGTATCAAATTTAATTAAAATTCTTATTTTGAAAATCTTTGGTGCTTTCCAATGATCTAAACAAATATTATTCAGAAATAACCTAACAAGCAGACTCAAAATGATTAATGAAACAAGTAATTTGAGCGATATCAAAATTGAATAATAAAGTCATGCCTATGTTGGACAGATCTCTTAGACTTAATATATTTTTTAATATTAGGATCTGGATTAAAAATTATGTGTTTTTAGGTAAAAGCTCTATGAATCTCTTTTATTATACTGCATTTTATAACTTGTTCATATATCATGGAAAATGTTTCAGATGCCTGGCCTACATCCTGGAAGAATACTTTTTATTGGTATTCAAATCAACACATTTATAGATGTTTATATTTATATTTAATATATATGTATATAAACATTATAAGTATACATATATATGTAATATGTATATTTATACATATATATTATCATATTTTCAAGCATATTACTAACGAATTCCTGAATGTACATACTTGTACAGAGATGAGAGATTCCATAGCAAATTTTAATTTTCTTCTGTTAATATAGACTAACACTTGTACCAAACTCATATATAAGAAATATAAGACCTATTATTTGAAGAATAAGTGAAATTTGATCAAATACCCTAGCGCAGTTTCCTAAGAGAAACTTTTGAAAACGCATTTTACCATATTGGTCTTGCTCTAAGTGTTAAATTATTTTTATAAACGATAAATACGTACAATTAAAACGAGTGTTTTATCTTATTATATAAGAGTGTGGACCATTCCCAATAGATTTGAATCCCTAAGCCCCCCCCCCCCCCCCCAAAGGCCACATATGCACAATAATTTTGCCTAATCTCCAATAGTTTAGAAATATTCATAAATACCAAATATAATAACTAAAGACCTAAAAACTCACAGAATATGTTACCCTAATTGCAAGCTATAATAACAATTGATTAGAATTTCCCAAATTTCAATGTACAAATTTATACTCGATTTAATTAAATATCACATTTATATTTAAAACAACTATAACAAACAGTGATTAATTAGTGATTGTTCAGTTTGTTAAAAATATAATTAAACTTTATTTTCACTTCTTTCTTTTTAGCATCACGTCCTATTACTCATTTGGGTTATTTAAATATGTACTAACCACGCTATTGTGCTAGGGATGAAGAATATTGAATTTACAGAGAGCGTACCTGCGTTTGTGTGGAGGGATAGTGGAAAATCATTTACAAAAAGTCGCCCAAAGATTACCCGAATGAGATTCAAACCCCGATCTTTCCGTCCTCGGCAGTCCAGTCCATTGTAAAAATAACGACTTAAACAATTCGACCACCAAATGGGGAAGAATTACATTTATTTATATTATATCACCAACATCTTATTTATTTTTAACCTAGATATTCAACTATTATTATTTCTTCATCAATTTATGCTAGCGCTAATTTTTAAAAAATACAAATGTATTTTCTATTTATGCTCTTATCTCGTTTTTGCATTGAGAATAATTTTTCTTCGCCTTTTATTTTTGATGTGTTATCTTCTCATTACTTTTTTCTGTTTTCATGTATGTTGTTTTTAAAGTTAATTTACGTTTGAATCTTATTTTGTAACCTGATTTCATTGACTTCTTCATATTTATAATTTTACTCCCCTCATTATTTCTGTACACTATTTCAAGCAGTCGAGAATGCACACTTACCCTTCCCCCAAATACCACCCCTACTGCCGTATTATTGTAATAGGTCGCTGCCGGCACGCGCTCGCCGCCTATTGAATGGAAGACAGGAGCAAATAGCTCCAGCACCACGTCATGGGGGCTAATGTTAGACAATCCATCAACCAGGTGACAACGCAGGGATTTTTGCTTCCCTCCACCATTGTATCCCCACACCCTCTGACATACCCCCACAATAATACCACCCCCCCCTTCTGTTGGGGTGATGACAATAGAGAAAGAGAGGTGGGAAAGTGCTCGAAAAATGGGTGGTGTTATTCCCCTCGCTTCCCTCCGCGTGTAAGAAATGATTTATCGGAACCTGTAACCAGAAAACACCTTCCTTTTCCATTTTGTTTGCGTTGTTTTTTATTTTATTTTTTTAGAGACGTGAGTGAGAAGCGAAAGAGGGAGGGAAAATAAAAACAAATACATCTTATCATACGCTTTTTATATGTATGATAAGAATAATCAAGACATATCAATATACTTACAACAATGTGTACATGTAAAAGCACCGTTTTACATGTAAACATAAAATACCAAGAATATGATTAACACTGTGATTACGAGTGCTAGTATATTCAAATAATATGTGGCAGGTGTTAACTCACTGTGGATTTATGCTGCCGGGAAATACCAAAGCTCCAGGAAAGCTTCCCCAGTTGATCGGGCCGGCACCACAAGTAAATCGACGTTTTACTCTCAAGCCACGCTTCCAAGAAAAGGCAGATAATTTTATCTGGGCGCCACAGCAGCAAAAAAGCTGGTGGTGACTCAGCAATATTTCGCAACTTAATACCCCTTCCCCTTAAATGTCCAGATGCTAACTTGTCCTCAAGTTCATCAGGTCTTATACACGTGTTCTTTCTATTTCCATACAAATTCTACATCTTCGATAAGACTGTTGCGAGTTCTTTGAAAAATCCCTGGCTTCATTCGAATCGTCTGGTAACCGTTATCATCTACGTTTGTAACTCTACTAAATCAATTATTGGAGACGATTACCCTAAACTATGTAAGTATCCCCATACAAAAAAAAATCATGTTACTTTGGGGGGGCCCTATGACCTTCTCATCCCATCCATCTTATTTAAGGCTCAGCCACACATAATGCGGGCTACAACAGCGCCCTGCGACCCTAGCACGCAGCAGGAAGGAAGCTGATCTGCAATACACTATATTTTATCATCCCTGCCACACATGCATCGTCCTACCACAGTGGGCTGAAGCGGAAAGCAGTGGGCTTGTTCTCACAATTTGTGTTTCGAGTTTGTTTCCCGCTGCGCTTAGCACTGTAGTGGGAACGTGGAGACAGAAACGATCACAGAAGAGATAAGAAAATAAATTAAAAAAAATCTCTATTCAAAAGACTCCTTCCCGGCACAATCTGTAATAATCACCAAGTTGCTCACGTTTCTTATTGATCTCATGGATCCATTTTCTTGTTCTACATTATCTCTTCAGAGTGAATAATTCAAGCACTTCCTCTTCGTCAGAAGAATTCATTTTCAATAGCATACAGTAGTCAATTTTTTTTTTCAAACGGGCACAATGCAACAGAAAATCTACTGTTTTCATAGGGAGCTTTTGTGCCGCCTGAAATATTGTACTGTTGTGTGTGTGAAGTCTCCTGATCACAGGCTGCTGCGGATTCCGGCAACGTCCTGCCCGCTGCGGTATCCCACATTGGGTGTGGCTGAGCCTTTAATGTTTCACTGTGGTGATATCCGACAGCAAAATATGAGGTGGAGGCCCGTCATGCATAAGACACATTCGTTGTCTTTCTCTAAGGGGCACATCCTTCAGTAAATTGGGTAAAACATTGAGCAGAAAATTATGGTAGCCTACACTATTTTGTTTGTTCGGAAAAAAAGAGTGGGTCTATTAGTCTGATTACTAAAATGGCCAGCCCAATACTTACCTAATATCAGTGTTTGTGTCTTGATTAGTGTGTGGAATAAGGATTTTCCTCTGCCCATAATGATTATAATGAAAGTTCACAATACCAGATCTTGTAAATCCAGCCTTATCAGTAAAAAAAAAAGGATGTTAGCAGCAAAGCCTGGGCTCATAGCTAATTTTTATAAAGGTCTTTGGCAAAACAACACCTTACTTGATAATCAGGGGGAGTGAGAACCTTCTTTTGTTTAATATGATACGAGTACAGCAACTGTTCACTAAGTGCTCTCCAGACCAGAGGTGCACTGATACCTACAATAACTGCATCTTTGTCTTTCATTAGTCCTTGGATTCTGTTCCACTATTCTCAAAATAAGATATTCCATATAGGAAGTAGAAACACATCTGGAACGCCCACGATCCATAGCACGAGGTTGAAAAAACCATCTTCACACATTCATTGGTGAATTTTCACAAATAATGTATAGGATGGAATTGTAAGATTGGGATAAGTTTTCTCGTTCATACGAAGTGCAGCAGTAGCATTTTTATTGACATGGCCATAAATAAAATATGTGTCCGCCATTTCCACGTTAGAACAATAATATGTCATTATTAACCTTTTAAAACACATATAACACTCTTAGAACAACTCCACTCTAAAATAAAACTTCGAGTTGTGTTATTTAGATAATTGTTGAACAATCCAGGTGTTATATTAGGCAACCAAATGAAGGTTCAGTATTAGATCATGGGTACGTAGGTAAACAAATTCAATTTCAACGTCTACAAATGGGGACACTTAAATTAAATTACCAAAAACAAAAATATTAAATTACAAGAATTTCTGTGTGAGGTGTTTTACGGACGTATTATTACAATAACTTTTTTACTAGTTTTAATTATTACTACAAGATCCTAAGATTCTGAATGGTTTTTTTTGATCCTGTATAGGAAATTCCCCCTTAATACACTTAACAAGTATTCAAACACATATTTAATTGCTACCGACAATCTAGGCTAACATGAGATAGACGTGTTACCATTAAACTGTTTGCTATAGGATGTATTTTATATTATGTCGATTTCTTCTTGAATGGTTATAGCCTATTGATAAAACGAATTAGACGTAAATCAAATGAAATCGATTGCCTTAAAACGTATGATAAATGTTGTATTCTCCTATTGAATGTAGAATTAATTATTTTTCTGTATCAATTGATCGCAAAATTCAGAGTAATTACAGAATACTTTCATTTCAATATTAAATCCAAAGAAAAATCATATTTTGGTTTGCTTGGTTGTTGGTTGATAGAATCATTGATATTCAGTTTTGACCCTTTTTGAAACACTTTGGTTTGAATCTTGGCATAGAGACGCCGAATTAGAATCTTTTAAAACAAAAATACCCTTACATCGGTGGACACATTAACAAAGTCGTTATCTTCCTATGATCTGGCTTAGTTTTGGTGTGGTGGTTTCGGTTCAAATAAACTTAGGGTGGTTTTCCCCAAACAGGTTTTTCCATTTTTTGTTCTATTCAATTCCCCATAAGTAAATCACAATAAACAGTTTATTATTAGCACCGCGTCCTACTACCCTTTCGAGCTATACGCATACAATCAACAGTTAATGAACACAATATTATTTGATTATATTTATTCTTGCTTGTATTACTATTTGTGTGGTTGTAATGTTATAAAAATCAAGTGGAAAAGAGGGGGGGGAGGGAATCTCAGTAGGCCCAACTCAAGTTCAAACTCCAATCTCTCCATTACAACCAATCCAAGCAAGATGATTATGATATTTAGTTCGGCTTCCCCTCAATATGTGTCACAAGATCTTGGAAATATAATTAAGTACACAAGGCAATAAAAGTAATAGGTATTTTACTAGAAATATAATAATTAAGTGCTGGCGTTAAGACATTTTTATCTTTGGGTTATCAGCGCTAAATATATAGCTTATAGTAAACTCCTAATCCTTCGTACCTCACCACGTGACTAAGATATTTTTACGGACCAGGATTCGAACTAAAATGTTATTTAAAACTTAGTCACTCAATTGACTGAAACATATTTGTCATAACAAGAGTTTGAATTTACATTTATTATCACGTAGATACACTCTAAAATTTCGGTTTATTTCTGATACTACAGTTTGAGCTAGAATTAATATTCATAATAATATTTATAGATTATACAATATTATAGGTGTATGAAACATTATTTCATGATGTAACTTATTTACAGAATGCCGATGTTTATTAAAACCATTTCTCATCCTTTAAAGGGGAAGCAGGAAGTCTGTAAGCTAATGTTTCATTCATTTTATAAGGTGTTACCAGGAATATCTGTACATGCCTTGTGCATTATATAGCTTCCTTCATCACCGTGTTTACAATACACACAACAAAAGGGTATAAAATAAGATAGTGACAAGATTCACATCCCAGTTTTCCCCACATCACTATGTATTCAATCTATCCTCACGGGAGTGAGACTTTCAACGTCATTAATATTACTTCAGCATGGAAATCGTGTGCTTCTTCCGTTGAAGTCTTTCAATCTCCTCCCCATTTTCTCCTCCAAGTTTCCTGCTTCTATTTCCACCTACACCTGGCTGTAAACCGCAGAACTAACATGTGAGCATCTAGATCCCGTGCGTGTGGGCAATCTGTGGCCCATGGGTTGTGATTTATTTTAACCGGCCTGCTGGTATATTTAAAAAGAGAAAGAGATATAAAGAGCGAGACAGAGAAAGAAATACAAATCAAGAGAAATAAATAAAAAGAGAAATGACAGAGCCAGAGAATAAGATAGAAAGACAAAAAGATGTATAAGCCTTCTTTAGCTTAAGTTGAGGAATAACAATTTAGAAACATAAAAGTTAGAAAAACAAACAATTAATTCATAAGTGGTGACACCTACAACAGTGGCCGTGTGGTCTAGAAGCGCTTGACTTGCATTGCCCTTGTCGTGTTCAAAATCCCGGTGGAATTCCAGATGTGATTTTTCTGAGTTTCTCAATACCATTTCTTCAAGATAATACGAAACTTTTATAAAAAAAAAAATTCTACCCCGTTTATATTCCCCACAAGAGTAAATTATTAAAAATAATTTTTCGAATGTTTTGTTAAAATAATAATAATAAAATTTAATAATAATTATAATAATAATAATAGTGCCTATGGTGCCAGTGAGTTTATTAAAATTCTTTCTGACTGCCTTAAACACTGCACAATACTTTTAAGCTACTGTAACTTACGTCACAAAAGTGATCATCATGTTGCTTGTGTATTACACGGGAGCTAGAAATAATATAAATTGTATTACGGATAAATAGTTTTCTCCCAAAACGTGACTTTCAGCTTTCATTATTTCCAAACGACTGGTGTTGCATTCCTATTCAATATTATTATTATTACTACTCTCTTGGCCTACATTGGTAAGCAAGCAGTTTTAATTTCAAGCTCATTTTGTCTTGCTTAGTGATGATGGGGAGGTCTTAGTTCAAATCCCGGCCAGGTGTACTAGAGTGATTATTCCTAAATGGTTTCCCTGCTCGGAAATATGGGCATACTTCCTCTAAATACTTCCTCATTTCTTACCTAATGAATGTAATTACTAATATAATATATATATATTATATATATATATATATATTACATATATATATACCTTCATCATCATACATATATAATATATCCATGTGTCCTTAGTATAAGAGATAACAAAATAGAAAATAACTACCTTATTAGAGATTACATAATTTAGAGCTTGTGTTACACATGTTGCTAAAGAATATTAGTCTACTGAATATGGAGGTGACTAAGGCTCAAATTTCATTGCGATACCTTTTTGTTTCTAGTTACACATGATTAAAAATTATCTGTAAGTACCGTCACATGTGCTAAGCTTTCTATTAAATCATATTTCAAAAACTAAAATATTTAAAATCATTATTATATTTCAAACTTTTGCAAGTGTCCGGTGCTAACCATAAAATTTTTTGCAATATTTTAAAATGTCCTTTGATTTAAGACTTAGATTTATTCTCGGTGAATAAAATATAGAAAGAAAATTAATCGGCAATACGTACAACAACAAATACTGTCAATGAGCACTATGTGCCTTGCCTGTGTAATTTGTATTTACCAAAGAAACCCTTTTTATATACTCAATACTAAATAGCCTAACAAGCTATAAAAACAAATGTATTTTAATTTCCTGTAATTTCTCTTTGGATTTCAAGTTCTGTCCTTTCTTTTTGGGTATGAGATTAATATTTATCCTTGGTGATCAAGTTAGACAGAAAACAAATTAATACTATATTGAATTTTAAATTATATTTATAGAGAATAGCCGTTGGTTCACTAGATTTAAGTCTTAAAATATAGATAAGCATTTTAAATGATTTTTTTGGGAGCACTAGGAAAGAATTGTGTCTTTTTAGAGTTCTTATTTTTGAGGTTTTAGCGTTTACAAACACACTAACATAATTACATATAATATTTTATGTATGATTATAGTGTTTTAAATATATGAGGCACGCCATATAAAGGTATTCAATTTACCACTACTTTTGTATAGCTATTACGCAGGGAGGAAACGAGAGTAAAAGAGAGAGAGAAAAAAGGAAGGAATAGAAAAAGAGGAAGGGAAAAGGAGTAGGCTACGGGGAAGTAATAGGACGGAATGGTGATAAATGTATTCTCGCAACCTTTTGAATGGAGTCTTCCAAGATGTGCAATATGGGAGACTTACAATTTATCACAGGATTAATATCACGATGACAAGCTGACACTACAACTGCCTCTAGTGTATGTGATGTCAAAACACTACTTTTACGAAACAGTGTCATGTCAAGCTCAGCTTATCTAACAGACACGCTCATGAATTGTTAGACGTCAGGATTAAGGTTCTAACTGACGGATTTTGCTTTACTGGAAAATATAAATTTATTTTATATTGCAAGAGGATTACAAATATATGTATGTGTATGTAGAGTCCTCACCCACCACTTACAACTCTTCTGAATCTTTTTAGAACCGATATATTTGCACTAATGGGGCAATGATGAGCAAGGAGAACTTAGAAGAAATGTACACACTCGTTAGTGTAGAGAGATTAAGGGGGAAAGGAAGAAAATAAAATAGGAAAAAAAAATTAAATAAAACAAAAAGAAAGAGAAACTAAAGAGAAAGAATGAGAAAATGAAAGATAAAAAGAGATAGAGTGAGAGAAGTAAAAGAGATACAAAAATATAGAAAAGGGAAAACCACTCGGGAATAAACGTCTCAACAAACTAATCGGGTATTTAATCCCCAAATAAGACAAGACGAGACTAAAGCCATGTCCTCACGTACAGTGTTGCAGGTTTATATATTATAAATGTTATATATGTATACAATACATTAAATGCATGCGTCGTTCTCTGGGTGGTCTCTTTTGGACACTAACACGTTCTACACAGTCTTTTTTTACTTTCTCTCTATCTTACAGGTAGAGAAAGTATTGTGATCGTCAAAAAAATCGAACTCGAGATTTTGATGAATTTTGACGTTTCATGACTTCCTGAATCCGAAAAAGTGGTTTTTGAATTTCCGTCTGTCTGTCTGTCTGTCTGTCTGTCTGTACCTCCAACTAGAGCCTAAACTATTTTACCGATTGAGCTGAAACTTGATATCTAGGGTTTTCATAGGGTTGCCCCGTAGGATTTTTGGAATTGGATATCTACCCCTAAAATTAAGGGTAGTTTACTGAAGGGAAAAAAGAGAAAAAGTCGATTTTCTCAAAATCGGCTTAAACGATTTTGATTAAATTTCATTTATATACATTAATAAATATTCCAAACAAAATGGCTACCCTCAATATTTCGGCAAAATGGCTTTAAGGGCTCCGGTCTGATGCGTCAATTAACATTTTTTTAAATAGCTCCGAAACTATTTGAGATATGAAATTACTTAGCATTACAAATATGTATATATATTTATAATACAGATATTTTATCCGAAACATATTTTTATAAAATCAATAACTTTCAATCTATACGCAATTATATGAATTTATTAACTTTTTGGACATTAAAGTTTAAGTATTGCGACCGTAAAAAAAAACTAACCTGAAATGTTGATGGATGTCGACGTCTCGTGACCCCCCGAACCCTAAAAAATAGTCTTTGCAATGCCGTCTGTCTGTATGCCTATAAAAACTTAAAATTAAGGGTAGTTTACTGAAGGGCGAAAAGAGAAAAATTTTGTTTTCTCAAAATCTGCTCAAACGATTTTGATTAAAATTCGTATCTAGGCGTTGATTAAGATTATAAATAAACTGGCTATTTTCATTTTTCTATGAAAATGATTTTTAGGGTACTTTACAGAAGCGTTAATTTCCATATCTCCACAACTATTGGAGAAACTAAACAACTTATCATTGCAAAATTGTAGGACTATTAGAAATAAAAAACTTTTATTTGACATATATTTTTATAAAAGCAACAGTTTCTGAGATATTTGCAAATATATTAATACAATTTTGTGAACTTTAGTTGTAAACATATACTACTTAAGTCTTAACGCAATAATTCTCCAATGCCATAGAGTAATTAAATATAAGTATCTAAAAAAGTATGTTATTTTTCTTTAAATCTCTTAGGAGAAATGTTTGCATAGCAATGATTTATCTCCATTTTAGACTCAATAGTCAATATTTACATTTTTTATTGGTCAAAATGTATAAATGAATAATTAAATATCAATGCGATGACTTGATGATCTGCAACACCTTATAAAATGTTAAAACTTTAACCCGAATCTACATTTTAATACGAAGTGTTGACCCTTGTGGAAGACATTAAACTGTTTGAAATGTTCTAAGGTGGACAAAGATGCGCCTCTTTTCTCATTGATTCTATATCATTGTATATTATTTTATCCGTGTTCTTATGTGGAGTGGTGATGATACAATGTACATTATTCTGTTCAGAAATCTTACGAGTTTATAGAAAGAGAGAGAAAGTCTGTGCGGTGCTCCGTACCATTTATTTTTTAGATATTTTGTTGTTTTAAATCCAGAAGTGGTGATACATTCTTAGCCTTCCCACTTTACTGATTCAGGTGAGGTATGATTGATTTATCTTATATGGATTGCACGATTAAACATTTTATTGATCGAATATCAATTTTACCTATTAATTATGGATCCGTATCAAATCTTAGAATAATAGATTACCTTTACGAGAACTGGAATAATTTCTTATCTTGATTATTATTTTGCTCACATTAACTATTGATTTTGAAAAGAAAATTTAAATTGAAAAGAAATCTTAAATTTTTTATTAAAATAGGAAATCACCGTCCATCCTGTGGATACGGAAGCGGCATACATGCCATTTTCTTAACATTCACCGGCAGTCCAAAATTGTCTGAAATTGCCTTTGCTGTGCTCGCAAATTAAACAACAGATGATAGTACTGAAATTTTAATTTGCTTGTTCACAAAGAAATTAAAAGTACTGAAAAACGATTTGCTTCAACAAATGTGTTTGGAAAAATATCGGCGTACGTATGTGTAGTTGGGTTCTAAGAGCTTTTCCACATTGCCACACGCTACTTATTCTCAAAAATTCCGCAAAACTAAGAGAATCTGATGAAATAGATTCTAATGATTATAGCAATTTCAAGGGAACTGCCCAGCCTCCCGCAATCTCCAAAGATTTATTATATTGTCCTCAACGAATGGTGGATGGTCATGTGTTAGTCAGAATCTTACTTCGTCACTGTACCGACCTAAGCAACCCTACCTATCTCTCTACTATCTTACTAATTTACTTAATTTATTAATATATATTCAAGTGTTACTACAAAAAAAAAAAGACTAGATTCAAATAAAGGTTTAAATCGAATACACAAGCCAAAAAAAAGTTTTCACCTAAATTTATGACTGAAAAAATTCCAAACATCATGTAATTTAGGCACGAAGCAAGGTTCCATGATTCTTAAGGGAAAAAAAGAGAGATCTAAGAGAAATAATATCGGTATGGGGAGGTGGACAGCTCTAAAACAAAATTATTTAAAATTATTAGGAATAGTTATCGGTATTTATAAATTACAATAAATACAGAAGTATTTAGATTTTGATACAAATAAATAAGTTTATTTAAATGGCGAAAAACAGACATTACAGAAAATAATAAAGTTTAACATACTAACTTGAGGTTATCATGGTTATTGAGAAGCTACAATAATGCCACAGAAATTTATAAGTGAATATCAATTGTGGAAAAATGTTATTTGTAGTAAAAGATCAAAATCAGAAAATATAAAATATAGCAAATAAAAAATGTTCTTTAGGATCTAAATGACAATCAATATTTTGTTTTAGCACAGCGTCTTACTATCCGTTTGTGCTATACACCTATATACTAATTATACTAATGTATAAGGGATTAGGAAGGTGTTAATTTAGAGGAAGACCACCCACATCTGCGTGGAGGGAGGTTGGAAAACCGTTTAGGAAAACCACCCTCAGTGCACGTGATCGGGATCGAACCCTGATCTCACCATCTTCAGCAGTCTAGTTTAACACGAGAGTATTTTGTTAGACGACGCGGCTACCAAGTTGGTGACAATAATAAGTTATTAAAGTCCATTGAGGGTAGACAGGGGTAACAATGAACTATTATAACTTAAAAAACCGGGAAGGAAAAAAAGTTAATTTACTTAGTTTAAAACAAACATGTATAAGCCTAGTAGGCAAACATCAATAATAGGTTTTTGGACCTCTATGATAATTTTTTACTTTCCCAATGAATTTATGAAGAAATACTAATTTTACAGAAGAAGGGCCCTCAAATGATTAATTTATCACATCTGCGAAAATTAATTATAATACACTTATAGAAGGAATCTACAATCAAAAACTTTTAAATCCAATCTAAGTGAGAAAAGGTGAGTTTGGAAGTAAATAGGGAGAATATGTATGTTATACAATTAAGTAATTTTTACATGTTAAAAAATTACGCTACCTTACACATAAGTAAATTATTATACTAAACTGACAAAATATAAGAAAATAGGTTGTGGTGATAACTGAGGCTATGTTAAGAAAAAAAAATAGACAAACTACATTTTAAAATAAAAAGGACATCCCAGACCAAATAACATTAGAAAGAGTTAAATGGAGCTTTACCGCTATGATCGGTCAGCTGGAGCTAAGTGAATGAAATAGTTGTTAAAACAAGGCGAAATTTTCTCCTGTAGGAAGAAGGTAGAACGTCTACAACTGTGAACAACAAATAGGAAAATAGATACAATGTGCCATGGAATTTATAAAAAAATTCAAGCCAACTAAAAATTAGAAATTCTGATGCACACACTTCATTAAAAAATCAAAACAATTTGTCACAAAGATAGGCCTACCTGTTACAATAAAATGTATATTTACATAGCAACTGAGCTGTTATGACAAAAACACTGAGGATAGTAGAGAGCTTGAAGCTTTAGCTACGAGATAGCACTACCATCAATCACCGAGTAAAATAAATTATAAGAGACCCATCACTTCATAGCTAAAATTTTCTTCCATCAAAAGTATAGATAGTTGATCATTTAAATGAAACACAGTTCATCAAAGAATATAAGGATTTAGAAATGTATATCATGATATCCCTCAGAACGCCATGCATGAAATATCACGTACGCTCTTAAAACTTTCCTAAGGCATTTGCTGAAAGGAAAGTTTACAACTGCATTGGCTATCCGCTTTACAAAAATCATGACAGTATATTTTATGAAGTTGACAGCAAAGACATTGTTCCAAATAACAACCACTTACTTCAGAATTACTACGTGAATATAAATAAACAAAGTTTATCAATGTTAAAAGTGTCAAATACCTTTTCAAATATGTGTAGAAAAGCTACGATGCTGATAACATGGCCTTAATATAAAATGTTCATCAATGGACAATACATTATAATGAAATCTTATCTTAAGCAAACATGAGATACGCCAGCTCCTATGAGCGTTGCTGAAGACTTCTTGAAAACGAGATGCATGAACCATCAAAAACTATTGTAAGGCTTGCTGTCCATGAATCAAACAACCAAACTGTAGTATTTTGACAAGGACATGAAGAAGCATCACTCTAAAGTGCGCTAAATCTTATACAACCTTATTAACACGGTTTAGCATGAATATAACTGATGGAGACTCCTAAAATCTCCTGCATACTGAGATGGGAAAAAACTCCAAAGATGAAGTGACAGTGGTATAGGTATAATGTACGCTGTAACACTAAAATACCCAGAGAGATACTTTATTCACATGCTCTTACTTTATGTAAAAGGTACCATATCATTCAAAAATATAAGGACAGTAAATGGTGTAACATACGAGAAATTCCACTAAGTAGCTGTTTAAATAGGAATTACTGCTGCTAAGTGGTAGTGGCATGCCTGCCTACAAAAAACGTATAAATTCAAAATTTTGCGAAACTTTTGAAAATGTTTCTTGTCTGTAAGCTGTTTCTGCTAACCGTTATAACATCTGACCCTGTGGAATTAATTTAATCACTAGTTCATGAAATATTTTATTGATATTCTTGAACCCAAGGCACTAGGAAGTGTTTCTCTCTTCATAATATATTAAATTACAAAGGCGAATAGTATTTCCTGGCTAAGCTTGTTTTGCCTGCCCCGCATTGATGTCTTACACCCAACTAATAGTCTTTATCCAGATGATCGCATACAAAGAGGAAAATAACTAACTCTCAATGATGAATCCTGAACAAAGAATTGCTGTTATTGAAATTCTGCTTTCAATGTATGGAGGAACAAGCTTAAAAACAGTAATTTTTGGAAGACATATGTGGATATGGATAAACATTTCTGTACAATACTCTCATTGATATTATAAGAGTTCGTAGTAAAATAGTTTTGACATTTGCATTAATTGAAATCGTAGTACTACTTACGGAATGTGGAAAAAAGAGATTACAAGACATTTGGCCTTTCAGTGACCCTAACAGTAATGTTTGTATCATCCATTATAGCTAATTCTTCTCAAGCAGGTACCGTGAAAGAATCTTCACTACCAGCAATGGCCCTCAATTGCATTATCTTCTAAGGCACCTAATGCAGAGCAACTCACCAATGGATGGCCAAATGTTACTTTTTGGACGTGATTTTAAACAGATACTTCCAGTGGTTTCTCATTGTGGCAGAGTTAAATAGTCAAAGCTTGCACCCAAAACTAAAATACTCCAAAATCAAAACTTTGAATTTTCTCTGCTTGTGTTGTGGTCTTCGTGTGGAGTAAATGATCCCCTCGTAAATTTAATTTGTATCAGGTTACCTACCCAATGCTAATGTGTGGATAATATCCTTCTAAAATACCAGCTAGTATAATTCGTATATCTGATCATTTCATCAAATAGGACACAGCCTATTTATTGGTATAATGTATTTGTTATTTACTTTCATAGTTACAATCAATGTATATTTCACTATATAGTATTTATCAAAAATATGTTTCTAGATCTAATTTGTGCAAACATTATTTGTTTAAACCCCCCTGTAAAAGTACGGCTTCAAAACTTAAATATTAACTGCAAGATTTGCTGTGCGCAATCCCCTATTATTATAAAGTTAGTTAAAAAATCTAAGATTTTATCATGAAATAAATTTTTTCCCGTAATACTCTTTCCCTGCGATAATATAGAGGTATTGAGACCAGTGAAACAATTTTCAATGTTTTAAAAAATTACAACATAATGGAAAGATATTTATTAAAATCAAAAAATCAAAATACTTATCCCACTCTTACTATTGTCAACTAAATGATGCAGTAAACCACACCACAGTATGTTTTATGGATTGAGCTAAGTCTTTAGTATAAAATACCCTTAATTGACTGTGAGATGGACTCTTAAGAAAAGACAATTTGTAGATCTCTCTCAAAATTTCATTTTAATTACAAATTTACCTAACCAGTAAACAAAGCATAAATATTAAAAATCATAATTATTAATAAACTGTGTGACAGGTAGAAGATGAATTATATAGAGGACGATACATTTTATTACAATGCAATGTACACGTCAATTATTTATATAATATTTCTTAGATTGAAAAATATATATTTATATTACTAAAAAAATACGGTTGTCTTTTTAATTCAAGAATTCTGTTTCATTGTATTTGGAATAAGCGACGCGCTAATTTAAAATTACTACGTAAGTCCTATTCAGAAAATTCGTTGTTTCAGGTCGTAACAAGCTATAGCCCAAAGAAAAACCAAATCTATTTAAAAGAACAAACTTTTGATTCAATGCAATTACACCCCTTCCCTTCTTTCACTTCTGCCCCTTTCCACATTTCCTTATTCCCTCATTTTACCCTCTGATAAACAAATGATGAACAAACAACAATGTACTTCCTCTTAGAAACCCCTCTTTTAAGTTTTTTTACATCCTCCCCAATGAATTGAATCTCGGATATCTTGATGGTGCCTTGAGGCTATCTAAATTAGTATTGGAAAGTTTTGAAGGACTACTAAACATTTAACCCGAAGTTCTTTTTTTTTTTTAACTTGTTATATAAAAGAAGTTTCATTGGATGAAATCAGTGAAACACTCCATGGCCCTCACCCTTACTTTCAACCCTATGTTTCTCCACTTTTAAGTAAACATCTCACGCAACTAACGTCTGACTGCCTTACGATTCTTAAACCTTTGTTAATGCAAGAGAGCTATAAGCTATGTCGTAGTTCTATGATATATAAAAAGGGTATATATACCTGAAAAAGCTATATCTGTTGGTAGGCCAATACCTCAATGGGATGATAGTGTTAGGATGGATTTAAAAGACTTTTGATGTCAGGCTGGAATTAGATGGAGGTGTCTTAGTACAAGGTTGAATGGTGAGAATATACATTTTCGTATCTTATATATTTTCTCATTATATTGATATGATTAAAGCACATTTTCTTAATATACTCATTATACTTTCTTTAGTACTGCATGCCAACTTATCAAAACCTGGAACATTGAGGTTAACTATTGGATAACAGGACGATCTCGTACACAATTGATGGGGATGGTGCATGGAAACCCGCATAGATTTAAAAGGGATATCCTCACTATTTACACTTCCGTGCAACCCTGAAACCAAGATATAAAAAATAGATAAAATATTGTTGATATTAGCTCTCCTCAAAGTGCTTACAACCCGAATAAGTTAAACAACTGCGATTTAAAAAAATCTTCAGTCTTAACTAATTTTCCTTAAACACCGCGTCTTCCCGTTTGTGTTATACGCTAACTAACTATAAAAACATATTTTATTTCAAGAGGTAAGCTACCAGAAATCCCCTCTCCCCCCCCATAAAATGAGGGTTATGTTTTTGTCCCAACCCTCCCAATTAAGACCCAACACGATTAAAATTAGGAAAATTTTTGCCCACACAACTTGGAACCAAAATAATATTATCTAAAATAGTATTTGATGAATATGTAACTCATCCAAAGATAAGTAATATAGTGTCGATTTGGCTAAGTTCTGTCCTATAATTTTACTTTTATATTTAAGAAGATTTCAAATAATTTAATTTGATTAGTTTTATAAATTTGACATAACAAATAAATTAATTTCACTCACTTTAATAAAAGGTAAGTCGTATATGCTACTTTTCTAGCAGAACATTAATGAAATAGGGTAGATTCTCTTTAAGAGAATTTAGTTCATCCTTGACTCATAAATAGATGAATAATGGAATAGTAAAAAAACAAACAATGATATGTTATTTTGGGTACCAGTGTTGCTCCCGAGTTTTTTTCAAGATCCTTCAATTAACTATACAAATTTAAAGGAGGAAAACAAAATATAGTCTTTGGTGTATCCTAAACTTAGTTTGGAGTTAGGGGATCAATTTCTGGGACGAAAGAAAAATCCTTAATTGTTTTCATTGGTGTTTTTATTTATACCTTGGTGAATTGATGGCCTGGTATATAAGTGTTTGGTTCGTTCTAAGATTAAATAAGTCTGTAAGTCCTGTACTTATTTAATCATTTGATTTAAAACAAGACCTTTATTACGAGACTTGAAAAAATTCAATACATACACAAATATTTCCATGGTCGTCTCTTTATCTCTTCTTATAAGTAGAAAAAGATTCTGAAATATAATGAAAACAAATAATGAATCTACTTTGACTTGCTTCCTAGCTGATTATCTTAATTTTATCCAACAAAAGAGCACAATATTAAAAGCAAACAGCAATATTGTTTACAGCAAAGCACTCAAGAACAACCTTCTAGATTATTTTTAATATAGTTATCTTTAAAAAATATTGAAATTTTACAAGGTACTCTTACTAAGGATATTATTTTATTGCTTCCAAAATTATACTTGTACACGCATATTGAAGGATCAGTTACTACTATATTAAAATAAAAATATAATAATTTATAATTATTTAACAATGATTAAACTTCTACCAGGATTTACATTTAAATATAACATTATTGGATATTAATGGTTTACGTGTATATATTGATACTATACTAATCTTTAGGTGAAGAAATTTAAATATCATCTTGGAAAATCATTTACACTAAAACTATACCAATATTACTATGTCTATACCCAATAGATTGGATCCTCACCAGGAGCCAGGTGAACTAAGGAAAAAAAGCATTATTTTGTTTGATTTTATATTGATGGGAAGGTTTAGGTTAGAGTATATGACATTTTTAAGAAGATTATTTTATTAAAAGTTTCCCTATTCCTTTTCACCCAATGCGATCATCCTTCTTCTAAAAATTATACCCTTCCCATACCAAACCCAATAGTGTAGATAGCAACATTAGTGGTTGCATCGTCTGATGCGTCAACCTCGTATTAGATCGGAATGAAGATGACGGGGAGAACGGGCTATAAATCTAGTCTGGTGTTTTGAGGACTTTTTTTTAATCTTAAATGCCTTTCCAATCCTTCTCCCCACAAATAGGGTACATTTCCTTTAAGTTTTACCTTCCTTATTCCCAACTAATTAGCGAAATTAACATGTGTACGTGTAATCAAAATGAGTAGGGAAACATGATGAAATATTATGAAGATAGGTTGTATGGACATTGATACGTGGCGTCCTTATATAATTTATTTCTTTAAATATTAACTAGGTATGTTTATTGTTGGAATGCTGTTCAACTATTCCGATGAATTTTAAGAGTAATATATTTGTTCATTCTCCTATAATATTATTCTTATAATATGAATAATGTTAGCCAACTTGATCTTAGTATAGAGTAAATAATGTTAACCTAGTATAATAATCAAAACAGAATGCAATTCTACTAGATTATGCAAATTAACTCTATAAAATGCGGTTTACTACACCGATTTGAGATTAATGAAACTTTGACATAGTTTACTATAAAATGCAATCATAAAAGTCAATATGAAAGTTACTTATAATTGCTATCATAGATATGTGGCCCTTATAGGAATCCAAATAACTAAATCATCTTAGCTCCCCTTAAATCGATTCATTTAAAATGAAAAGTGACCCAAATCTTTTACTTGAATTATTTACCGGATGAGAGAAGTCTGAAGCTTAACACGTGTGATCATACGTGTGGGTCAAAGTACGCTATATATGCACATAGGTGGCACTAGCTATTAATTACGTATTAATATGGTATAATATAAACCATAAAATCATTTAACTTAATCATTCATGCATTTTTTCAAACGTGGTATTTAAATTTTCTGAATAAATCAATGCACTATTTCTTTAAAATACTAAGATTATTCTCATTTTATGCAGTAATGCATATAAAGCTCAAAAGTTCAAGAAATATGATTCAATGTGAGGTTTTATGTAAAATATAGTAATTAAATTATTTTTATAAAAAAATTTACAACACCTTCATTTATAAATAATAAACTGAGAACCAAACGCTTTAAATTTCCTATATAAGTGGAAGGTCTATAAATTAGACTAAAACACAGGTCCTGTACGCTTTGCATGCAAAACTATTCTTACTTATTTATTTTTTATAAGTGAAAAGATTATCTTCTTTTTATAATAGGTTGTAAGATTCAGAATATAAAAAAATAATTTCACTGGTTGTTTTCTATGGGTGTGAAACGTGGTCTCCTACATTACATCATGAAAACAAATTTAGGAGTTTTGAAAACAAGGTGCTTTGGAAGATATTTGGTTCAAAAAGGTATGAGGCTACAGAGTGGTGGAGGAATTTACATATTGATGAGTTGCATATTCTGTAATATTCACAAGACTTTGTTAGGATAATCAAGTCTGGTAGATTTTGGTGGGGCGGACAGGCAGCGCGAATGGTAGACTCTAGAACCTTTTTCATGGTAATGATAGACACAGATGGGAGGATAGAATTAGAATATACCTAAAGGACATAGGATATAATGATGTGGACTGGATAGAACTAGTTCAAGATAGGGATAGGTGGTGTACTTTTGAAAGTGTGGCAATGAGCTTTTGAGTTCTTGATTCCATAGATTAGGTAAGTAATTACACCTAAAATTTAATCTGTCTCTTCAGTGGACATGAAAGATGAATATAGCTGGTAATTTTTAAATATAAATAATATATTTTACTGACCTACATATAATATCCTATTAATTATATGGTGTTGATTCAATGTCTGCCATAACGTAAGATCACCACTTAACCTTATAATGAGACCACTACATCAAATCCCTAACCTGACACTTAAGCTCCTTCCGATATATTTTCACATTTTGTTCTCATTGACATCTTGGTCTATCAAGGGGTCGTTATATCTTCAAGTCTACAATTTAAATTATGAGTATTTTTGGCACTTTACTGCCTATTTGAAATTTTCTTGATTACCCTCGTAGTAACACCCAATTAGGAAGTTAAGCGCTATATAATGCCTTTATTTTGGCACCACGTTGTATCCACACTTGTGCTAACATCTATATACTAATTACGCAATGTATTAAGGATCATGAAGAACGAGCCTAGAGGAAGTTTAAGCAAAATTTGTGTATAGGAAGAGATAAACCACCCCTCAGTACATCCTACTGAGATTAGAACCCAATCTCCCCTTTATCAGCAGTCTAATATATTGCATACGGCCACCGAAGTGGGTTGGTCGAATTTTTTTTTCTTTATAAACGTGCGAAAATGAACTTATATATCAGTGTGTAGAACCGACTATAATGATTCCATCAGAATGAGAACCAAATCTATCCGACCTATTGACCCAGTCGAAATGGTTCCTACTGAGATAACTCTTAATTCAACTGCTAGAAATTATTTAAATGGTTAGCTTTATGAATATGAATAACCACACTATTTGCACTTGATTAACATAAGGTATCACAAATGACCTTAATAATTATACCCACACTGGCGTGTATGGTAAAAAACGTCCGTCTCAGTCTATTAGGTTTGATAATGATGGAAGGTTGGGCTTTGATTATCTATCAGGGATATTGGGATGATATTTATAAATGCGTTCCGCCCTCATTTCTTGAAAGGCGGTATGCCACACGATATTTTCCCCTGGGGTAGGATGCATGGGATCCCATGTGGGGAAGCACTGGGAAAAAGTTGCTATTCAGATTGGTGATTCAATCGATTTTCTCGCTCACTTTATCCAGCATCAGTCTGCTGACGTGCTGTATTTCGAGAGGGACAGAAACCTAATTTGGATGGCGGTTTATCTAGTGAAACTAAAAAACTCGTGGATGAAAAAAATGCGCAGGAGACCAAAGTTTTGGATGAAAAAATGGCTGCAAAAAAGGGAATACTTTTCTCACTTAAAACTGTTTCCAGTGTTTGAATGCGACGATTTCAAGAATTATTAAGAATGGATAAGATACATACCCGCACTTCTTTCTTTCGTAGCTCCTGCTCTTGAAAAGCAAGGACACTCGTATGTGAGGGCTTTATCACCATGAGAAACTTTTAGTCAACACTAAAATATTTATCTACGGGCCGTACTTATACTGATCTGCAGTTCAGTTTAGCCATTTAACAACCAAGCCTCTCTAGACTCATACCAGAATCTTGTGATGCTATTTTTAACACTTTGAATAAGAAATGCATGAAGGTAAGTGAAAAAAACCTATATGATTAAATTGTAGTTAGAGAATGCTTTGTTGTTAGAAATTTTTCAGTAATTTGATTTTTTCTTCTCCAGTTTCCAAGATCTGAAGACGAATGGATTCAAATAAAAAGGAGTTTGAGACCGGTGGAATTTTCCAAATTGCCTCGTTTCTGTCGATGGTAAGCACGTACATATCATACCCCTCCAAAAAGTTGGTCGTACTTTTATAACTATAAAATCTATCATAACATTGTGCTCTTGGTATCGTAAACGCAAATTATGAGTTTATCATGATGGGCCTCGGAACCAATGGGTGGATATCAATGGCAGTGTAGTTGAAAACACTGTGTTCTATGAAAAACTCAAAGGAAAAAAATTAAACCTTCCTTAGGAAACTCTCACAAAGGGTCATAAACTACCATCCATTTTTTTTAAGGGGATGAAGCCTTAATTTTACGCCAAGATTTTATAAAGCCCTGCAGTCGTAAGCTACTAAACTACGAGGGAAGAATTTTTGTCCCGGTGTCGAGAGTAGTCGAGAATGTGTTTGTGATCCTTACTGCTAGATTCCAAATTTTTCAGAAAGCTATTAATTTGCATGTTAAAAATATTGAAAAAGTGGTTCTTTCATGCTGTGTATTACATATTTTTTTACATAGAAGATGTGGTCTTCCTACACTCCTGGTAATTTCTATACAGAAGACAAGAGAAAGGCGTTTTTACCGAAGGAGAGATACCAGATTTGGGTAATTTTTCTGGTCTCCAGAATGTCAATAGAAACTACGAAGTTGCAGTCAAAATTGCACGACAATTTTTTTTAACTTCTTCAATAGTGAAGGAGTTGTTTCATGGCAAAACAAGTTTACTCATAATTTTTGATTTTTCTTTTGTTTGGTTACTTGGAATAATTTTAAACGATTTTTTTGCAATAACGTTAAATATGTTGAAAAGAAACTGGGAAATAAATAGTGCATTTTTTAAAATATTTATTTGTGAAAATACTATAGTTTTAAAAATAAAATATTTTTTATTCAATACAGAAATTGATAAATCTTTTTTACTAATGAATGGTTTTGTTTTCCTCAAAATATTCAATGAATTTAAACTGAAGCATTCTCACTTAATTTTGGACGCTTTTTTTTATAATACTCAATGAATTTAAACTGAGGTATTCTCACGTTAATTTTGAACGCCTGAGTTCAAAGTTTCGTCTGTTATTGAAATGTAACTGTCACTAGTAACTTGGGTTTGAAATGGTTGCTCAGGCCGGTTCAATGGTTGATACTTGTTTGGAAATGATCCTGTTGTGAGGTAACTACTAAATGGTTGGGTGGAGTGCAAAGGCGCAAATGAAGGATAAATGTTGTGGTTATCAGGATATAGAGTAGCCTGCTTTGAACCACCGACTCTTGAATTACGCGAAAGATTTCTTAGCTCAGCTTCATAGAATATACCAGTTACTAATTTTCAACAAAGATTCTTTCAGTTGGGTCTACAGCTCTCAATTTATACGGCCAGTTTTTTCCCAGATGGTCAAACCTGTCTAAAGTTTTAGGATTCTCAATTTTTGACCATATTACCTTCAACAAATAATTGGTATCTGTCTCTGTGGTAGACTGATTTTTTTGTGACATAGGACACCTTGTAAATGATAGTCGTCTCCGTTTGGAAGTAAGAGACGTGTCACTCTGACTGTTGCTACGTACCCTTCATCTTATGAGCTTTGTAGAGAAGATGATTCCATCAAGTTTTCCTCAGTTAAATCTTCTTGATCTCCTTCATTTTATTCCTCCCCAGTAATACTTATGCCTTCCTGAAACAAATATCCAAAATATAAATAAATACAAATAAGAAGTAAATAAAATGAAAATAAACTAAATATAAAACAGGTCAAGGATCATACAGTACTCTTTCATCTGTGGGGATGTCAATAGTTCAATAATTGGGGCTATCGGTAGCTCCAGAAATAATTGACTTTTCCTCTTCAAAAATGATTGAGAAATAAATTAATAAAGTAAGAGGAAAAAGAAGGGGTAAAGTGGCAATGGTGATTGGGGAGGGAAGGGAGTCTCATCTCTAAATTTCTGTTAAAAATGTGGATTTTTTTATAAATTAATTTTTTGGATGGTACTCGTAACTATTGTTCATTAACTTTGTATTTATAAAAAAAATCAAGTACGTGTCAGTGGCGTAGTCAATATTATTTTTGGGAGAGGGATATGAAATCAAATTTCGACAAAGAGTTATAAACATATAGGTTTGATTTTACATAAAAAATAATTTTAAATTTAATCTTTTATCTCCTGTGGCAGTTTAAAACATATTTTTATTTTTTTCCTTGAAATGGTTAATTGTTTTTAAAAAACAACATGGAAATTTATATTTTATATTTCATTTAAATGATATGAAAAAACATTCTGTGAAATCTGTTAAAATGCACCATGATGTTAAACATTAAAAAAAAAAGCCTAAGAAATATAAAATGCAACTTGATTGAAATATACCAGATTCTTTTAAAATTTATGCGTTTATTAAAAATATACAAAAAGCAAAAAGTTTTCACTTCACGAATTAATGACGCTACTGACAATGTTGGGACCAAATCCAACACACGCTATTCATGTACTGACCCTGTTGGGACAGGACAATTTTATACTAATTTCAGGGGGGGAATATATTTCAATATTCCCCCACTTACCCAGCTACGCCCCTTATATGTGCATACTTTCCATTGGTGACTTAAATAATAAATAATAGTAAAAATATGGGTAACTAACCACTTAGCTAACCAACCAAAGTGGAGACAGATTTGCGTGGTATCTCCTGATCTTCAATTAAACCGAAGAGTTCAAAGTACCAAATAATTGACGTGTATATTATCTCTTCTGTCCCAGCACCCGATCTTACAGAATTCTTGACTTTCTTGTATTCTTTCTTCCAGGTGTTTTCAGGACGCAAACTTCTTTAAAACCAACTGTTTGTCAACGTTCGGATCAACTTCTTGAAACTTGTTTACAAGCTCCCCAATTGCCTTGTCTCTCATGTTTATATTTTTAAAATCCTTGTTCTTGATTTTCCATAGACAAGGAAAACCCTTGTATATTTCAATAGCATCCATTATAAATTCCCTGGAATAATAGCGCGAGTCAGACATGACAAACTACTAACGAGGAAAACAACAATTCGCTGTATTCACGGCAACTACGTGGTGGAACTCAGTAGACAAAGCATGAGGTTGCAATGTGATGCGCTAGCAGTGTGCCAATGCTTCTCTCAGCAAAACATCAGAGGAATACGGACGTCACCATTCCACACGACTATCACAGTAAACTGAGGGGTAAAACGCGCGATATTATCGGTCCTGACCAATCTATTCGGGGATCCCCGTTCTAGCTTTTACATTGGGAAAAACGAGCAGTCTATTGTCATTTCCACATCAGCTTCACCACCGTTTTCGCCTAAACGGGTAAAATGCGTGAGAAAATGTCTAGTGGAATAGGGCCTTGAGGCCTATACTTTTTAATTCAATCATATTTTGGTAGCTATGCATGTATACATTCATGTAGCTCTTAAAAAAACGACTAAGCGTCTCTAAAAAATATAAAAAAAATTTGCAGCCGTTAATGATATTATTTTAATAGTATCAGTTTATTATTATTTTAAGGTATATAAGGGACCGCTAGAGATGACATGAATTGGCGTATGAAGTAGTTTAAGTAGATAGTAGATTGCTATATGTCAGATAAGACTTTTCCTCTGAAAATTGGACTGTAACTCCAGAACTGTACACTCAGTTTACTATGAAAGCCAACCATCTTATCTTGATTGATTACATCAAGACCCTATAGTATAGCTATGCCATATTAGAATAATGCAAGTTAAGCTTGCTACTAGTAATCCTACCTTGCCAGACTACACTATGGTCCTATCTTATAATCCACACCCTAGTGTTATCAATCCAAGTTGTATGTTCACTTTTCTGGGTAAAAAAATGTGGTTGTGGGTGAAAACATCAAAGTAGATATAGCAACTTTTTGAACTGTTCATTAAATTTATTCTTATGGACGATCATACTGTATAAATGATTACTAGAACTATTCTATAGACAAACATGAAATCATCTTAGGAAGTAGTCATGGATCCCAGATTTCAAGTTATGCAGTTGAATACCCTAGCCCACTCACCTACTAAAACAAATAGGAATAAGTTGAGATTTTTAACAATTTTGTAAAAAAAAAGCCTATCAATAAATATTAAAGTGTTTTATGCCAGATAGAAAACTACAAAATTTATCATGTGGATTCTACCTTATTTTCTCACAAAATTATTTTAGAAAAACTATGTAAGGAAATGAAGTAGGTAAATTAATTGTGATCTCAAAGTAACTTAGATAATTCCTCAATTTTTCAAGGGAACGGGCCGGGTTGGATTTTAAATAGGTTTCTTAGTTGTTGGCAATCTTTGTAGATTCAGTGAATGAAAGGGAGGTTAAAACCGATGGGAAACATGGTCCAATTGATTTCGTCGTATATCTACAGGATTATTCAGATCTCTGGATAAAGGATTATACAGGTTGTCAAGGTGGTAAAGTTAAGTCTTTCAACGTGATAAACTTGGAATCATCAACGCCCAATGTCGGCGCTAAGAGACGTCGAAGTGGTCACTGTATACACCTGGAGGTTAGGCAACACATACAGTAGTTGCAATACAGACATTCTGCTGCCAGTGCGTAGCTTCCAGTAAGAGGTGAATCCAAATCTTCAGTAGAAATGTTCCTGAGTTTTCAAAGTTGGCCCTTATCAGGATATCTTTGAGAGGCTCAGCAATTTTCTAATGTATATTTATTGTCAGGCAATTAAATGCCTGTTACTTGTTATAATGCACGCCACACTCCCCTTTTTATGTACTGAATATTGATGAGTTGACTACCCCCAGGTGCATACAGCGTCAACTTTGACGTCTCGTACCTCCACCATTTGGCGTCACCAACTCCAAGCTAACTGCGAGGAAATAATTGTCTTGTCACCCCCTAAAACCTGTATGGGTTTTAACTGGAAATCTGAATAGCCCTGTATGTGTGTATGTATATATTTTATGTGTACATATATACATATATATGTATATATGGCGTTGTTAATGGGACATATAGTTTTAAATTGACAAAAAAAAAACTAATTATGAGCACTGCCAAACCATATATATATATATATAACAATCTAAATCTAAGTTTGTAAAGAATATCATCATAAAAGATTTATAAAAATCAGCTTAGGAGTTGATAATTTTATTTTTGGATTATAATACCACATTATACTTATTAGCAAGATACTATAAAAAGAATATTTCCCATTTCATAATATTCATGTAGTCAAGCTTTATATTGTGTTTCTACGCACTTTCACAGCTTAGTGTTTTCAAAATTGGACTTTCAAACAAATTCCTCCATGAAATTCCTCTATGAAGTTTCAAAGAATCCACCCTATTAAATTATAACCTAAAACGTATCTCAAAAGTTTTTTGGAAAAACATATACCTGTAATGAATCTAATCATTTAATACTAATTTTGTATTAATCTGGAGCGGCAATTTAATATTTTGATTTAAATGAGTATTTCTTGAAAAGTTAAACATTAATGATTCTATCTTCAAATTATAATTTTTAAATAAAATTTAACAATACAATGATATGATTGATTTTTTCCAACGTGAAATTTTTACTTTCTCTCTATCTTACAGGTAGAGAACGTATGGTGATCGTCAAAAAAATCGAACTCGAGATTTTGATGAATTTTGACGTTTCATGACTTCCTGAATCCGAAAAAGTGGTTTTTGAATTTCCGTCTGTCTGTCTGTCTGTCTGTCTGTCTGTACCTCCAACTAGAGCCTAGACTATTTTACCGATTGAGCTGAAACTTGATATCTAGGGTTTTCATAGGGTTGCCCCGAGGGGTTTTGGAATTGGATATCTACCTCTAAAATTAAGGGTAGTTTACTGAAGGGAAAAAAGAGAGAAAGTTGATTTTCTCAAAATCGGCTTTAACTATTTTGATTAAATTTCATTTATGAACATTAATAAATATTCCAAACAAAATGGCTACTCTCAGTATTTCGGCAAAATCGCTTTAAGGGCTCCGGTCTGATGCGTAAATTAACATTTTTTATAATAGCTCCGAAACTATTTGAGATATGAAATTACTTAGCATTACAAATATGTATATATATTTATAATACAGATATTTTATTCGAAACATATTTTTATAAAATCAATAATTTTCATTCTATACGCAATTAAATATATATTTTTAGCTTTTTGGACATTAAAGCTCAAGTATTGCGATCGTAAAAAAAACTAACCTGAAATGTTGATGGATTTCGACGTCTCATGACCCCCCGAACCCTAAAAAATAGTCTATGCAATTCCGTCTGTCTGTGTGTCTATTAAAACTTAAAATTAAGGGTAGTTTACTGAAGGGCAAAAAGAGAAAAAGTCGATTTTCTCAAAATCGGCTTTAACGATTTTGATTAAATTTCATTTATAAACATTAATAAATATTCCAAACAAAATGGCTACCCTCAATATTTCGGCAAAATGGCTTTAAGGGCTCCGGTCTGATGCGTCAATTAACATTTTTTTAAATAGCTCCGAAACTATTTGAGATATGAAATTACTTAGCATTACAAATATGTATATATATTTATAATACAGATATTTTATCCGAAACATATTTTTATAAAATCAATAACTTTCAATCTATACGCAATTATATGAATTTTTTTAACTTTTTGGACATTAAAGTTTAAGTATTGCGACCGTAAAAAAAACTAACCTGAAATGTTGATGGATGTCGACGTCTCATGACCCCCGAACCCTAAAAAATAGTCTTTGCAATGCCGTCTGTCTGTGTGCCTATAAAAACTTAAAATTAAGGGTAGTTTACTGAAGGGCGAAAAGAGAAAAATTTGGTTTTCTCAAAATCTGCTCCAACGATTTTGATTAAAATTCGTCTCTAGGCGTTGATTAAGATTATAAATAAACTGGCTATTTTAATTTTTCTATGAAAATGAATTTTAGGGTACTTTACAGAAGCGTTAATTTCCGTATCTCCACAACTATTTGAGAAACTAAACAACTTATCATTGCCAAATTGTAGGACTATTAGAAATAAAAAACTTTTATTTGACATATATTTTTATAAAAGCAGCAGTTTCTGAGATATTTAAAATATATTAATACAATTTTGTGAACTTTAGTTGTAAACATATACTACTAAAGTCTTAACGCAATAATTCTCCAATGCCATAGAGTAATTAAATATAAGTATCTAAAAAAGTATGTTATTTTTCTTTAAATCTCTTAGGAGAAATGTTTGCATAGCAATGATCTATCTCCATTTTAGACTCAATAGTCAATATTTACATTTTTTATTGGTCAAAATGTATAAATGAATAATTAAATATCAATGCGATGACTTGAAGATCTGCAACACCTTATAAAATGTTAAAACTTTAACCAGAATCGAAATTTTAATACGAAGTGTTGACCCTTGTGGAAGACATTAAACTGTTTGAAATGTTCTTAGGTGGACAAAGATGCGCCTCTTTTCTCATTGATTCTATATCATTGTATATTATTTTATGCGTGTTCTTATGTGGAGTGGTGATGATACAATGTACATTATTCCGTTCAGAAATCTTACGAGTTTATAGAAAGAGAGAGAAAGTCTGTGCGGTGTGCCGTACCATTTATTTAATACGTGGTTAGTATTAGTATAGTATTGTTTAGGTTTGACGGACTTTAAAAAAGCTGTGTTTGTTGATATCATCCAAATTTAATATATTTACGTTTTTACAAGTACTTTAGCTGGATGAATGATTTTATATGTTATAGAGTACTCTCCCAGTAAAAGCTGCGTTTGTTCAAAACTTAAAAATAATTTAATTTTTTGAAGTAGCCTTCTTTAGTTTGATAAGCGAGTGATTTCAAGGTATTTTATGGTGCGGTCACCACAAAAAGCTGAGCTGGCTCAATACTTTTAATATTTAGACTCCTAATGATACTATGCTTTGGCAGAGGAGTGTGCTAAGAGATAGATATGAAATGAAAGAGGGGGTCAAGAACAAAATAAATCATAATGTCAATTAGAGGATAGTGTAAAAATGGATTGGGTGTGTTTGGTTGTCAGGTTGAATAATGGATGGAATTTTCTCAGGATAGGGTTAAATTGTGAGCCTACGTTCCGGTAACCATGAACTATCAAAGCCAATCTCTTTAGAGTAAATGTGTGAATATCTTATATGGGTAATAAGACATGAATCATTCAAACAAATCGAAAAGATAATCAAAGAGTGAACTAAGATTGGTATGTAAGGAAATTAAAACGATTAATAAATAAGAGTAGAACATATTATTTTACATATTTATCGTACTTAACGTGAACTTTTTGAACCGACTAAATGTATCAGCACACAACTTGTAAAATAACTTAAACTTAGAACTGACACAACATCTAGCCCCCAAACGTTCGTTCATAATTGTGATAGGGGGAATCTACATTTGTTGAATAATAAAATTATCTTCCATGTCAGGAATTGAAATCGTGACCCCAAGCTCAGTAGACAGACACGCTGCGCTACTGACTGAGATAAGGTGTCAGACAGGGTGAAGAACAAAGCTAAAACCAGACGAATTGGGTCAACCAATTAAGTATTCTATAGAAGAATAAAATAAATAAAACTGAAAAAAACCATCAGAGGTAACAAGTCTGTTTTAAAGACCACACACATGGTATTTAGACAATTAACATGAAGTCTCTATTAGTAGGTGTCAAGTTTATAAAAGACTAATGAGCTAGGAGCAGGGTGACCCTAAAGAGAGAGAAAGAAATATAATTAAAATGTGAGCCAGGAAGCTATTGAGAAAAAGAAAGAGATAATGAGAGATGACTAGAACAAAACAAAGAAGTCAAGATAGGTAAAGGATATAAAAACGTGAGAAATAAGGACGTGAATATGATAAAAGCAACATTGAAAAGTAGTATAGCATGAGACTAAAAAAAGCGAGAGGGAGAAACAAATAAGGAAAATAAAACAAAAGCGAAAAGGACACAAAGATGCACGAGAGTAACTAAAGTCTTGTGAACGAAAAGCGCAAGAAGATTCTTCAACTTTCTTAATTACAAACCAGGTTAAGAGAGGCAGGAGGAGGCGGGACTCTGGGTGGATGTGTATGTGTGTGTGTGTTTGTGTGTGTGCATAATGGGATTAGTGCGTAATGAGTGTCGGTGTATAATCAACTTCCTTCCCTTGTTTCCTCTTCAATTTATCTCGTGTAACAGATCACGTGGCACTGTGACGTCACAAGGATTTGGCCTCTTGGTACGGTCTGGCCGAGAGCCAAGATTAAGATTTAAAATATAATAATAATAATAATTAATATTATATTATTATATTATATAATTATTAATAATAATAATAATTAATAAATTATTATTATTATTTAGCACCGCGTCTTACTACCCATTCAGGTTACACGCATTTACGCTAATGTGTAATGGTAGGGTGAGTGTGATATGAAATAGAGGACCTACAGTTCAACGTGGGGTCCGAACCACGGTGTAGACCTGGCATTCCACACATTCACAAGTTGTGATTAATACACGTCTTGTCAGAGGTGAAGGAAGGGTTTATAAATCAGATAAATCTGTGCCGGGACCGAGGATTGAACCCCGGACCCTCAACACAGAAATCCGACACCTTACCCCTAGACCGCCAGGTCACCCTTTAAAATAAAATAATAATTGATACCACACAATCATGAATATTAATTATATAATAAGGTATATTTTAGCCTGAAAATAATTTCAAAATTATCAAGTTAGTAACATACCCTTTGGTAATTTAATATTCAAAAAACCAGTATTAATTTAAACATACGTTTGAAACAAGAATATTTTTATCAGCATAAAATACTCCATATACGTCCATTTCGAACACAATCAAAATATAAATTAAGGAAGATTTAGAACTTTCAAAATCAATCATCAATAAGCTACTCTTAATTTTATTCTCAAAGTATGAAATACATATTAAGGTTGAACGACATAAAAAAACTATTTCAGCTGTAGACCCAGCTAAAGACAAATAGATTAATGTAGATACTAAATTTCAGGACCCTTATTTTTGAGTCTTGGGCCATATGGAAAGTCCATCATAATCACGAGTTTGAAAATGATCATGATTACAATACTTTACTTTAGAGTTTGATAAAGTTAAAATTATTATTATTACCTATAAAATATTTGAAGACGGCTTAATTTTAACGAGCTATGAAATTTATGGTAACTAAAGCTATGTACACATTGGACGATTATCAGCCGACGCGAGTCGCTTGACAAATTTCTCGATCAAGTCAGGCCGCCGACTTTTCCAATACAAAAGTCTCCACCGATTGTGTCTGTCCATATAGAGCAGCAACATTCACTGCCGACACCTACTTAAGTTCCTCTAGTGATTGCAATTGTGATGGATCCCTTAACCGCTGCTAGCATCGCGGCCGCTTTTATTGTAATTAAAAAAACGTGCAATTACTCGCACTGCATTCCCCTTTTTGTTCCTGTCGCGATATTCTTTGGAACTAACTTGCCACAGAGCAGCGGCTGCATGGAGCAGTTCTATTAAATGTAGAAGACTTTCTTGCGTCTACTTATAAGATTTTCTTGCATCCACATTATTCTATGAAAAAATAATCAAAACATACGTGGCAAATGGTTATTTTCTAGCATGTACAAATTAACTTAAATTATCATTATCTGTAACTCAATTTATTACCTGGCCGGAATCAGGTTGTAACCCTCAAAATAACAAAAAAATATTTTTATATATTTTTAATGATTATAATTACAGCAGATAGCTATTTAAATTTTAATATTTTATATTTGTAGGTGAATATTTTATATATGTGTATAAATATTTGTGTATGATTAAATATATTTAAATATAAATACTGTGTTTATAATATTTGTTGATTATATACTAATATAATAAACAAAATATTGAGATCAGGGTGTTGACTGCTCGCTTGCATATAGACTCAAACAAAAGTCGGTCGACTGACATCGCTGCGTACACATTGAGAACGTTTTCCATTCCGGATGGAAGACTCGACGACAGCAACATTCTTTTGATAATTCGCCGCTCGGCAGTCGGCCGATTCTGGCTCCGCCCACTCGACGACAAATATCGTCGGGCAACATCGTCCAGCGACTCGCGTTGGCCGATAATCGTCCAATGTATACATAGCTTAAGAGGAATTGAACAGGCATTTTCATGGAGAAGGAATGTAAACACCAAGGTTTTAAATAATGTTAAAGCTATGTACACATTGGACGATTATCGGCCGACGCGAGTCGCTTGACAAATTTCTCGATCAAGTCAGGCCACCGACTTTTCAAATACAAAAGTCTCCACCGATTGTGTCTGTCCATATAGAGCAGCAACATTCACTGCCGACACCTACTTAAGTTCTTCTAGTGATTGCAATTGTGATGGATCCCTTAACCGCTGCTGGCATCGTGGCCGCTTTTATTGAAATTTAAAAAAAACGTGCAATTGCTCGCAATGCATCCCCCTTTTTGTTCCTGTCGCGATATTCTTTGGAATTAACTTGCCACAGATCAGCGGCTTCATGGAGAAGTTCTATTAAACGTAGAAGATTTTATTGCGTCCACATTATTATATGAAAAAAAGTCAAAACATACGTGGCAATTGGTTATTTTATAGCATGTACAAGTTAACTTAAATTATCATTATTTTTAACTCAATTTATTACCTGGCCAGAATCAGGTTGTAGCCCTCAAAATAGCAAAAAATGATTTTTATATGATTATAATTACAGCAGATAGCTCTTTAAATATAAATATTTTATATTTTTATATAAATATAATATATTTGTGTATACATATTTGTATATGTTTAAATATATTTAAATATAAATACTGCATTTAAAATATTTGTTGATTATATATAAATATACTAACCAAAATATTGAAATCAGGGTGTTGACTGCTCGCTTGCATATAAACTCAAACAAACAAAAGTCGGCCGACTGACATCGCTGCATACACATTGAGAATGTTTTCCATTTCGGATGGAAGACTCGACGACAGCAACATTCCTTTGATAACTCGCCGCTCGGCAGTCGGTCGATTCTGGCTCCACCCACTCGACGATAAATATCGTCGAGCAACATCGGCCAGCGACTCGCGTCGGCCGATAATCGTCCAATGTGTACTAAGCTTTAGAAAACCACTTCCGGTGCATCATGTTAATATTAATTTTTAATAACTATTAATAAACATAATCTTCAACAGCTTATTTATTAAATATTTGATAACAGAATGCGAAAATACTATATTATTATATGATACTCTATACTATATTCCAAAATAAGAAATAATTATTTTTACTATATTGAGGATATTTATGTTCATAATAATTATGATTGAAAGATATTGAAATAAAGTGTTTGTCACTATTCAAAGTTAAATTATGTCTGTTTTTTTAATAATAATATTTCAAGATTAAAGCTATTATTATTTTAAAAGGTTGTTGTTATTTAAAAATAAGACTGTATGAATGTTGTATAGTTTAGTTTAAGTTCTGATATCGAAATTTTATCCTCATCCTTAGCCCGGTTAATATTTATATTATAACGTCAGTATGTATATATATATATTTTTTTTTTTTCAAAATTGTAACACACCTTAGACAAAAAAAAAAGGAAATTGTCTTCCAATCCCAACCTACATATTTTGTATTGTGTTGCAAACTTCGTGTATGTTGTGCTTTTCCTCAAAATTTGGAATAATCTTGACCTACTACACAGAGGCCTAAAATAATCGTAATATTCTAAAAACTTGTTAAGCATGTGTATGTGTGTATAGAATATTAATTTTATTTTAACACCGCGTCTTACTAAACGTTCGGGCTATTTACTTATATACTAATTACGATAGTGGCTTTAGAGATGAGGAAGCTTATATTTATATGATGTGTTCCCACATTTGCGTAGAGAGAGGGTTGTAATTACATTGAGTTTTCCGTCTATATTAGTATTTAAAATCATATTTTATCGTAGATATTTTCATTTATCTTATTTTCATTAATTTTAAATTAAATTAATCTTTTCTAAACGACCAACATGTTTATATTTTTCTTTCTTTTAGCTGCACGTGTTCAAAGCATGGTTTATTTCCGGGTTGTATTACGCAGTATTTAAGAGCAGTTGCATATCTGAGCCAGGCCTATTTTTAACTTTCGCGCTCAGATAAAATAACCCCAATGGTAGAAGAAAAGAAATCAAGTAGTGACTTGGGTTTGAGAGTACAAAACTACGGGGAATACAGACCCAAGCCTTGAAAGACGGCATATTTTTGAGCTCATCTTCCCCACTGAATCGTCATGTGGAACATACGTGTTTTGAACTATCGTGATAAAATGTATATTATCAGCATGTTCGAGTGTTAAATGGTGTAATAAACAATTCGTATGGTTTTAAATAAATATCAACAAGTGAACAAGTATTTTTCTTAAAGTAACATCCTATCAATGCAGTTCAATATGACATAGCTAAAAGCCGATTGACGAGAGCTTCCTAGACGACACCCTTACGTAAGTTAAGAAACGAGGACGATGAACGGCTCGTAACAAAAGGACCTCAACCCGTGGTTCGTTACAGGGTGTGTGGGGACCCATTTTGGGAAAACCACCCTCACTACAACCAACCGAGATCTAAACCTCGATCTCCCCGTCATTGGTAGTTTAGTCTACTGTGAAAGTAGCACCCTAGACCATGTGGCCAACGAAGTGGGTCCGAGGATATTCCAATCGTTCTAAATGGGTGAATTTTCAAAAAGTGGTATATCTCAAACAAACATAGCGTAATTTGTATTCCTCGTTAAAAATGTTTAATTTATGGTGACAATTTAACCCTCAAGCAGGCGCGCCTACTAACATAACACGAGCAGGCGTACACTCTGCACCACCACCAATTTTCGTTTATATATTCGAGTTAGAAGTAGATTCTGATTTTATTTATTTTAGTTTTATTTACAACATATCTAAATAATAAAATAAATAAAAAATTCGTATGGAAAAGAAATATAAATGGATAAAGTACAAGTATTATACACAATACACAGTAATAACGACAAATTATGTATTTTAATTATCTTTGCACATTAAGCATACAAGCTTTATAACGGAATGTTTTTTGTAACAAAAGTTTTTACATTTTTGACAAAAAAACAGTTGTGTTTTTATGTCTTTGGTTCTCCCACACTGGATGCATCGCCCCCTTTTCTTTCTTGGATTCTCTGCAACACTTGCAGGTTCAGGCTGCTCTTCAGATTCTTGTAATTGTTTATATTTTTTCCAAGAAGATTATTATGTCAATCGGGAGGAGAGAAATGTTTGATCTCTCTATCAAATGAGTGCTAAATTTTTCAAAAATATACGTCTTTCAGATGTCTCATTAGCAAGATTTGATTGAAAAAGAACGTTGACGTTTATTCCTGCGATATTCAATATGCAAAAAATATTGCCATTGGCCATCTTTTTGTAATTCTGGAACTTGTATAAAAAGCACACATCTGGTCCACAGTATCTACCACCTTTTGGCCTGTTGTAGTCAAGAATGATTTCAGGTTTTTTGGTCTCTTCATCAATTATCCCACTGGTCGTGCATACTTGACAACAGAATAACACTTTGACTTTTTTCGGTATGTAGCTCACTAAATTAAAAAGTTTTTGGAATCCAAAAACAACAGACTGCACATTTCTATATTTTTTTGGTAAGAAATCAGCCGGAATTTCACATTTTTTTCAATGTACATGTTAATATTTTTCAGATAATGATTTTACTAGGGGTATACTCGTATACCAATTGTAATAGTGACGTTTAGATTCGAGTTTTCAATGGATGAGACTAGTCTCATAACTATGTTATTAGGGCTGTTCGATCTCTGGTGGGGTCCTTCTGGCTTTTTCCCATAGTAAACTTCAAAGTCTAATGTGAAATAAGTTTTAGCATCACACATGGCGTAAATTTTTATTCCGTACTTTGCTGGCTTATTGTATAAAAGAACACCGACTGCTAAATGAATCTAATTTCTCACAAATTCTCCAGGTGAATATGCCCGGAGGAAGTTCATTCTAAACTTATTCAAGACAAACCTTATTGGAGCTAACTTGTATATTTGAGCTCTATCATCTAACGTCATACTTTTATCATCGAACCTGAGGCATCTCAAAGGTAATTAAAATCGAAATTAGTGGATGAGCAATTTCCACACCTGTGCCATCAGAAGTCCATATTTCTACAACATTCTTATGATACTTTTTTTTAACCACACAAGTATAGAAACGCTAACAAAGCCAACATCTCAGGAGTACAGGTTTGCTTGTATTTTTTTTTCAATAAAAATATTAGTATTTGTTACTAATTCATAAAATATTTATTTGCTATGAGTTTTTCAAAACAGGAAGTTTCTGATGTCAATTTATTGGAATTTTTTGGAATATTTTCAGATTTGGATTTTGCAAATTTACTGCGCACTGGATGTCTTTTCCAAACTGTTTTTTAAATTTCCCTGTAAAACATATTTCATTACCATTGTCATTGTTATTTTTCCCTCCTGAATCACCATCTTGATACTTTTGTTCACTATCACTTTCGTGGTCACTTTTGTAATTTCTTCGGATTCTAGTTCATCATCTGAAAATAAGTCAATGTCATCGGGCAAGTAGTCTTCTAATATTTCTCGTATTTGTTCTTTAGAAAAATAGTATTTTCGATCCCTTAAATAAAAGAAAAAAGGAGTTGTGAAAAAACTTTCTACGTTTTTGATCAAAAGAATCAAGATAGATATAAAAATAGAAACAAAATAATACTTACATTATCGGGAGCGCGGCGAACAGTGTGCATCACTCCGACAGATTTTTTGAAAATGGATCAAAGGAGCCGCTCTATCACTAATTAATATAGTTACGATCTCACTTTCCGAAAACCAGATGTATATTGAAAGGATATACGAAATATAATGATTCTTATTAAAGGCAGCCGAGTGCAAAAAAAAAAAAAGTTTGTTGGCACACAGCGTGTTCCAGTCAGTGCGCCTGCTCAAAGGTTAATAAGTCAATACCGATTATTTATGTTATTGATGGTAACGTATATTATTCTTTAGATTCTTTGCAAATTGTGGATAGTTTGAGAACGTCTATTATGAATGCAAGTACTATATAAATAGTGATCAAATGTATAAAGTGTGTATGTTCATAGATAAGGTTATTAAAAAAAATTAAACTAATTTACAATATATTAACCAAGTTTATACCCGTGTGTTTCATTATATTTATTTATACTTCAATAAGTTTAACTTGTAGTTTTACACTACTTTAATAACGCTAAAATTGGTCAACCAACTTAGTTTGGTTGAAATTTGTACAGATGTTAAAACATTTTGTCAATAATGTGTGGTGAAATAACGTCCAAAACCAAATCAACATTTTATCCCGGTGTATGTATGTGTTTCGAGCTATATTTATTATATTCATCCACCAGTTCAAAATTAGTTAAATCAGCACATACTCTCCTCAAGGGTCACACGGTTTAGAGAGTCTATATTAAAATATACCAAATTGCCGTTGATAAGAAGATCAGGTATCAAATACCAGTCGGGTGTACTCTGAATAGATTTTTTTATAAATGTTTATATTCTCTCTCCGATGCAAATGCGTGTACTTATATTAAAATTCTACCTTTTGTATCACTAGCACATAATATGTATTAGGTATATAGTCCAGATGGTACAGAAGACATGGTGCGCGCGCACACAAATTCACACACATTTTAATTATAATTTATTTGAAGTATTTCTGAACCGACTTATAAACTGATTAGAATATAAAACAGAAATATTATGCAACCTCCAGCCAGTAATTAATTATTCACTCTGAAAGAAGAAACCAATATTTCATAAATTATATTTTTTTCTGCCCTGTCAGGAATCAAACCTTGAACTTTTAACTCAGTAGTCAGATATGCTACCAGCTGAGCTAAGGTGTTGTACTCACACATATTTAGAAACACAAGGTCATAATTTTTTTTTTATTTCTTAGCACAGCGTTCTGGTCACACGCTCGTTAATCATTCCTATTTGAGATTTTAGTGCTAAAAAAAATTATTTTTTAATTAATGTTTGATTACTAAATATTTTATTAATTTTTCGGCTGTAGCTATAACCCCGTCTTACCATGCCTGCGAGCTATCAGTATTTAATCACACTAAATATATAAGGCTAAAGGAAATAAATCACGTGAGAATGATCAAAATATGTATGAGAGTATTCTTGGGCGTGACTCAAACCCCGACCTCCCCAATACCAGAAAACAGACCAAGGCCGTAGCCAGGGAGAGGTTTTGGGGGTTTAAACCCCCCCTGAAATTTTATGAAAAAAAATATGGCTTTATTTATGATTCAAACAATATAAAAATTAAGATACAAGTACAATTTAGGCCGCTTTGTTAGCATAAAAAGCATTTCAGATAACTTCTAGAGGTGTTTAATATTTGGAAATTTTCCTATTCTTCGGTAGCTAGGGGGTTATGGTGCCATAAAGACACTTCAAATATCTTCTAGAACTCTTTATCAATTAGAATATTTTTCTAGCTTCCGGCAATTGAGGGATGTGCCCACCAAACCCTCCCCTTGAATTTATTGGCTGACTAGGCCTTGAACCAAACTGAATAAGTTCTACGTCTCGCGTTGAAAGGTTATTTGAGCTACGGTACAATAACATCAACATCATCATTTTAATTAATATAACAAGGTCTCCCTGTCCTAGGTACTTTGTTAGTTGATATGTAAAAAAAAAAGAATAAATACTAATTGCATGAGACTCACTGTATTATGTATTGTGGTGAGAACACAAAGAGCTGAATTAAAACGCTGCCTTGACTTGTGACCGGCCTTCACTCGGCTGGATCACAGTACATATGTTAATAACGTCCCTGAAAAATCGTGAATCGAGAAGCGTTACAAATGTACATACGGCCTTTTAGCATTCATCGCTTAGCACGGAGTAAGTTTACAAGCAGGGTGTAATAATGATATAAGTGAAACATATAATTATATACAGGTCACAAGTAGAATAGAACAAAACTAAACAGGAAATGTTCGAAAACTAGTAAATCTTATTTAGAAATTGAACCTAGAACCATTGGCTTTCAACTCCCGTGTCTAGGTTTAATTTTTCAAAATATATTTAAATTAATGTTTGTGAACGCTAGCTTCCTTTTTTTTAAATCTTTATTTGAATATTTAAGGCACACTTTCTAAAACGACTGATTATTTAATCACACAATTTTATAACTAACTAACTAATTTTAATCTAGATCAGACACAACACTCAGCCCCCGGCCATTAATTCATCATTGTTAAAGAGGTGAACTCAGGTTTCACCAATGATTGATTTTTCTGACATACCGGGAATCGAATAGTGAACCCCTAGCTCAGTGGGCAAACATACTGCCTAGCTTTATTTATTTGTATGAACTGTTAATAAACGGATTTTAACCTGTTACCCAAATAGTAATTATCTAGGCAATAAAAGTCAGGCGTATAGAATTAGGTGTACATTTCCAAGCTAAGAAAGTTTGTAATCATGGGAATGAATACTTTATTATTTGCTAAGTTCAGATTAATAAACTAATACTAAATAATTAAAATTTAAATAATATGATTAGTTTAACATCGTATATTAAGGTTTGAGTACTAATTTTTGATTAATAATGTAATATTGTTAGTATAAATAAAATGTTACTTCAAAATATTAGAAAATAAAATTTAGTTTGTCTTTTCTACCCGCTACGGGCTTAAATAATACTAACAATAATCTTTGATCATAGCATTAAAATACAACCTTTGGCTTGATTGATTGGCTCTATAGAAACGTTATTGCTTAATACCTAACGAATAATTATAGTTAAAGTTGGCCCTAACCGCACTGCCATCGACAAACTAGACAATCTTTACGTTTGGCAAGCGCCTATTGATGCGGATCACATATTTTATTTACTCTGAGTCTAAAAGCCCAAACAAAAACAAGATTGGCTTATATACTTATCTTATTTAATAACATAAGCCTTGGATAAATAATTATTTATTTCGATTTGTGTTAAAGTTAAGTATTTACTTTATCATAACATGGATATACTATTATATTTAAAAATAAACATACTTTTAAAAATCACCTTAAGCTTATGCAGCTTACATTAAGATGTGTTTATTTGTATTGTTTTATATTTAAGGTAAATAACATTTATTATTAACTCCTGAAACCTTATGATTGAGGCGATTGCTTTTCCACTCTCATACTAAAATCCAATTTTCCTATTAATGAGTTTTATATGATATCGTAGATATATATAAGATCTACTTTCACGTATTAACACACCAGTTCGTGTGAACTGCAGCTGTCACATTTGATAGATACTATTAGCAACTATACAATCACACTAATAATATAGTAAAATGTTAGTTTTTTCTAAAATACTGTTCCAATTAAAAGTGACTGTAACCGACAAACTCTATCTAATTCTCTGACCAGATTTCGTACATAAGAACTATGGAGAATTTTCTAGATTAAATCTCAAACAGTTCCGTCATCTATTTAGGTGGGGTGGAAAGAGACGTGAGAAAAGGCAATTATTGTCCAAAATAAATAAAATCTTGCTGAGATAGAAATATAGAGTTTAATTTTCTCACATGTTGATGATACGAACAATTATTCTTGAATACCAATCAATTTATCCCGAAATTTAATTACTACTTTTTCTCTTCATTTAAAAAAAGTTTCTCATCGAAGGCCGATTAGATCATAACAGATATTAAAGCACTGATGATATTGCCATGTGAAGAAAACTAAACTATACTTTTCTAATGAAACAATGTTTTTAATTATTTTGGTTAAAAAATTATTCGATATAAAAACTGCAAAAAAAAACTGGCCTTGTCTTGCGTCCCCTTATACTCCACACCACTTAAGGCCTTTGTTATATCCCAAAAACAAAATATATATATCAATAAAAATATCATACAAACAATATTTTTAACGAATTGACACATTGTATTTTTAAAATAGAGATATGACTCACCCCAAACAGGCAAGAGAGAGTTAAAATAAATACTACGACAGCATCGCACAAACGTTCTTGTGAATTATAGCTTAAAGGATATTTTTCAAAAAAAGATATTGAGTAAACTACACATAAGTATCCTCATAAAAACAAAAAGATCATCTTGGAAATCACACTAAATACTCTTTATATTATATATACATTTTAAACCCAATTTGTTTTATATATACTGAAAAAAATCAAATTTTCAAATATAAATTATTTTTTAACTACACTAAAGTTATTTTTATTTGTAAAAATAAAAAAGTATTCTAATCTATAGTCAAAAACTATTCCCTGATTTTTATTTTGAATTAAAGGTTCTAAGTAAGATTAAAAAAATATTTTAGATAAATGATATACAGTAATATTGATAATGTAACGTAATCCTCGATAACAATTTTCAACCAAATCGCTAAGAGCTATTTTCAAAAAAATACATTTTACAAAAATCAGTAATATGTAAACTACAATTAATTTATTTTTGAAAAACAAATCATTATAAGCTTTTAATACAAACTCTTTAACAGATACCCATTTTGAACCAAATCGCTCAAACCATTTTTTAAATTCTCAAATTAAATTAAAACGTCATCAGTAAAGTACCTATAACCATATTTTCCCCCAAAACAATTATACAGCTTTATTCACATGCTCATATCCAAAACTCTCCAAAATACATTTTAAGCAAATTTGCAGTAGCCATTTTCAAAAAATTCGACTTTTCAAAAATCAGTATACAATATTTTATTGAATTTTTACCCCCTAAATAGTATACAATGCTATTTTTCATGTCAAACACTCCCAATATATCACTATGGAAGCAAATCTTTATAGCCATTTGCAAAATATTTCAAGGGTTTTAAAAATCGGTCATTTTTAAATTATCTATAAGTTAGTTTTTACCCCAAAATACCACTCTACAGTGTTTTTGATACAATACACAAATCCCAGATATACATTTTGAACAAAATCATTATATCTATTTACAAAATATTTTGAATTTTCAAAAATTTCCATCAGTAAACTACCCTTAAAAAATATTTTCCAAAAAACAAATTATACAGTACTGGTATTCTTGTCAAAAAAATTCATGAGTATGCATTTTTAATAGATATTTAAAACAATTTTTGTAAAATGAAAAGATTACTTGATTGTAAACTACTCTTAATTGAAGGGCTAAGATAATATATACATATATATGTATATATTGAGGTATAGCCCTACAACATCTAGATCAGGGGTTTCCAACTTGTAAGGGCTCGAGGGCCACAGTGGAAACCTTAGGCATGTTTGCGGGCCGCACTTTAATAATAGGCCAATTTTCGTATAATTCTGTAAATAGAACAGAGTACCAGTATGAAATAATATGCATAGTTTAATTGAAACAAAGGTTTAATCATTTTAATTGCTTAAAACACCATTTTACAATTGCATAAAAGAGTGAAATTAAAAATAAACAACTATTACACCCAAAACAATTGAATTTCGAAGAAGAGCAGGAATGTCAGTTTATTTGACTTCATATTTTACAAATGGCAAAAAAAAAACTAACCCAAAGTCAAACTGAAATTAATAATGTAGTCAAAATAAAACTTAAAAAAGGGCAATTTAGTGGGAGTACTGTGGTCGATCAGCTGCATCTACCAATGAACGATTGTCCACCTCCAGCTCTGTTGCTGCTAATTTCAAAAGATGCAGCAAGGAAGAATCTGCAAGTCAACTTCTGTACTGATTTTTAATGAATTTCATAGAAGAAAAAATACCTTTACATATGTACGTGCTCCCAAACATTGAAGTAATTTTTAAGTCCAAATTGTCTTAAGTTTGGGTATTTTCCGCTGGATAACAGTTTTAAAAAATGTGATCCCTTTTCTTATCTGGTCTGTAGGAACGTATCGGCTTGTAGATTGCACAGCTCAATATGTAGGTGTGGTTCTTGTTCCTCGATTGTAGCACCAATATGATTCATGTAAAGTTGGACACTGCTTTTCAGTGTTTCAGTTTCCCTGAATCATGTGATAAATTCTTCAATGATTTCTTGAATGTGTGAACTGAGATCTGAAAAATCTATAGTTTCCTGGTCTTTCTCCGCCGCTAATTGTAGACAGCAAGGGAAATGTGTCAATTCATTGTTTTCCAAAGCAAGTATGAAAATGTTTAACTTGTTTAGAAATCCATTTACAACTCCCACCATATCTTATACGACCTGGTTTCTTCCTTGAAGACTCAGGTTTAAGGTGTTAAGGTGTCTGTTAGGAAAGCTAACTGCTTTAAAAATTCTGGGCTTTGAATTTCTTCTTCTAGTTCAGTGGTACCAGACGAGAAAAACTTATTAAGGAATTCAGGGATTTCCTTGAAAATAGCAAAAAACCGTTCAAGGCACTTTCCTGCACTCAGCCACCTTACATGGTTGTACAGCAGCAAGTCTCCATATTCTGCCTCAATTTCCAGCAAAAACTGCTTTAGTTGTCTATGCAAAAGGGCTCGATTTCCACCTCTTAACATATTAATAATTTTAACCACAAATTTAAAAACTTCAGTTTTCTTCATTGATTTCCCACATAACGCTCCCTGGTGAATGAGACAGTGGATCATGGGACACGTTACACCATTTTCTTTTAGCAATCCTGTCAGACCTGTCTTCTCCCCTGTCATTGCTGGCGCTCCGTCTGTCACAATGGCTGAACATTTACTAAAGCCTCCAACTATGTCGACAGTTTTTTAACAGCATCATAAATGTCCCTCCCTTTTGTTGTTCCTTGAAGAGAGCACACATCAAATAGCTCCTCTTTACTGCTGAAATCTTCGAAGGTGGTGCGCACAAATATTAATAGCTGACTGACATCTGACTGGTCATTGCTTTCATCAAGGCATCGCGAGAAAATCATGCTTTCTTTAATCAATAAAATCAGCGATTTTTCTATTTGTTTTCCCATATCAATGACCCTTCTCTTTACAGTTTGGTTGGAAAGTGGCATTGATTCAAATTTCTCAGCTATTTTAGCATCTCCCAAGGCCTTTGCCATTCCCATAGCACACTTTTTAACAAGATTGTCTTCAGTGAAGGTTTTTTTTTGCCTTTACAAGTTCAAGCGACACTGCGTAGGAGGCGTACAGGGAAGATGACTGATTTTGTAAGACTTTACTAAACATACCTGTTTATTGTTTTAATTTATTTTTGAAGTCTGCAACCAGTGCGTGTCGAGCTTCTTCCTTATATGTTGCATACTTGTTATCATGCATTGTTGAGTAGTGTCGTTTAACATTGTTCTCCTTCGGTACAGACACAATTTTCATGCATACCAAACATTGAAGCTTCCCACTGTTGTTAGTAATTAAATAGTCACTCTCCCAGCTTTCCTTGTAAAATCTGTTTTTTATTTTCAATTTTGCGTTTCTTTGAGTTTCCGCTCATTTTTTATACACGTAAAAGACTCAAGCAGCGGTACACTTTACACTCAACACAAAACAAAGCCTTCAAAATGGACAGTAATTTGTGAAACTTCACTACACGTCAAGCAAGCGCGATTGAGCGTGAGTGGAGACGGGAGGAGTAGCCAGCAAGCCTTCCTGGGCGAGCGATGCAGTGCGTAACTTGTAGAACGGCTGACTATTAATTATTTATCAACTTCGTTTGATCATTTTTGCCGTATGAATATTAATACATCTTTTGAACAAGCTATTAAATATTTTTCATAACTTTTCTTGAGATTTAAAAAAAATTCTTAAAATGATTGCGCGGGCCACAAAATGTGGTCTCGCGGGCCGCATGTGGCCCGCGGGCCGCCAGTTGGAAACCCCTGATCTAGATATAAAGTTTGAATAAAATCCATTAAATAATTTTGGATGGTCAGGGACAGACAGATAGACAGACAGACATAGGGAAAGACAGATTGTAAAATTCAGATTTTGTTTGTTCATGGTCTCACACAAAACGTAAATATTCTTCATAATCTCGAGATCGATTTCCATCACGATCACAATACTTTCTCTTGATTTGAGAACGTAAAATAGGGGTTGGAAAGAGGAAGGAGGGAGAATTGTCTTGCTTACAGGCAATTACACGAAGAGAGTGCCACTAACTGTTAATCCAATCACCATATTAATCGCTTGTGTGACGCACAATTTCCATATTCAGTTATATGCCCGGATTCTCCCGCTCGCGCTGTAATCTAGGAGGTATTTTTTGGATGAGAGCTTTACAAAGTTTGACACCACCTAGAGAACTCAAAACTCCTTCCTTCTCCCTTACCTTATGATTTGCTGATGTCGCCTCATGGTATAGAGACTAAGGGACACGGCAAACTTTCTTATTAAATGGCATTATCTCATCAACAGGATTTGTGTATCATGGATTAAAACACAAAAACAAAGATACAACGATTTACATAATTAACATTTACTGGAAAAGTAGTTAAAGTCCAAAATAAAAATCTATTATAATATTTATATTACGATTATTGATAGTTAATTAATCCACAACAATGGATACGTGGACCACGGCATCTGTTTCGAATGGTCTGGTTTGCTGGTGACGAGGAGGTAGGAATTTGAGTCATGGATGAGTGTACATAGGCAGCTTTTCGTAAATGGTGTTTCATTCTTTCTTCTTGCGAATTCAGATTTACTTTTTATAAATTCTACCTCTTTCTCTAACTCCATTAGTGTAAATATGCAGGTATTCCTGACTAGTAGAAAGACACGTAGAAAGTAAAAATTAACATTGACTCCTACAAAAATGAATTCTTACTACCTTTTTGCCTGGATAAAAAACTATGCACAATCCAAACTTAAAACTAGTTTATCTTAAAACATAGTAGGCCGACTTAATATTTGAATCTATCATCCAGGAGTGGATTGGGTTCATTACACCAGACCAGAAAAGGGTCAGCGCAGGCCGATAAAATATTATTGTCTCCTCTTCATGTATGCACATATATATATATATATATAAAATAAATCAATATTTTATAAATACATACTATATATTATGATCGGGGAGGAAGGAAGGTACAATGTAAAATATTGTACAAAGCCTTTAAATTTTCAGAGATTTCTAGATATATTTTTCAATTTTTTTTTTTTTTGCGAAGCGTCTTACTACCCGTTCAGATTATACGCTTATGTATAAATAATGCAAATGGTTTTAGGAATTAGGAGGGTTATATTTATAGAAAGTATACCCACATTTGCGTTGAGGGAGAGTGGAATATTTTTTTGTAAAAACTACCTTCAGTTCACCTGAACGAGATTCGAAACTCATCCTCCCTGCCATCGAAGCAAGTTTCGAGATAGTTAAAGATAGCAAATTATATGTGTAAAACATATTAAAAGGCACTTCATAAATAAACATATTTAGTTTGGTTCAGTTTGATTGCAATGTCAATAGAACATAACATATTAATATATCTAGCTAGTTTAGATTATAAACTACAGAATTAAATATTTAAGAAAGAAATTCAAGAGGTCATATACATATTGCATGAAGGCAATACTGGCTTATATTCAGTTTCTTATGTCTCAAAATATTAAACTGAGAATATATAAAACTATACCCGTACCCAATTTTGCTAACGGAGGGGAATCGTATTCTCCTTCACTGTACTAAAAGATAAAATTGAAAGTTTTTGAGGAAAGAGTACTAAATATATATTTTGGGGCTAAGAAGGATGAAAAAACCAGAGAATAGAGAAGATTAACATAAAGAAGAATTTCATGATTTGTATGCATCTCCAAATATATTAAATATAATTAATCAAGTAGGCTGAGGTCTGGTGGTAATGTGATGCGTATGGGCTGTGACAGGGGTGTAAAAACATTTTATAAAGGAAACCTCAAGAATCAAAACCCTTGCTAGGCCAACACGCCAGTTATAGGATAATGTGAGAATGTTTTGAATGCAAATTTGGTGCTACATCAGTGATTGTATTGAAGTGTCACAGAATAAGGACAGTATTAATAATTGCGTGTCTGACTACACCAATATGTGTCTCAGTTTGAGGAAAAATTAACCAGTACTAATGTACCATTACCCAGAAGATGCCCAAATGTACTAATCGTACATCCTTTCCGTGGAGGATCTTTACCATGTCCCGATGAGCTTAGAGGATTTTGGTAGTGAATATGACAGGGTTAATCCAAAGAAGGTATTGATTTAATTTAAGAATTAATTAAGCCAAAACTGGTGAATATACGAATTATTATACTTTCGATGAATTTTCCCCGGTACCAGCAGTGAATCGAATCTAAGACCTCTCGATCAGCAGCCAACGACTCTGACCACTCTATCGTGAGTTTGTTTGGGATAAGGTTGAACGGCGAGATTTCGTTCCGGCAGCCATGAAATTTCGAGGAGAGTTAATTATATATTACTGATTAAGTAAAATCACTAACAACAGCTGTTGCATTGTATTTATTTAAAAATAATTTTTCGTTTAAGGACTTAAAATTATGCCCGTATGTGAGAAAATAAGTTAATTTAATAAAACCCAACAAATTGGTTCACCGGAAAACATCTTGCTGTACCAGTGGGACAATCATCTTCCCTTACTTTTGTCAGGAAATTTAAATTATTGGTTATCGAACCAACACGGACTTATACATATATTGATTTATTCAAGGCAACGAGTGTTTTATTATTTTTCTTTATTTTTCCCTTGTTTACTCAAGAGAAGATTTTTATTTTCTCCTCATCTTACTATCCATCCAGCTAATACGCTTTTAACTATATTAATGGAGTAGGAAAGAGAAAGGTAAAATTTAAAAGAAACATACTCGCTTTTGCGTTTAGGAACAGTGAGAAATAATTAGAAGAAAAACCACTCTAAATACATCCGGCCGGGATTTATACCCTAACCTCCAAGTCATTAGCAAACCAGAATATATGATCATGGCTCACCAATGTAGGTCACAATATATATATATATATATACTTAATTTAAGTAGTGAGTTTAAGGAAGGTCACTTAGGGGAGACCAATTTCCGTGGTGGCATGGCCTAAGAAGCTACTCTCGCATAGACTAGACTGCCGATGACGGGGAGATCGAGGTTCACATCTCGGTAGGTGTAGTAAGGATGGTTTTTCCAAACTAGTTTTCCACTCTCCCTCCACGCAAATACGAGTAAACTTCCTCTTAATATCCCAATTCCTAAACCACTAGCGTTATCTATCCACGTTAATGGGTGTGCATGTCCTCTAGTCATTAGATTTAGTTGATACAAACCACCTGTATCGACAAGCACGTGTAATAAGTGTTAGGGACATCTGAGGCGTACTCCCAGGATGTTTCAAGATCTATCCATTGCGAGACGGAGTGGTCACATGACACATTTAGAAACCTTTTTCTTTCTAGCTTTTACTATTCAAAACATAGTTACGTAATATTTTTTTAATTTTGAACATCGGGGCCTAAACTATCGGTAAATCTCGCAACAGATTGTCATTTGTTTTACCAAAGTTGAAATGGGGAAGTTTGGAAACATTCTTGGTTGATTGGAGAAAATGAAGAATTTAAAAATGTATTTGATGAATCTCGTCAAATGTTTTTGTGTGGGAAGAGGCCTTTGAGTGAGGTAAAAATAAATTTACCAAAATGTTTGGATTAATAAAAGGGCGTGCTATAAATTAAATTGAACACCTTGAAGAAGTAGTGAGAGAACCTATTCATGCATCTTATAGTTTCTTTCTTTTGTCACTATTAAACACAAACACCAAGCTAATTTTCTCACCCTAACGTAACAGAAATAAAACGTAAATAAGTATTTTGTTCCACTGTTGTATAAAATTGATTAAATGTATATTCTTACAAATTAAAAGTACAACACAACTCACTCAGAATTTCGGAATCCTGCGCTGTAGAGCATGTATGCATTACGTAGGTAGAGGATTCAACACAAATTGTGTGAGATTCTATATTAAAGAATAGCAACTTTACAGGAAAAAAATTCAAGATTGAATAGATAATTGCGAGGTAGTAATGCAATATATCAAGGATAGACCCACTAATCTGATTTGCCAGTGATGGAGTTGTCAAGGTTCAAATTACAGGCTAGTGTAATAAGGATTTCGTTCTTTCAAAGGGTCTTCTGACTATTTATCCATGAAAAGACTGGTGCACTTTCTCCACATTCGACCTTATACTTCCCTTATTTATTAGCATCGTGCGTATAACCCGAACGGGTAGTAAGATGTGATGCTGCTACTACTACTACTACTACTACTACTATACTATAATAATAATAATAATAATCTATTAGCATCATTTTAAAATGCGCACAGCTAGGACGGATAACTTATCCCTTATTCAATGAGGGCAGTTTAAAATGTGTACATCCTAAATAAGAACTAGACGTGGAGCAGAAATAAAATCTATTGCGTTGATTAAATTAATAAAAATTATAATGTTATTTAGTATGAATTAGATGAACTCCACAAACTCAGTTTATTAAAATAAAATATAAATTTCGCATGTCACTGGGGCTTTGAGGACACTGTTAGGACCAAAAGTCGGGTGGTGAGAATGTTTGAGTTGTTCATATCTCACTGTTGGCAGGAAGTACCAATAACACATATTTTGATTTAAAAAAAATACAAAAAAAAAGTTATGGGCTAATTAAAAAAAAGTGTTTGTTTAGAAAGATAATTATTTTATGTTACGTCTTACTACCCGTCCATGCTGTGCATGATTTACTTTGGATAGTTGAATAAGGATGATAAATGTATAGTTTGGATGAAATGTATCAGCATTTGCGTGATGTTTGAGAGGAAAAACAAGAAGTAGAACCAACCCTAGGTACTACTAGATTTTATCAAAAGCTTCACCTTCTGGTCACCGGAAAACAAGATTAGATTAGCCTGTAATTTTGGCCACTTGTCCGTTCGATACAAGAACTTTCTAGACCATATTTGATACTTGCTTATTTATTCGAATAGCTCTTCATTTCTCCTCACGAGATTGGGTCTTACGCTATATATAAATGTAATATATTATATGTAATATTGTAATTAATATATTGTGTTAATTAGTTAAGGCCTACTCTTTAAAATAAAGTCAATTTGAACTTTTTGAAGCGGAGAAATATACTTTGTAATGCAACTCGCAATATAAATATAGCTTCTTTGTTGATCTCTACTCTTTCTTATACATATTTATCAAGATCTACAAGGGGTGGAATGTCCCTAGCTCATCTGCCTAGAATAATTTAAACAGAGATGTCAAAGAAAAATTACACACTTGGAAAGATTAATCTGAGACATTATATCCCTGTAAAAAGTATTCACTAATAGAAAATGTGACTAGATCCATTCTGGACGGACTGTACTACCTTTAGTGGTGTGTATTGTGTTGTGTTGTGGGCAACTCATCCAAGTAGTCGGTTGGTGAGGTGAAAGGGGTTTTCTCGAGTGGGTATATATCGACCTAGAGGGTTGAGCTACCACCAGGCGGTGTGGGGTCAAGTGGGTACCTCAACGGGTCGAGTTAAGGTCACGTGACTCCAACAAAGACGTCGACACGTCACACAAACAAACACACACAAGCTTGGAGTAGACGACGTCATAAATAAACTAAAAAAAAATATCAAAGCTTCTGTTCTCTTTGATTTCTTCAAGAAAATAAATTATGTTTTTTACTCTTAATTTATCTACTCATCAGGCTATCACCATACTACTCTAGTATTTAATGACAAATAATTAAAACTTATATTAAATGAGCCCACCTGCTTTGGTGGCTGCAGGGTATAAGGTGTCACTCTCACAATAGATTAGGCCACCGATGACAGGAAGATTGGGGTTTAGATCCCTGTTGGATGTACTGAGAGGTTTTTTTTCCTAAAGGTGTTTAAAATTCATTCTCCACACAAATACGAGTAAACTTCCTCTAAATTCAACCTTCCTCACCTTTAAATCATTAGAATATAACCTGAACAGGTAATAAGACGTCGTGCTAAAAAAAAGTTAAACCCCATTGGTGTGGAGGGAGATTAGAAAATAGTTTAGTAAAAAACCTCGATACTTTCGAATAAAATTTGAACCCCAACTGTAAGCCAACCAAAACAGGTTAGATGAGCCGGACATGTATTATGCATGACCATCCATACGGGTAGTAGAAAAGTTATTAATCTACTTACTATTAGTAAAGCTAGGGGTAAAGAGAGTTATTAATCTAAAATATATCAACATTGTTGTAAAAAATGGCACGATACAATTGAACGAACTTTCTAATATTATGTATTATATCTTCGAAGAAAATTTTCAAAATATAGGTTTTCAGTAAACTAACCGTAAGTAATTTTTCTTAATAAAAACTAACACATTATTGGTAATTACAGTAAAAACTCTTTATATATACGTAGAGTACATTGTAAACTAAATTTTCAAACACTTAACAAATTTTAAACCTTAAAATATAGATTATTTGTAAGATAGTCTATGTGTAACTTGTAAAAAACGTATTCTTATTTATCATGAAAAACCTTTCTCAAATGACCATTTTGAACTCAATCTTCTAGGCAAATTTAAAAAGTTTCAAATTTTCTATATTCTCTTATAATTAAACTACACTTAAATTAATTAAATCAAACTAATTAAAGGTTATATTATTAATTATTAATGATCATGTAAAATAGTTTCTCAATACAAATTTTTAACTAAATCTTTAAATATATTTTCTATAACGTTCAAATTCTTCAAAAATATATCTTCAATAAACTATTATAAAACTTTTTTTTAGAAAAACTAATATAGACTTTATAATTATCTATAAAATAATCTTAAGAGATATCAAATTTGAAACAAACTTTTAGAGATATTTTTAGAAAAGTCTATTTTTTAATTTTTTTAAATCATTCGTATTCTTTAAGCAAGCTTTAAATAAAATTTTATCTAAAAACAAGTATGTAGTGCAATTATTTCATGTCAACACACTCAAGTTATCTATTTGAAACAACATCTTTATAGAAACATTTTTCAAATATTCAAAGTTTTTGAAAAATCAGTGATCAATAAACTATCCACAAACGAGTTTGCAGCCCAAAAGTAAGTATACAGTGCTATTTTTCATGTCACACAATCTCAAGATAAATATTTTTAACAAAATTATTTGTGACTTTCTGGAAATTTTGTGAATTCTTAAAAATTTCCCATCAGCAAGCGAACCTTAAAAGAATTCTGGCACAGAAACCAGTTTTAAAAGGCCATTTGTTATATCAACCAAACACTACGTACTCATTAAAAAAATCTTTAAAGCCAACTTAGAAAAAATTGAATTAAAAATATATTATTTAACTGTAAGTGTACTACCCTAAATTTGGAGCAAGGGTAAGAAAAAGCCTCAAAAAAAGCCTCTAACATCTAGATATCAAGTTTGAGCAAAATCCATTTATCCGTTTAGGTCCGTGACCAGACAGAAATGTAAAATACATTTTTTGGGAGTTCGGGCTTATAAAAAACATAAAGATTCATCATAATCTGGAGATCCAAATTTTACGATTATAATACTTTCTCTTGATATGAGAAATTAAATTAACGTGGCAAAACATAATCATGAGCACTAACACATTCATAATTACTTTGGTTATGCACTGTACAACTTTCAATATAGGTAAAAGTGAAATGATTAGACTAAGATAAATTTGTTCTATATTTAAGAGAAATAAGTGATAGTTTATGTATTCTATTTTGATATTACCTATTTAAAAAACTCCTAAGTTTAGGAAAAGTGAAGGGGTTTTACTGTTTGTGAGCTATGATGGATCACAATCATTTGCTTATTAAAGTCAATAGTGTTTCTACTTACTAATGTAAGAGCCCCGGATTTGATCTCCGGTACAACCAAGAAATGTGTTGGAGAAACTTTGGCTTCCCCTTCGAGAAAGACCCATCTTCAGTCAGAGGAATGTGTATTGTGGCTATTTTAGATTTGAATTTGATTATAGCTAAGCCATGTGATTATGAAAGGCACACTAAATACCAAGATTTTTTGATTTAAACCTACTTAAATTGTAGTCACCATTCCTTTAGTACCAAAATAGTGGAATTTAGGATATAAAATAAAATTAATTAAGTTTACATTCACAGCGTAATTAGACACCGCGTGTTACTTCTGACACCAAGCATATAACCTAATTTAAGTACTTTAAGTAACAAGCCGATTAAAGTATTAAATGCTTCTGTTAAGTTGATAATGTTAGTATATATTCTAAAGAATGGGCCAAAATACCTAAGTTGTAAGTTTATCCTGGTTTGTTATAATGGGGCCATGCCTTACGTGTGGCTTTGAACTAAATTGCCCTATAAAGTTGAGATAAACTGTGCTGCGTTTAAATGCCAAGGTAAGATTATCTTGTGGGTGGTTAATGAATCATAAAATAAGTCTTTCTAAACTTTCAATTTAATTTTGGGAATGTTTAACGTTCAATATCTTAATTAACTGATTAATTAAATTAACACTCGCTTCGGTTGCCGCATTCGAATCTCAGTCGGGTATACTAAGTGTGGTTTCATGTTCTGAAACTTTAAAAATGACACCTGGACACGGTAATAAAACCCTGTACCTTTGGCTTAATACACCATTGCTCTAACCACTGAGCTATCTAGGAATCGTCCCGTGCCCAGGGTCATTCTTCACTCATATTTTAAGTGTGGTTTTTCCAAAATGGCTTTCCCTACCCCCTCAACACAAATGGTGGTACACTTCCTCTAAATATAGCCTTAATAATACCTAAAACAATTATCGTAATTAGTACGTAGGCATGTAACCTGAACGGTTGGTTAAAATTACATCAACACAAAATAACTTATTTCTTGAAAAGACAAAAATGCTCGGTCCTTCGGTCGTTAATTTATCACTGTGAAATAGGAAGCTCCAATTTTAACGATGGAATGTTTTTAGATCGTCACAGTACTTAGATCCCGGACAATTTAGCAGGCATACGTGCTAACAAATTAACTATGGTGTCGTGATATCCTACCTCTATAGTCTTAAGTGATTTAAGTACAATAACTATATGTACAGGGTGACCTGGTGGTCTAGAGGTAAGGTGTCAGACTTCTGTGCTGAGGGTCCGGGGTTCAATCCTCGGTCCGGCACAGATTTATCTGATTGCCAAACCCTTCCTTCACCTCTGACAAGATGTGTATTAATCACAACTTGTGAATGTGAGGAATGCCAGGCCTCTACCGTGGTTCGGATTCCACGTTAAACTGTAGGTCCTCCATTTCATCTCACAATCACCCTACCATTACATTAGCGTAAGTGCGTATAACCCGAACGGGTAGTAAGACGCGGTGCTAATAATATATGTACAGGCTAACCATATATATCTATATATATAAACTTCATTGGTCTTGGGTAGAGTGATCGCCTCAGGACCCGATGTTCGTGGGTTCAGACCCAGCCCAGGATGACGGATTTTTCTTGAGTGATAAAATTCCATAGCACAGCTTCCTTCGGAGGGGAAGTAAAGCTGTGGGTCCCATGTCGACTGTGGCATGTAAAAAAAAATCATGGAAGGTATTTGAAAATACTTTTCCCTGCAAAATTGACCAGGCCTTTCACTCTCGCTAGTAGAAATTCACTGTGGAAAGCAATGGACATCGATCCAACCTTTCGATTGTTGACTTGTAGATACAAGAATATCCGTATGGAGAATACCACGATTCAATTAATTTAAATTATTTGTAAAATTACAATTTATCGCAGGAGTTTAGCCCTAGACCTTTAGCTTAACGAGCCACTGCTCTCACATTGAGCTACCCAGGTTAATTCCGGTATCCAATAATAGCTCATGGTAGCCGATGATTTCCACACAATAATCGTTAACTTTGCCTTGATTTATGGGTGAAGAATGACATTGAAAACAAGATGTACCCTGGATAGCTCATTGGCAGAGAGAACATTAGCACGCTAAGCCAAAGGTCTCTACTTTAAGCCTCGTGTCTTGATGTCATTTTTCAACTGATTTAATTATTGTCTCCTCCGTATGGACATCCACATAATTACAATAATTTACTATTTGTGTTGATATATATTGATATTTCCTTAAATTACCATATTTTACTGTACAGTTGGCAGCTTAACAGCCCTCCCGAGTCAAAGGTGGTTGTGGAATCAATAATATCTAATGGTAGTCGATGATTTACACACGTTCTACACAGACTCTTCCTTGAGCTATGAATGAAGAATGACCTTGAGTATTAGATGAATCATGGATATCTCAGTGGTAGAACATTGATGCACTAAGCCAAAGGTTCAGGGTTCGCTTTCCTTGTCCAAGTATCATTTTTACGTTGATTTGAATTAATTGGACATATTTTTTTTTCCATTGTAAATTTTTTAATTTTCGAAATCCATCACGTGGTTAAAAAGTTATATTTATATATTTTTACCAAAAGGACACATTTTAAACACGTAATTATTTCATTATTTTTCTTGCTATTCGTCTATTGATGTGATTTAATACAATGTGATAGCAGCTAGAGATATATCAACGATTAATTTGAATTTCATAAAAAAATACCACATTGCAATATTGTTAATCTACCATTTAAGTGTAAAGCGAACAACCCAATCTAATTACTATTTTCTTATGCCCTGACAGGGCTCTGATACTGCCACATTAAATCATTGGATAAACTCGCTAATGATCTGCAAGGCTGTTTGATTCCTACTTTGTTTTTAAAAAAAAACGAAGTAGGAAGGATTGTTAAAAAATACAATCTCAATACAGATAACACATCTTGGAAAAACCCATGCTATTTAACAAGCTAGTTTTAAGTTAGTAGTTGTTTTCATAGGACAGGTGCTAATAAAAATCAGTTGTAAAAATCTTCAAGGATAGCCGGTTTGTACTAATCGTGGTAACTTTATAAAGAGTGTTCAAAAACTTTATGGCATGTGCTTCGTATATTCACCAAGCTATTTATAAGGAATACATTATGTTTTATCTTACAAATACATGTTTTGAGGAAATATTTATGGCCCAACTTTAGAACGGATTATACCAAATACCACACACACCTTGGGTAATAGGACATCAAATATGTATAGTAAATTAGTATATAGCCTAATTTTGGTTGAAAGAACAATTTAGAAAACACATTTTTTAGTCATTTAACATTGATAACATTTGACTATCGATTATGTGTTTGATTTTATAGTGACAGCTGCACATAACATGACGTATGAACATGTTAAAATTGTTGTAGTAAGTTCAATACTAACCAGATGTGGTTATTTTTACCAAAATTATGATATAGTTAGCTGCTTATATCTTGAAGCATGGTGATCTGGCAGTCTAGGGGTAAGGTATCAGACTTCTGTGCTAAGGTTCCGGGGATCAATCCTCGGTCCCGGCACATATTTATCTGATTTTCAAACCTTTCATTCACCTCTGACAAGACGAGTATTAATCACAACTTGTGAATGTGTGGAATGCCAGGCCTCTACCGTGGCTCGGATTCCACGTTAAACTGTAGGTCCTCCATTTCATCACACGATCACCCTACCATTACAATTAACGTAAGTGCGTATAACCCGAACGAATATTAAGATGTGGTGCTAGTAATCAATAATAATAATATAATAATAATAATAATAATAATATAATAATTAATAAATTTTTGAAGCACATCTGGATAAGCTATCTCTGGTTGTAATACCAAGAGAATGGGTCCTATTATCATGCATATTAATGAAGGTCATGGACATGATGGAGTGGTTGCTACACGGGTATAGGAGAGCCTAAATGGTGAATAGATGTACCATTTTCAAAAGTGTTTATTCATTTATACAAACAAGTATGGAAATTATTACATCGGGCTGTGTACTAGATGAAATGTCTTAGATAAGAAAGTTTTAATATCACCTAAACCGGTGCCATGGCAAAAAAAAAAAAAAACACGCTGAAGACCATTCCCAGCAAACCCGAATGAGATTTAAACCACGTCTTCTACATAACTGATAATCTAGTTTAATATGATCCGGACATCAGACCATATTATAAACTCTTTAGTATATTTTTAAGATTAGTTTTGAGTATCTGACACACCATTTAGTACATGTTTTACTATATCATTTAATATTGTCTCATGGTTGCCGCATGGTTTAAGGGTTGTAGACTTGACTGCTGTTGACAGGGAGATCGAGGTTAGAATATCATTCGGGTGTATTAAGGGTGTTTTTCCCTAAATGGTTTCCCACTATCCCTCTCCACAAATGAGGATACACTTCCTATAAATATAACCTTCCTCATCTCTAAAACCCATTAGAGTATTTAGTAAAGTAGTAAGATGCGTTACTATAAAAACATAATAATTAGTAAAGCAGCCTAAAAACCACTAAAAACATACTTTTTACTAACCTCGATTCGTTATTTACTATCGTATAAGTTTTCTGAAAATTGAAAAAGACACCTGGACATGGAAATCGACTCGGGACCTTTGGCTAGGTACTTCAATGCTCTAGCAACTGAGCCATCCAGGAGTCGTCCCGTGCTCAAGGTCATTCTTCACCCATATGTTAAAGCCGTCTATTATGGACGTACGGAAATCGTCGGCTTTATTAACGAGCTATCAGATAACGCAGCCATCTTCGACTCGGTAGTTGGCTTATTACTGACACATATACGGTATACAATTATAATAATTGTATACCGTATAAGTGTTTAAAATCCATGCTATATCTGAATTTGATTTTTGAAATTTTCTCGCAAAATATATATAAATAGACAGTACATACATTCCTTCTACTCGGAAAGGTAACAAGATTATCTTGACGGATAACATTATGGTGTAGCTCAGGTGTCAGCAAACTTCTTTAGGCCGTGACCGACCTATACATTTATCAAAGGTCTCTTGATCACTCATAGAATCTCCAATCTACTTTCGATATATTGGTCTATACATTTCTTAAATTAGTCAATATTTTCTCAAGTAATTCTGTCTCCACATTTATAAAAAAAATTGAATCAATGAAACGTATATTTTCATATTAAACTATTTAATTTTAAAAAAAATTACCGATTATGACTGATCAAGATAGTTTTAAGAATTAATAGCCAGAGCTATTATTTATGCTTATTAGTGGGAATTACTCCATCTAGATATCATAATCTGAAAATTGAAAAATGACACCTGGACATGGGAATCGAACCCATTGGATGGCTGTTTGAAACACACACAAATTAGGGTGTCCCAAAAAAATGAAATTAATTATTTTTTTCGCATACCCTCTTATTTTTTTCCTTTTATGTCAAAACAATTGTAAATGAAAGTTTCATGTAATTTGAACCACGGCAACCGTGCCGACTTGCATCTAAACGTGTCAGTCAGTACATATGTACTTAAGCGAGCGAACGCTGCCGACACGTGTCTGTAGCGGAGCAACCAACAGCTGAAAATGGTAAAGATAAAACAAAAAATAAAAAAGAAGGTTTTGGAATGCTTCGACAGTGAGATTGGGCAACCCGTGAAACGTGTCAGTACCAGTTCACTCAGGACAGCGCACGCTACGTGTCAATGTGCTTATAATTCCAAGTTGTTTTGTTAGTAAATGTTTGTGTAGTTTTTAATCAGTGAACAAAACATGGAAGTGGAATTGCGTTGTTCTAAAAAAGTGATATTTTTAATAGGGAACATAAAACATCAAATAACGGGTTCAAAACTTCCGTCTAATGGATAAGTTCTGGCAGTTTTGTTTTACAATATTCGAGAAGTGAATTTAAGTGTTAATGAAAGTGCAAATCTCGCTATTCACGAATGTATTATCTTTTGGGTAAAGGCACGCATACCTACCAAATCGTTGCCAAATTGTGTGAGGAAGCTTGTTTATATGTATCAAGTTTGGAGAGACTTACAAAAAAATGCAAAGAAATAACAAGACGTATTCAAGCGGCGACAACAAGAATTTGTAAGTAATTTAGACAATTTGTTCGACATTACACATGCTGATGCACTTCAATTAATGAAAATGGAGGAATATAGGATGTTCTTGCAGCGCCAAAGAGAGCCGGGCCAACCCGGTCACTTAGGTGGAGTGGATAAAAAACTGGCCAAGAAAGAGGAAAGGGCGTGACTTCGAGCTGTCAAAGAAGACAATCAGCGAATTAAATATATCTCCGATTCAACATCCTCGTTATCATACGAACCATTGAAAGAAGATTCCTTTTCGAATTCTAGTGAAAATATGGGTTCAGAAGATTTCCAACATTGATCGAAAGCTCAGAGCCTGGGACAAGTAAATCAGTATTGAGGAAAGATTTATTACTCCAAAGTTAGTTGCTGCATTAGACAGGTGTCAGTTAAGTATGCGAGATTCTGTTTTTATTCTTGAAGCTACTATTGATGCACTTGGATTTAACATTGACGAATTTCCGATAAGTAAGTCTTCAATTCAAAGAATCCGAACAGAAAAACAGAAGGAACGCGCGGAAAACATAAAAATTGATTTTCAAAACGAGGTACCGGATGTAGTGACCTTACATTGGGATGGCAAACTGTTGCCTGCTTTGAGTGCTCGAAAATCGAAAGAAGAACGCTTGCCTATAGTTATTTCATATGGACTTAAAGAACAACTCATTGCTGTGCCAAGACTGAATAATTCTTCAGGCAAAGAACAGGCGCAGGCTATTTGGAAGGCGATCTTAGATTGGAATCTCGAAAACAAAGTCCAAATTCTTTGTTGTGATACTACGGCTTCGAATACAGGTCGTTTAAATGGTGCTTGTACGCTCCTTGAGCAAATATTTGATAGGGAAATGCTTTTTTTCGCTTGCCACCATCATGTATACGAACTGGTGTTAAAGGCCGTATTCGAAGTGAAAATTAAACAAGTGACAACAAGTCCCAATATTCCTCTCTTTAAAAAGCTCAAAGAGAATTGGAAAAACATCGATTCCACTAAAATACAGTGCTATAGAGAAACAGTGGAACTGTTCAGAAGCGTACCCGAACTTGAAAATTTGCTTGACTTTTACCGAGATGAACTTAAAAATGTTATGGTCAGAGAGGACTATCAAGAGTTGATCGAACTTTCTATGGTATTTTTAGGTGGAGATGCAGAAAAAAAATCAAAATCAGGCCTCCGGGTGCCATGCACCAAGCTAGATGGATGGCCCAAGCGATTTACTCCCTAAAACTATCGTTATTTAGTTCTCAGCTGAAATTAAACACCAAGGATAAGAAAACACTGTTAGATGTCAGCTTGTTTATCGTAACAATCTATGTTAAACCATGGCTTCAATGCATTTTGGCAGTTGAAGCAGCCTTCAAAGATTTGTGCTTTTTGAAATCATTGAAAGCTTACGAAATTGTGAATGAAAATATCTCGAAAGCTGCTTTACAGAAATTTCTCCAGAATTTATGGTATTTGACTGATGAAATAGCAGTATTAGCACTTTTTGAAGATGATGTGGACGAAGAAACAAAATTAAAAATGGTGTAAAATTTACATAGAGAAAATTTCTCAACCCATGAGAAAGATACATTCCATCGAAGGAAGAACTTTATGGTTCATTGTATGGTGAGTTTGATACATTGATTTTGTAATTGTTTATTTAGTTATTTATTTATATCACGCAATTGTTACCTGTTATTTTTTTTTACAGAAAAAGCATCGATGATTTCATATCAGTCAAAAGCCATTCATTGTTTTCTAGACTCAAAACTGATGATAGTTTTCTCAACGAGAGTCCCTCTTCATGGGAGAATAACGCTTCTTTTCTAGACGCGAAAAAGAGGATATCAATACTTAGAGCAGTGAACGATACAGCTGAAAGAGCGGTAAAACTAATGCAGGACTTTCATGGTATAATAGGTTGAGGAGGAACAAAAACAATTTTTGTTACGTTGCATACAAGAACACACAAAGATCTATCCTGACTGTAAAAAGCAATCATTGAAACAAAAATATGTTCAGTAATGTTTCTTTTATGTAATATGTTAATAAATATCTGCTTTGAATAAAATGGTATCTTATGTACCAAAGAAACATACATTTTACAATCTTTCCATAGTATTCCCTGTGCAAGATCTCACGTTCAAGTTTGAAGTAAAGTCGGCACGGGTTACCGTTATCTTATTGCAATAATACATTTTATTTAAGTTACTGAGGTAAAATAGAAACAAAATAGAGGGTATGCGTATTCGACTTTGCAAAAAAAAAAATTTTACCTTGTATCTTGGGACACCCTAACACACACACATATATATATATATATATATATATATGTTTGAAACACACATATATATAAGTTTGAAACTAGCCATCGGATGGCTCGTGATATTAATATATAGCTCAGTGGTTATATCATTGGCGTACTAAGCCATAGGTCCCGGGTTCGATTTCTGTGTCTAGGGGTAATTTTTCAATTTTCAGAAGGTAGTTTTAGTTACACTAAATTTTTTTTTTGAAAGTACTTGCTTGATATATTTGCGAGTTTAGATAACTTAAAGATTGACTTTTAATGACGATATAATTTTTTGACGTGATCGACTAGATTTGGCTGCTAGATCGACTGGATGATGACCCTCGGTGTAGCTTATAAGATAAGGTCATTAAATAATTCGATAATGCAAGATTGCCACCTTTCAGCGCAAACGGAATGTCACTATGTTGTTAGTAACTTCAAAACCCACATTAGTGAGTACATGAGCTATAAAACCAATACAATTTCGTCTGGTTTGCTGGTAACCAGGGTTCGAGTCCCATCTGGGTGTGATGCATATATTTTTTGTCTCAATAGTATCCTACTCTCCATTCACGCAAATGCGGGTATTGCATTACTACCTTCCCTTCTTTCGTAATAAATTTAATAACTCTCCTTTATATCCGCCTTGGTGGCGTAGTTGGCTAATGCGCTTGTAGTGTTGAGCTTGACTGCCGAGGACGGGGAGATTCAGGTTCGAATCTCGGTCGGGTGAACTGGGGATGGTTTTTCCTAAGTGGTTTTCCACTCTCCCTCCAAGCAAATGCGGGTTAATTTCCTCTAAATTCAACCTTCCCAATTCCTAATCCATTAGTGTAATTAGGACTTATAAAAAGTATAACCCAAACGGGTAGTAAGATGCGGTGCTAAATAATAATAACTCTCCTTTATATTTAATAATCTTAAAGTTGAACTATCACCACGTTTGCTAGAAATGTAAATAGGCCTACTTAATGATTACGCTAAATTTAATATTATTTACAATCGTATAAACCGAACGAGTAATAAGAAACAGTGCGAATTAAAAAATTATTCACTAGAAGATTGTTTCAGAATATTTAAAAGACCCTAACAATTACTTAATCACAAGTACAAAAGCTACAATACCACTATTTTACATAAATTCGAATGAAATCATTGTAGTTTCTGTAAAGTTGTGAGTTCGAGTGGACCCATCATACATGACGATTGAGTGGAAATAATAGTCAGGCACCCACCTCAGTGTTAGCCAACGCGCTAGTTTAGTGTTGAGTTAGACTGCCGAGGACGGGGAGATTGAGTTTAGAATCTCACACGGGTGAATGGGGTGGGGGTTGCGGTGGTTCCTAAATGATTTTCCACTCTCCTTACACGCAAATGAGGATTGACTTCCTCTATATTTAACCTTCCCAATTCCAAAACCATTAGCGAAATTAGTACTTAAGCGTATTGACCGGACGGGTAGTAAGACGCAGTTTTAAGTATAGTATAATAATCAACCATCCCGTTTACATTACTATCAATATCATACTCGACTTTGAAGACTATTGAGATTCGCCGTAGCCGATCACTTTGTGAAAGTATTATTTTAAAAAACCTATGCTTTATTAATATTTACTTTCTCTCATCACCTCGGAGAGAATGTGTTGTGATCGTCAAAAAATCAAATTTGATATTTTGAAAAATGTCGACGTTTCATGACCCCATGAAACCAAAAAAGTGGTATTCGCAATGCCATATGTCCGTTGGTATCTCGGACTTGAGCCGAAACTGTTTTACCGATTGGGCTTAAACTTATTAGCTGTGAATTTTTAAATTCCTCCCAAGGAGTTTTAGGAATCAGATATCTAACCCTAAATTTAAGGGTAGCTTACTGAAAGGAAAAATGTAGATTTTTTTTCAAAATTTTCTCAAATTTTTTGATTAAATTTGATTTTTAAACACTCTTTCACAATAAACAAGGGGTGTAATTTCTCATTTTCTCTTGAAAATGACTTGTAGATATACAAAGGGGAAATTTTACAATTTTCATAAATTATCTGCAACTATTTTATATAAGAAATAGCTTATAGTTGTAAAGTTGTAGTGCTCTTAAAGATACAAATCTTTTATTTAAGTATAATATTATAAACCAAATAATTTCTGTGCTTTTGGCAAATATACTTACTTTTTATTTCAGGTATTTGAAAATGAAGTTGATTCTTATGCTCTTTGTTGGACAAAGAAGTTTCTTTCTTATCAATTTTTCTGTAACAGTATTCCTAGTTCCTAATGCCATATAACAGCCCTGGGAAAACCACAGCCTGCAGGCTGAATGCGGCCCACCACGTATTTTTATGTGGCCCACCAAGCTTTATATCTATAATATATATAATCCTAGAAACAAAAGTATCCTGCCAGACAAAATATCTATTTCATGATTGTATTCTATTTCTTGAGACCAAAGCGTTGGCAACCCTGATAACTCTAAGGAAAAAAATTTAATTGTCCATAACATGGTAATAAGCTTGAATGCACTCTAATTAAAACTACGTTGGTTTTCAAATTTATTGAAAAATAACAACTTTTGATCACTTCCCAACCATGCAAACACAGACGATACCAGAAAATAAATCTGAAGAATATGAGAAAATGATCAACGCTTTGAGTGATGAATTTTCTCGAAGGTTTGCTGACTTTCACAAAATTGTAAAAGGTTTGTCGATATTTCGTGATCCATTTTCAGTTGACATTGATAGTGCACCGATTAAACTTCAACTTTAGATGAAAGACCTGAAGTGTAATCCTGGCTTAAGGGAATTACACGGTCGTGAAGAAATTTGTACATTTTACAATTTTCTTGATTATGATAAATTCGCAAACATTCAAGATTTTGCTCAAAAAATGTTGGTCATTTTTGGATCGACCTTTATTTGTGAACAAACACTTTCTATGATGAATCTCAGTGAAAATTTCTTTCGATCAAGCATTTCTGATGAATATTTACAAGCAGTTTTAAGAATTTCGACGACTAAATTTACACCTGACAACAAAGAAATGATAGATATAAAAATTTGCAATCATCTTATTAAGTCATGTTTTATTAGAAATATATTACTTAAACTCTTTTATCTTGTCTATATAATTTTCTATTTTCATATAATAATTGCGTACCAAAAAATAAAATTTTTATTTGACGGCTCGTTATAGTATTTAAATTCTCAATTTGCCCTTAAGCCAAAAAATTTGTCCAGGCCTGCCATACAGTAAGTAACAGTGTATATTATTTCATTTATGATCTTTGGTGTAGTTTTTCTACAACAATATATAAACCTATTTATTGGTTTCACAAATCTTACTAGTATTTAGTAAATATCTATTTTAAGATAAAAGTGGGAGAAATTCTGTGCGTCCGTACAATTTATTTCAATAAAGTATTCATGCTATAACGGTTTCATTTTAAGACAATATTCATTATATCTAAAATTAATTATAATTTTGATAAGTTTTCTAACCAAAATGTAAATAATAATAATATTATTATCAATCCAAAGAAAAATAATTTCTTCTATGATTATAACCCAAGACTTGAGAATTGCTTACGAATTAAAAAGGACTCTCAAGACAATATCTCTTTTAAATAAGAAAAAAAGATGTACAAATAATAAACTTAAAAGGTTGTTTCTTAAGATCAATTAGTGACAAACATATTAAAAATGGAGGCTTAAAGCCAGTTTGACTATTGGATGTATGGAACTTCAAAAATATAAATGAGGAGAAATAAGTAAAAATAGCTATATTTTCCATGACTAGAAGGCGAGTTCATCAATGTATCGCATGAGAGGATTTTGATTTTTTGTATTAATTTGTATCTTATACATTGACATGATTAGTACGATGAACTAAAAACTAGTAAACATTTTAGAAAATAACAAAAATATATTTAAGTAAGGATTGTTAAATTTAACAATCATGTAGAAATACTGAACATTATGCTTTAAGTCAAACTCATTCCTGAATAAAGGTATTCCCATATTGAGGCATGTAGAAAATAAATTAATCAATAGTTGGTCCTAAATCAACAAGGAGCTAAGGATTACTTTTCAAAAATAAGACATTGTAATGATGCAAAGCCTTAATTAAAATAATAAATTAAGCTCTCTCTTTTTTAAAACTCTATATTTTAAACTGCATGGAATGTATTATTTTTTCACTCTTTAACCTTTACATAAAACTTTGGGGCATATTCCGATTAATAGCAATACTTACCATTTATTCTGCATTACATTTTACTTTATATGTAACATGTATTTTGTGCCATCTTATTTATTGTTTGTGACATGCCTTAATGTTACTCTATGATTTGTTTAAGGTGCCCCAATAAGTTAATACTATTTTCTAAATAATATTAATCATATTTTGTTAAATTAGAAATTCTCTTTAAAATGTTTTCAATGTTAGTATACTGTTCTATGATTATTTTGAAGTAACACGCAGCATTTTTCAATTCTTATTAATTTCCAATACTTGTCAATTTTTATGTCCAGTATATTCAATCTTTTTAGTTTAAGATTTCCTTATTCAATTTTAAAATTTATATATTTAAAAAAATGTTTTATATTACATCCAACATTTTAATTCTTTTAAGATCTCAAAGCTAATCAATCTTTTCATGTAAACTCCAATCATTTTTGAAAATTTTTATGAATTGTAAATATATTCAACATTGCTTTGGTCCATTTTTATCACATTAAGAATATAATATTTCACCGTATTTAATTCTTATTATCTTTGTAAAAACTAGTAAGATTTGTGAAATGAGACTATATACATTCTTGCATAAGTCCTCCACCATCGAGCATACATGAAATAATATATACTGTTCCAGAAATATATTAAGAAAATAGGAACATCCTTTTCCATCAAAGAACTTAACTATGAATTTAATTTTCAAATTCCTGAATATATACAGTATATAGCTCAGAAACGATTGGTTTTATAATAATACTCGCTTTGCTCGCTGTGGGCTCCGCCCCGAAACCCCCAGTAAGTGTAAACGAATGTCATTCTAGCGTTGTTTTGAACGTTGATTTATTTTTACAATTTTATGATTCTAGCTGTCCCATAAGTGTGTCAGAAAATAAAATGTGTGTAAAATGTGCCAAATTTACCTAAAATCAAAAAATCTAACACTGGTGCAATCCGTTTTTTGATAGGTCTTACCGTTTAGCCACAAGAGGCCTCCAAAGAAAGGTCCGCACCGACTTAAAAGTTTCTCCGCCATTTTGAATTTTTCTCGGGGGTTAAAAATTAAAATTTTTAACTTTTTAGAATTTCCCTGTCAGTTACAGGCTAAGCGCTATAAGTTTGCCAAATTTCAAGTTTCTAGCTCATCTGGAAGTGGGTAAACTTTAATGTCAGTGAGTGAGTGAGTCAGACATGTGGTATAGTGATATATTTTTAAAAATATTTTCATTTTTAATATTACTACAACTTTACACAAATAAGTTATTTCGTTTTTAAAATAATAGAGAAGATATGATTAAAACTGGAAATTTATTCTTATGTAAAGTACTCTAAAATCAATTTCATGGGGAAAATGAGAGTCTCCACAAAAAATTTTTTTAGTGTTAATCAGTGTCTAGGTACAGAATTTAATCAAAATATTCAGAGAAAATGTTGATAAAGTCGATTCTTTTAACTTAAGTTTGCCCTTCTGTAAACTACAATTAATTTAAGGTCAGCTAGTTAGTTCCAAAATATCCTTAGAGGAACATTATGAAAAGTCCATAAACCAAGCTTTAGCCCGACTGGTAAAATGGTTTCAGCTCTAGGCCGATATACAGACAGATAAACTGATAAACGGTATCATGAAACACAATTATTTTCCGTTTCAGGGAGCCATAAAAGTCATAATTTATTAAAATCTCGAGCTATATTTTTTTACTATCATAATACTTCTCTCTCCAAGGAGCCAAGGAAAAGTAAAGAGGACTACGAATAAATAGCCTCTTAGGTTTGTAAAGGGTAGAATCTCCTAGATGTGTGATTATTAATCGTACTACAGGCATGTCATGGTTTTAGAGGTTACCTAAAAAATTGATAAATCCTCCATGTTTCTTCTGGACAGTCTTTGAAGAATAAATTTACAACCGATTTTAATCATTATTATTAATTTTCTTTTCATATTGTGACGAAATATTTTTCTTAGGATGAATTATTAAAAATATTTTATTTTTAATTAATCAGAATTTATACACCCTCTTATCATTCATTATCTGGTGTTCTTAAGAGAGAGAAAATGAAAGGGCGTGAGAGGGACGTATTCCGATGGAGTATATTGGTTACTCATATTTATTTTATTATTCCTTATATATTTAATTTCCAAGTATTAGGTAAGGAAAAAGGAGATTTCCACAATATATTTGGTCTTAATTAATTTTACCTATATTATCCTTATGCATTTATAGTAAACCTGTTTTCCGGTTAGGTAGTAAAACGTGGCACACATAAACAAAACTATTTTTAGTTTTTTTTTTAAAAAAGCAATAAATCAAAAGCCATCATAAATGGTCACGTGTTCTAGACATAATTCTGCCAATAGAATGATTAACAGGGGACGGGAAGGTAGATGTTCAAATCTTGGTCGGATATACAAAATATTTTCTTTTAAATGGTTTACTTAAATAAATACAATCAAATGCGGATACATTTCCTCTGAATTATTCCTCATCCGTTACTCTATCAGTGAAAAAAGATATGTAGATAACCCAGATGGATAGTGAGACTCAAATAAATTCTAATAATTCTTTAGGCCAATCCTGGGCAAATTATGGCCCACGGGCCGCATGCTGCACACCACGCATATTTATGTGGCCTGCCAAGCTATCTATCTTTGAAAAAATATATATAATAGAAAAAAAGTTAAATTTTAAATATAATCCTAGTAACAAAAGTATCCCGCCAGACAAAATATCTATTTCATGTTCGTATTATATTTCTTGAGACCAAAGCGTTGGCAGCCCTGATCACTCCAAGGAAAAAATATATATGTCAGAACATGGTAATAAGCTTGAGTACATTGCAATATAAACTACGTTTGTTTTCACAACATTTATTGAAAAAACAACTCTTGATTACTTTACAACCATGCAAACACTGACGATACCAGAAAATTGATCTGAAGAATATGCCAAAACGGTCAATGCTTTGAGCGATGAATTTTCTCGCAGTTTTGCTGAATTTCGCACAATTGAAAAAGGTTTCTCGATAGTTCGTGATCCATTTCAGTTGACATTGATAGTTCACCGTAAACTTTATAAACATTCAACATTTTGCTCTAAAAATGTTTGTCGTTATTGGATCGACCTCTATATGTGAAACCCGCCTCGGTGGCGTAGTTGGCTAACGCGTCAGTCGTGTTGAGCCAGACCTTCGAGGACGGGGAGATCGAGGTTCGAATCTCGGTCGGGTGAACTGGGGGTGGTTTTTCCTAAATGGTTTTCCACTCTCCCTCCACGCAAATGCGGGTTCACTTCCTATAAATTCAACCTTCCCAATTCCTAATCCATTAGTGTAATTAGTACTAAAGCGTATAACCCGAACGGGTAGTAAGACGCGGTGCTAAATTAATTAATTAAATTAATTAATTAATTAATTAATCTATATGTGAACAAACATTTCCTATAATGAATCTAAATAAAAACTCCCTACGATCAAGCATTTATGATGAAATTTTACAACTAGTTTTAAGAATTTCGATGACTTGACTTACACCTGACATCAAATAAATTATGAAAGCTGTGAAAATTTTGCATTAACCTCATTAAATAATGTTTTATTGGAGAATTATTACTTATTTTTTAAACTTTTTTATCTTTTCTATATAATTTTATATTTTTATATAATTAATTGCGTGTACCAAAAATAAAATTTTTTGGCAGCCCGTTATAACATTTACTTTCTCAATGTAGCCCTTCATCAAAAATATTTGCCCAGTCCTGCTCTACGCGGTCTGCACTTTTATGGACACCCTATATACAACCTTAACCTAGAAAAATAAGAAACAACTCTAAGCTGGCGGAGTGGCTATATAAGCCTTTGGCCAGTCACACACAGATGTTTTAACAAAGTTGACTTGTGACCATTAACACCGACTGAAAACATCTAGGAGTTTTTTTTTTTAGCTTTTATCTCACGTTTGTATTATAATGGATTTAAAATGTTTAATCTATTTTTCATTAACAGTGATAATTTGTGTAACAGGATCTAATGCCATTCAACTTCGTAAGTAATTTAATGTTTTGATGTACATTCATTTTGATGAGCTTAACTATTTAATTATTGAAGTCACTGATCACACGGAAAAGACAATATAAATTAAATAAATTGTTAATTATGTACAATATATCTTCATTTTTTATTTATTTGAGTTACTTTACGAGCACTTTCTAAACTGAGTGATTATATCAGCACACGACTTACAAACTAGCTTAATCTAGAACTGACACAATATCAAGCCTCTAGCCGTTAATTCATCGATATTAAAGGGGAAGCCCTTATTTAACTTATGATAGATTTTAGGCCATACCAGGAATTGAATCTGGGACCCTTAGCTCAACTTACAGACACGCTATTGACAAAGTTAAGGTGTCAGCAATTTTAAATTTATAAATAATCCATTTAAAATGTTCCTTAAACTCGATTGACGCTTACATTAAGTAGTTTGATAGTACATATAATTATATCGCAAGCCTAGATGTTTGTGAATTCTTATCTCAATAACCAAATTATTTATAAATGCTATACGATCTAATATTAAAAAATATTCATCCTCCTCTCTAACTCATTAAAGTATTTATTAAATATGCGAATAACCTAAACAAGTAGAAATATACCATGCTAGATAAATTTATGTTTTAAAATTAAGTATGGCTGAAATTGATTAATTTTTGTTAAAACTAAAATAATTTATCCAAAGTAAATATATTTGAAGTTTTTTGGTTTGATTAGTTTTGAAACTTATAAAATAAAGTTTCAACGGCTATCTTTAGAGAACTACTTGGTATTAAATTTGAATATTTTTGCAAGGATGCTACAAATGTATGCCATTTTATCCATGGAACAATCATTTCAATGGTAAAGCAAGGATGTTAAAGTAGTTTTCATGTACCTTCTGACTTGATTTATTAAAGATATTCCCAAATAATTTTCACAAAAAGTATCATAAAATTTCAAAAATAGGGTGATAAGATTTCACTACTTTTAAGAACAAGCAGGTTGTCTTAAAAACTTCTATGCAAAAAGATTCACATTGAATGGACCACTTCATTACCAAATGTGTATCAAGCGAGGTTGAGTAATTGATTTACTGATATCAATTTCAGATATATAGCCCGAACAGGTACTAACACGGTTTGTTAAGGAACAATATCAATATTTTATTTATCTTTCCTACCTTTTTATAACAAAAAACATTTAAAAAGATAGGTTTTATTCTATTAATCAATTTCTATTTTAGTTAATAATCACTATCATACATTTACTAACCTAAATTAGAGCTTGACCTGTTGAGGAGCCATATTTCATTAGAGAACAGTTACCTACAATTATATATTCTTCTTATTTTTTATTAGAGCCCTTACTATCATAAATATGATTATATATTATTAAATAATTTATATAAATCACAAGTTTTATATTAAACATATGTTTTGAAAACATGATTTATGTTAAACATTTGTGTCGAAAACATATTTAAGAGGTTAAATAAAATTATTTGATTAACTTTACTTAATTTAATTCTATTAAATTAACGAATAGACCTTTAGGTAAAAGAGTATGAAAATTTAACAATAAATTCATTTCAAATAAAATACCAAGAATCACTTTCCATAATAAATTATTTATTCCTGGTAGTGCTTTAATATAATATATAAGATTAGGATGGTATATTTTTAATCTAAATTTTTAAATAATCTAAAATTTTAATAATTAATATGCTTGTCGATTTTTAAAATACATGGTATGTTATCATTTAATCAAATTTAATGTGAAAATGCTCATATTCTAAAGTCCATCCATAATAAAATTTGCTGGAAACCTCTTTTTAAGTGAATAAATATTAAAACTTAATAATTTATTTTTGTTTTCAAAGCTAAAAATATACTCCGTTTGCAGTAACTTTGGCTTTTCTGATAATTGATAAGTTACTAAAAACAATCTCGAACCGATTCGACTCACACCTATGTCTCGCCACTTGAAAAACGACATGGACAGCTTTAGCCTAATTTTAAAGTAAATAAGAGATATTTAGAGGTTTCATGAATAAAGAGAAAATTTGTAACACATTTCTAACTGGAATAAAAAATGTTAGGATGAACCGAGTATAGTATTGGTAAATAACCTACTTAAAAGTAAATTATTAATTAAATACCTACTCCTACAAAGTAATGTTAGAACAATCACTCGGGGGCGTGGTGTTTTACATCCAGTGCTATCTCAGATGTAGATGAAAACGAGAGAAAATATATTATTTAACAAGAGATAGTCAGTTTATAATATATTGACTATCATTCATGTCAATCCTAAATACAACGCACTACAAGCATTTCAAAAAATCAGACTGGATTCACGCACTTTTGAAAACTCTGAAATGTACAGATTGACCTTTAACAATGACCGTTTTATAAACGCGAGGAAAAATTGCAGTGATTGAGCAATCCAAACAAAAAGCAATTTCCTCCACTGCTGCAAGTCATTTGATATCAAGGGCTTGGCGTATGTATAAATAAATGTCCTCCAATAACTGTTAGCTAATATCTACTTTAATTTTAATTATACAAGATTTTTTACTTTTTATTATTACTCTTTTTATTATTTTTTGTTTTGAGTCAAACTTTTTCACCGTTTGGATATAGAATAGAGAATAAGACAGTTTGGAAACACAAAATTGAATCTAATGTTAGTTTTTCTGTCTTATGAAAGGACCATTCCTTTTGTCAGTAAAGTTAGACCAACTATGTTTTATTAATTTGATGGAAATATGGTACTTAACGGCTTAGGCTTTGTGTATTTAGGTTCTAAATGGTCTCCACTACAATCTCAATAAATTGTGTTTTAGCTTCCTACATCACACCCTGCAAAAATGATGAGAATATTAATGCTTGTGCAAAGGAGAGTGCCAAGAAAGCAATTCCATATTTTATAAATGGTAAGTGAACGTCGTAAAAAACAATATATGATATTTTCTCATCCCTCATTATTAAAAGTTACGTGACATTACATCCATGTTGATTATGGGCTAAGAGGAACTTTGTTCGAATCCCAAGATCAAGCCAATTTAAATAATTTCTAGCCCTTGACGAGAACTATTATGTGGCGTTTGATATTCTTTCTTACTTTAATTTAATTTATAAATAGTACACTTGATAAAAATATTATTGTTACTACTATTATTTTATTAAAATATAATGTTAATAATTATTGGAACCCCAAAGGAGAACAATAAACATTGTATTTTATTTTTATTTTCCTTTTATTTAATAATACCTACGTGTTAAAATAAATTATGCCAGAACATTATAATTACTAGATAAAAAATTATGTTAATTGAATACTTTTCATGGTCTATTGACGATATCAATGTCAAAATAAATCTATTTAATAAAAATTATAAGGTTAGAAGGAAATACAAGCGCATGCATATACTTTCAGGTAAAATATATTTTTATAAAGGATATTTTCAGTATAACTAAGTTATTATTTTATTTCTCTTAAGTTTTTACAACCATTTGAACGGAATTATGGGTAAAACAAGGCGTTGTTAGTGGAACTCTTTGTAGGAAAGCATGACGTGTGATATGCATGTTGGACTAACTTTTTTCTCGTACTTATACTATTTTGAGAAATAGTGTAGGAAAAACAAGAAATCAATCACTAATAATTTTACTTGCATAGATATCAAATGATATTGATATTACGGATAAATAATTTACAAAACTATGTGCAAATTATAGATAATAAGACAAAATATGCTTGCCCTAAAAACATTTAATTAAAAAATAGGTTTATAAAATATTAATAAATTAATCTACTTCCATTTACATTTCGTCAACTAACTGTTCTGATGCTTATATTTATTGTTCTTTACACTAGATAAGGTTAAGATCTGGATAATTGTTTTTATTTAAATTTTAATCAAATTATAGTTGTTCACATATATACCGTTTATTATAGTAAAAAATCTCCTCCCGACAACCATATTTGCCAAACGCTTTATAAGAGATAATACATATATTTATATCATCCCCACCCCATATGAGTTAAAATTTCAAAATGGTTTTTGGCATTTATAACTACACATTTTGCTAACTTCTAAAAAATGCATTAATGAAACTAATAATTTTTAATGAATCATTATCAAAATAGGTTTTTTGGTTGTTTTGGGTGGTCAATGGCTTGAAATTGTGTAGCTCAAATAGTAAATCAATTGTTTTCTTTCAGGTGACCGCAAATATCATATACCAAATCTTGTGCCTTTGATAATATCGGAACTGAAAATAAATCAAGAAGGCAACCAAGCGATTGGCTTCAGTTTTGTTGCAAAAAATGCCACAGTGTTGGGTATAAATACTGTAGAAGTTGATGAAGTCATGTATGTTAAAATTAAAAGATAATTATAATATAATATAGTATAATATAATACAATATAATATAATATAAAGAAATGTAAGCATACCTTGATGTTATTACGAAAGACATATGGGTTACCTTTAATAATATGGCAATAAACATGTATAACATTTCACTATATTATCTGTATTAATCTATAGATATTGATAATATATATGTATGTCAAAAGTTAAAGCTACATATTATCTGACCTGAAGTATGAATTTAAGAAAGTAGATCTAGTAGCTTTTTTTAACTGCCAGATTTATCCATACCTAAGAAAATCAGAGTTTACATATTTGGCCCAAGGGAAAAAGTCACTATGGTATGAAATAAAAAAATTATTTAAGTCAAATGACTTGGGTATTGTTTATGTTTACATGGCAAAAATAATCCAAAAGAGTTTCAGGTGTCAGTTTAATTTAGTGAAACCCGCTTCGGTGGCCGCGTGGTCTAACGCGCTAATCTCGAGTTGGACTAGACTGCCGAAGACGGTTGGGTGCACTGAGGATGGTTTCTCTTAAATGGTGCTCTACTCTACACTAATGCGGGTGCACTTACTCTAAATTTAACCTTACAAATCTCTAACGCATTAGTGTAAATAGTCCGTAGGCGTATAATCCAAATGGTTAGTAAACATTGTGATAAAAATTAATAGTGAATACTCAAAAATATTTTGTAAGGGTCAAATTTGTATGGCCAAATTTATTTTTATAAATTTGTAACTAATTAATCACTTTTTTACAGTTAAACAAAATATTTTATTTTGAAATCATAACACATATTAATCCTGAGTTTGATAAGTTGTTTCCCCAAGTAAATTTGGCAATGTTATCTGTAAAAATATATTGCACCAAAATAAACAAGGTCTAATTTTGTTGACCTGTGACGGGTAGGTCAGGTTTCGATCCCTACTGGGTGTAACTGAGGTTGGATTTACCTAAATGATTTCCAACTCTCCTTTCACGCCAATGTGGGTACATTTAATCAGAATTTCACTTTCCTGATCCCTACCGCAATATTGTAATTTTATGTTTAAAGCCCAAACAGGTAATTAGACACGAAACCAAATACAGAATACATAAACATATATTATTGTTCATAAACATTTATAATATAGAAAATTTGTTGATTTGACATAGATTGTGATAACACTTGAATAAAACTTGCAATTTATATGTTAAGAATGAAATTATTTTGACAATATGTGATGTTATTTAATGTTATTAATCTTCATTCAGGATTGATTTGAAGAGTGGCCATGTCGAATATCATCTCTTATTTCCTCGGATTGAAATAGAGTGTGATTACGACGTGAAAGGGAAGATTTTACTACTTCCTATTTCTGGACATGGATCCGGAAACATTACTATAAGTAAGTTTACAGTTATTTTATTAATATTTTTTAGTGAAAATAAATGTTGCAAAATAACTATAAATGTCACAATACCTATTTTTCTCTATTTCGATTATTGAAAATTTCTTCTTTCATTAATTTTACAGATATCCAACTTCTTATAAAACATATTTATTCAATTTCATAGCATACCAAATTAACTAAAAATTTAAATAATAATAAAACATTCACTTTTAATTTTAACATAGAAAAAGATCCATTTTACCAAGTATTCTAGCATACGTAGTTAATTAATAAAATTTATATAAAAACAATAGAAAGCATCTATTTTTAATTATAAATAAAACCTCACTGAGTCAAAATATTTATAAATAGTTTTAAGAAGTGTATATTATTCAACTGTCGTAGACATGAGTTTTTAAATTCACCAAAGATTGTCGGTAAACAAATCAAATTATAAGATCAAATAATGGCAAGTAAACTAAAACGACAGATAATAGATTATTACTCATTATGAATATTGCCGTTTTTCTTAGTTGTCAGTATTTTCTTAGAGAATTAAGAATCGAAGAAACCAGAATCGTAATATTAAGATCAATTCTCGATTCTTTCAATACCGGTAATAATCGAGTGTATCGAAGTTTTTAGGAGTCTACATTACATATAGACACGGGAATGGTACTCTTTATACAAGCTTGACAATGCCCTATCACTGAAAGAATAAGACTCGTCCTATAAATATGTTGGAGAGGATTTTGCCAACATTTGTGAATAAAGTTTCTCATTTGGTCAACACAACATAGCCCTCCGACCGTTAGTCTCGGTTTTCTAGACCTGAGCCGCTAATTTATTATTCAAGTTGCCCCTCGATTGACCTTACGAGGCTTAGTGACCCACTGGTTCACATAAAAATCTGGAAGCAGCGGAGATAGAGCCCGGGACCTATGAAGACTCGTTCTATGCCCAGTATAATCACTTTATCAATATTTCTACACTAAACTTATAAAATTCGGCAGCAATAAAAAGACCGAACACGAGTCAACGTTACGGCGGCCGATGCCTTTTGAGTGAATAACGATATCGAAAGTCTATCTAAGACCCTGACTTCAAATAATTAGTGGTGAATGACCCAGAATGAATCTGAATAGATTAGTGGTAGAGCATTGTCTCACTAGGCCAAAGGCTTCGTATTCAACTTCCGTATTCATGGATAAATTGTCATCATATGTTTAAAGAGTATTTATGAAGGGAAAGAATTATAGCAAGTTTTATTTTCGTTATATTCTACTATCATTGGTGAGTAAACACACACATGAATAGGAACTTTACATTTACATCCATTACTCTTTCCAGCCGGTGGACTGGGCCAGTTTTATTCGTCATATATTTTCCACTACCGGATTGCTAGGCCTGTTGTAGCTTCATATGCCTAAAATCTGACTTAAGACTAGGGACAGTCACAACATCTTGTCCCCGGCCGTTAATTTATCAACGTGAAAGGGTAAACCCATATGTCATCAATGATACATTTTTTGGCCATGCCAGTAATAAATCAGAGTCCCTAGTTCAGTAGGAAGACAAGTTAACGGCTGAGCTAAGGTGTCAGACATGAAAAAGAACTCTAAACTTTTATATCAAGGCTGCTCTACCGACTGTGCTATAAAAATTGTCATCAATAATCATGGTGTTAAGACTTGTAACTAAATTATAGATAATGGGGCACCAAAAATTAATTAACCATGGGCTCTGTACTATTTTATAGCTTGATAATTTAATGCTGTAACATCGTATGTACACTTACTTACAAAAATTACAGGTTGCACATTCTAAATTATGAGTACACTCTCTTGTATATGTTGGTAATATTTTGGTCTACAACAATTATTTGTCATTTCTCAATAAGAACCGTATAAGATAGTCCACCTGAAATGTTGGCTAAGTGTTCAAAGGATTCAGTCAAATCCTGACCGGATACGTTGTGAGAGTAGTCTACATGTGGTTCATACCCTCTTTCATTCATAAAAGAGATGCATTTCTCTCAAGCAGCCCTATTAATCTTCATGCCTAAGAGTATTTAGATAATAATGCTTTCATTGAACTAATTCTTTAATATTATACTATTAAAATATAAGTTATGAAAAATATGAATGACAGAATGGGTAATATAAATGGTTGAAAAAGTTTCTCTTGGCAATACCCATATTTCTAGTATAACGTTAAACACAACAAAATATTAACGAACATTAAATTATATTAGGTACCTTTATTATTTAAGTAATAATGTGACATTCATATATCACTTCCTTGGGAATATAATATTAATATTGCGCGTCTTGGCTACATCATTCGTAGCCCAAGTTGTGGAAAGATTTGACAGTACTAATTAACCGTCGGCCAGGGGACGACTGAATGTATCTATCGTACATCGTTTCTGTGAAGGCTCTTTCCATGTCCCGATAAGAGTAGACGATGGTAAGAGTGAATATGATAGTATGAAACCAGTGGAAACACTTAAACCTAGTTTAAGTTTAATTTACCAAACCCTAGTGGCTGTTGTGGTAATTCTCCTTTCCGGAAAAATACCAATGGTCCCAGCCTGGAAATGAACGCGGGAACCATAGGCTTCTAGCCAGGTGCACTGACCACCACACCACGGGGCCGGTTCCTTGAGAATATAAAAGAATACACACTTGGCCATTAATAGGGTAATTTAAACCAATCATTAAACACATAAATAACCAGCTTCCTGTTTATTCCTAATTTCAATAAAATAATTACCAATATTTAAATATTATCTATTCGATAAAAAAAGATTAAACCCTTAAAAAACTTATAATCTTCTTCTTGATGTTAGTAACATAACTTTGGTTAAATACTTCCCACTGGTTAAAATTACGGATAATTTTGGATATATGTTTAATAATAATGGCTCTAATATTTTCTTCTGTATTAATGATTTTGTTATTCGAGTTGTCTCGTTTTATTAATACTAATCAATAACTTTGTTTTATTAACAAGTCACAGGTTAACTGAGTGTTAATCTTATACCCCCACCTTCACCAATAAAATTGATAAAGTATCTCGCTAAAAATATAATAGAATCCCAAGTAGGTGTTAATATGCCAAATTTGGTTTAATCAGTTATTCACTTAATATTTAGGTCACGTAATTTAAAAAAGAGTGCTGTTGTATTGCACCAGTGGTAATTTATGAAGCTACCTCCAGATGAAGCCCGCCCAAACCAGACTAAGCATGCAAATTATTTTAATCTACTTCTTTTTTTCTTTATGCAACGTTGCTGTCCAAGGACAACCTATGAAAACTCACTCACTAGTGTGCACAGATGCACAGATATATACATGTGGTTTAAATCGATGTCAAGCGTGAAATAGCTCTATACAAGGATTGGCCAGGCAACATTTAACTTTACCACAACATATTGTGTAACATGAGGACTTGAATTTGAACACACTTATATAGATTTCTTTATTAAAAATAGACGTTTTATAGCAGGTTTTCCCGAGCTCTTAAACCGGGTCACCGCAAGCCATTTTTGGATTTAGAAATCCTTTGGCAACACACAGATCTTTTTTTGCGTATTTCCGATTTCTATGAAGAACATCGCCTTACCTATATGGCTCCAGGCACAAACTCCGAGGAGGGGGTCAAAGGGTCAGTTGACTCCCCTGTGAAAGTTAGAAAATTAATACTAAAAACAAAATAAAAATTCAAATTTTAGAAAAAAAATACCACACAGATAAATTATACAATATTTTTGTATTTTTACGCGCAGACACCTCTTAAGCCGGGTCCACGTGTGCGTTATTTGTCCACGTTTATTCAATTTTCGATATGACTCACGCAAGTGTGGAAAAAACATTCGTTTTCATGTACGAGTATTTGTCATGCATAGCGAGTAACGAACATTGTTCTGCATAGAGACGGTAGACTACCATACACCAAAGAAGACTAATAATCACCTGAGAGCAGTTCATCCACGAATACCGAATATAGAGTATGTGTGGACAGCAGAAGCAGCAGAACTATGGAGGACTCTGCCCCCTTGGATATAATTTGCCCCTCCCTGTAATAAATTCCCCCCTAAGATATATTTCAAATCCTCTGATTTCATCGAATTTGAAGCTGAAAGATGGCCTTAAATTAAACTCCAAATGACTTCTAGATGCATTCTATAGTAAAAAATTTGCCGGAGAAGACCGCTTCAAATAACTAGTCTAGAGGCATCTAACTGGCAGAAAAAGTCAAGGGCGGAAAGTTTTAAATAACTTCCAAGGTCATCCAGATATCATAAATGTCTAGGGGAGGACAACACTAAATAGCATCTAGATGCATGTCACTTTGAAGAATTTTCAGGCGAGGACCATTCCAAATGGCCTAGTTTCTGAAATAATTAGATTTTAAAACTTTTGTCGGTGGAAGACCACTTCAAAGATTATCTTTTAGAGGTATCTAACTATTCTAAGAAATTAAAGTGAGGATCATTATAAATATCTTCGAGGGTCATCCAAATTTCAAAAATTTCTAGGTGATAAACCATTTAAAGGGCTTATAATTTATAAAAGAATTTGACTAAAAAAACAAGATGAAGACTACTCATAGCTTCTAGAGTGAACCATTTTTAAAAAATTGTTGGAGGGACACTCCAAATAGTTTAAAAAAACTATCTGATTTTAAAAAATAGGAGAGGATAACCACAGTTTAAAACATGCATAAGATCAAATGTGAATTAGAAATAATTAAATGATATTAAACAGAAATCTAACGTTGTAAGTAGCTATGTTATTTATAGTTATGACCCCCCTATGAAAATGATCTGTATCCGCCCCTATATTGCACCCACGGCAGGAAAGATTGTATCAGACAGATGGTTCGAGGTTCTTTATCGGAATAATTGACTTAAAGTGACTAATGTACAATAAATCTATTGGAAATAATAATAATTTTTTACTAATACTATATCTTATATATAAAAATGGATGGCTAAATGTGTTGCTAACCGCAAAACTCGAGAACGGCTGGACCAATTCAGCTAATTTTTTTATCTGATATTCGTTGAAGTCCAAGGAAGGTTCTTATGAATAGAAAAATTGGAAAAATTGCACTGAAAAACGTAAAAACTACATTTTTCTTTTTCCCATTCAAACTGTTTCTAGCTGTCAATTCTAGGGATGGCGAACTGAGATAGATTAATCGAAGAATCGATTTTTTTGGGTCGTGAAGATCGATTTGAGCATTGAATCGATTAAGTGAATTGATCTCAGACACCCTAAAATCGACTTTCAATTCATTTACTTACTGTTTCGTTTTATTCAAATAAAACAAGAGTACCAAACCATAATATAAAGAAGAAACATTTGAAATTTAATTAGTAACTTTAAATGCATCCGTAGATTTGACACTTTCTCTTTCTACGTTATACAGTTTCACTTTGACAGTATTTAAGTAGATTCTCAATTAGTGCCTGTTATTTTCTTGGTTGTTTTTAAATCGTGTTATTTTCTTGGTTGTTTTTAAATCTTCGCTTCTCAATCAACACATTTACTTATTGTTTCATTTTATTCAAATAAAACAAAAGCGTACCAAACCATAATATAAAGAAAAACTTTTGAAATTTAATTAGTAACTTTATAATTATGAACTTAACCTTAAAATTAATATAAACTACTTGAATGCAACCATAGATTTGACAATTTTTCTTTCTACGATATACAGTTTGACTTTGACAGTTTTTCAGTAGATTCTCAATTAGTGCGTGTTATTTTCTTGGTTGTTTTTAAATCTTCGCTTCTCAATCGACAAACAAGTTCCTCGATTTATCTTTGGTTGATTGGTTTATTTTGTGTGTGTTTCCATTTATACTCAATTCAAGACTCATGCCGCCTATAAGACGCGGGCGGAGCAATTTGGGTCGAAGAACTCTTCACAAGCTCATCAAATACGAACATTGTTTTCTATAATTATATCAAAATGTTTCCCATCAAAACAAATTTATTTATGGATCAAATACAAAGATGATATGTGTGACGATATCTTGCATCAAATGCGCATTAGAACAGGAAATCCAAATTTACAAGTCAGTGAAGAAATTTACGAGGCGTTAATATCAATTGAGGACATGTGCTTGATGATGACAAACAAAGTATTATCTCAATTAGGCATGGCCACGCCCAATCGCCCAATACACGACGCTTTTAATCAAGAGTTGAAACGAGAAAAACTGTACGATCTCGATGCTTTAAGAGAATCAGTTCGAATAAATCTTCCGCTGTTGAACCAACAACAAAAGTATGTATTTGATACTCTTATGTAAGTTGTACATGATGAAACTGGAGGGATTTACTTCTTAGACGCTCCCGGTGGTACAGGAAAAACTTTTTTGATTTTAGCAACAATTCGCTCACACAATGAAATTGCACTCGCACTTGCTTCATCAGGCATTGCAGCTACATTGTTGGAAGGCGGTCGAACAGCCCACTCAGCGCTAAAATTGCCGTTGAATATGCAAGGCAACGAAACTCCGATCTGCAACAATTCGAAGAACTCTGCAATGGCAAAGGTTTTGCAGCAATGTAAATTGATAGTGTGGGATGAATGCACGATGGCACATAAAAAGTCTTTGGAGGCATTAGACCGAACCATGCAAGATCTGCGGAACAATCAAAACCGATTTGGTGGTGCGATGATTTTGTTATCAGGAGATTTTCGTCAAACATTGCCAGTGATTCCACGGTCAACGCCAGCTGATGAACTTAATGCACGTTTAAAGTCCTCCGTTTTGTGGAAACACGTAAAAAAACTAAATTTAAGCAAGAATATGCGTGTCGAGTTGCAAAATCATCGATCTAGAGAAATATTTTCAAAACAACTCATTGACATAGGTAATGGCAACTTCGCTTTAGACTTTTTCACTGGCTGCGTTACCTTTCCTGACAAATTTTGTCAGTTTACTGATTCAAAAACCGAACTCATTCAAAAGGTGTTCCCAAACGTTGCTAAAAACTACAGAGATCATATTTGGTTGAGCGAACGAGCTATATTGGCTCCCAAAAACATGGATGTAAATGAATTAAACTTCAAAATTCAAAATGAAATAGCCGGTGAATTGAGGACATACAAATCAGTTGATTCCTCTACTAACCAAGATGATGTCAACTTTCCACCCGAATTTTTGAACTCGCTGGATATGCCAGGATTGCCGCCTCACAATCTTCAATTAAAGGTCGGATCGTTGATCATAATGTTACGAAATATCAACCAACCGCGTCTTTGTAACGGCACACGGCTAGCGGTGAAAAAATTACTAAACAACGTGATTGAAGCAACCATTCTAAAGGGAAAGTATAAAGGAGAAGACGTTTTGATACCACGCATCCCAATGATTCCGACTGACATACCATTTGAATTTAAACGACTGCAGTTTGCAGTGCGGCTTGCTTTTGCTATGACCATAAATAAATCCCAGGGGCAGTCATTGAGTGTTTGCGGCATTAATCTTGAAAACCCATGTTTCTCGCATAGCCAATTGTATGTTGCCTGTTCCCGTGTTGGAAAACCATCAGCTTTGTTTGTTTACGCGCCAGGTAATCAAACAAAAAATATCGTGTACCATAAAGCATTACAGTGAAAATATCATTTAACACAATATTACTAAAGTATTGAAGTGTACGAAATAGAAAACAGAATTTTGTAAGTAGTTGTTGTTTATGATTATGACATTAAAAATACATGGAAAAGTATATTAACATTATGCAAATTTATTGTTTATTCCACGGTAATTATTTGATAGTAAATAAGTAAAATGATCACTCTGAAATACGTTTATATTCAATTTTTTGTTTAAATTACACATTTGTGACTGTATAGTTTCACAAACTTATCTGTCCTGGTGACCATTACTGAAAACTAAAGATGTCATCATGACATGTGCACTTTATAAACGACGCCATCACCAGAACTTGACCAGAAAAGATAAGTTTGTGGGACTGCCACAGTCCAATAGCGTTTGATAGAACGACGTCTGTCGGGTTAGCTAGTTTTTAATATAAATCGTGGTCAAACGAGTATAATAATACTTCCTTAAGAAGTGCTGTATATTTGGTGTAACTTTTTTTAGCACCACGTCTTTCTACCCGTTCGGGCTATACACATATGTACTGCTTACGCAAATATTTTTAGGGAAGAGGAAGTTTACATCGAGAAGAATTGTATCCACATTTGCATGGAAGGAGAGTGAACAGCCATTTTGGAAAAACACTAAGTACACCAGACCAAGATTTAATCCTCGATCTTCCCATCATCGGCAGTCTAAACTGCAGCGAGAGTAGCGCCTTAGATCATGCGGCCACCAAAATATGTTTTAACTTATTGAAAATATAAAAGTTTTAATAAAACCATTATGTTCTTGGTTTTGCCGTTGTGGCAAAAATTAATATATATTATAAGAGATAATAAATCAAAACGTATTATAATCATATTATTTGTATCTTGTTATAACTGGCCACCAAAATAAATACTTGTTTTTCATAATTTAAAGAGCAATTAAAACAAAATATTTTGAAAATGAAACCATTTTTGGAAAACAACACATGAACACAACAGCGAAAATTATTTATAACGTCATCAACTTCCCTTGTTTCTTTTGGCACGCCATCTTGAATTCAAAAGCGCACGCCACATTTAAGAAGATCTCGTTTGAAGAACATTTTTTTAAGTGAACGACAGACGCTGCTTCCACAATAAAGAAACCTTCAAAAGGTTATTTTCATAAGTTTTTGTTTGATTAATGTAAAAACTGTTAATGATTTGAAACAAATTGTTTGCTTGTGTTAATGTTTTGACCGCTAAAAGTAACAACAAATCAACCCATGATCATGCATAACATAATATGTTTTGGTAACTTTTTATAGCTGTCAGATTCCACCTCTCCTGCCGTGGATGTCCTATACCACTATAAACTTGAAATATAAATATGTCTGGAATCATATAACTATCATGGAGTTTACTAAAACTCCACAACACCCATACTGGTGGGTATGTGGACTAGATATATAGCTCATCTAGGCTGGTTTACAGATGATGAAATTTTGGGGCTTTAATAACATCCGGGTGTAATGAAGGTGTCTCTCGACTATTTTCCATTCTAGCTCCATGAAAAATTTGGTAGATATACTCTAAATTCTAGCTTATTTATCCCTAATAGGTTTATTTTATTTCTGTATCCTGAACTGGTAATATGATGCAGATAAGTTCATCGCTATAGCTAAGAAATAGTATCAGAATCTTTTAAACACTAAAAGTATTCGATACGCGAATAAAAATGCTAGAATATATTGATATTATAAAATATATTAAAACAATATTATTTTAAACTCGTTTTTACTCACGATGCAAACAATTTGTATCCATTGGAAGTGACAGATTACAAAGAACCAATCTGGAGCTAGTATAATACAATTTCTAGTTAAAAAAAATAACTATTCAAGCTTTATGTATTTAGATATTTAGATACAAAAAAAATTGAGAGGAAGGTAACACATTATGCAAATTTATCTTTATTTAACATGGAAGAAGACCTGGAAATTATTTAGAAAAATATACCCTTAGCTGACACGGTCGAGATTCAAGCCCAAACTCATTATCACCAGCACAAGTGTAACTGGTGGATGAGGGCTGATGACACTCAGGACCAATAGAAAAAAAATTGTGCCTCTTTGAAAATTGTTCTCTAAAATTGTGTTGAATTCTTTCATTGGTGCTCAAACTGGTTACTCGTTATAGCACCGTTACAAAACCGTATGAATAAATTTAACTTTGGTTTTTTATTTTATTTTAAAGAAAATATATCGTTGCTAATAAATTTGGAGACCAGGATACGTGCCCCACCTGCCTCACCCTAGTTACGCCACTGACCACAAGTGTGCAATGCCTGTCTTCTTGTCTGTGTGCACGTTGATGCGGGCTTCAAGTCAGCTGTTGAGGTGTAATAAAAGAGTGAAGTTTCTCAAACTAAATCTTGTTTACCTTGTCAGAGGGGTAAACGAACTCTGATACACCAGACTGCTAGTATTGACTAGCTTAAATTCTTTGAGGCTACTAATTAGAAACTCTTACGACTACACATAACTTATATAACAGCTGGCGGCTATTTAACACAAAAAATAACTTGTTAGTTCTATGATTGTAGCTAACATATTTTAATTGAGGCTTTAAAAAACTTTCTAAATAAGCAACTTGTCTCTACACACGACTTAAAATGACCTTAGCTAAGGACAGCACATCATACTACAAAGCTTAGCCCTAACTCCTATATATTTACTAATTGATAAGAATAATGGTCCTTCAACATATTTTTGACCAGGGGTATATATATTCAATACTTTGGAATAATGTGGCAAACATCTGTTGCAATTTATTTTTAACTGAAAATGCATATTTATATATCAAATAATACTAAAAATATGAACATAGCTGGAATTAAAGTGAGAACAAAAATTTAAACATTAAAATTACTAGTTTGGCTACTTTGCAGTTATTCGTTGACAATTACCATGTGGGTATCTATATTTTTTGTTTACTACACCCTAATTTTCAGTAAAAGAAATGAATGAGTTTAACATTCTGAGCATTTTTCACTGCGTGTAGATCAGAATTCAAACGAATACTGGTATTTATTTTTAGCACCGCGTCTTACTGCCACCGAGGCGGGTACGAATACAGTTGTTTTGCATTTTAGGTCCATGCTATATTTGATACTTCGTTTCATCAGGAAATTTCTCACGGTTTTGAGAATAGCATTATATTTCAATTCGTAGAAATTCATCAAGAGGGAGGTAGACATATGCATTTTGATTTTAACCTATTGTTTATTTTGGTTCATTATTCAAAAGATAATATTCAAATAAATAAGGGGAACAGAAATAAGATTTTTTCTTATACGCTACATTTTATTTAAGAAATGTGGATCTTTTAGTCAATTGGATTTTAAACCTTATAGTTCACTTTAATAAACAGATTGGAAGGTAAGTCTTGGGCACACACAAAGGGATTAGCAGAGGATATGACGCCCGTGGAGACAGAGTCGGGGATTACAGGATTAGAAGGTCGAACCCCTGTACCAATAGAAAATATCCTCGTTAGTAAAATCACAAATTCAAACCAAGCTTATATACACCCTTGGTTTGACACCATTCATTCAGAGACAGAACTTAAGTAAACAAGTTCATTATCAACATAGTTAAACCTTTACTTAGGGAAGTTCTTAGATGTTTTAGTGCTAGGAACTCAATTTACAATTAAATGCATCCAAACACTTTACAAAATAACCTAAGAGCACAGGATTATGAGAAGAAATTAACCTGAATCCCAAATGTAGAGAATAGTACACACAGTATCGGTAATGAAACAAACCCTTCTTAAATGATTTGGTACTCTTTCTATGTGCAAATATCAGTACAGTTCCTTTTAAATTTTTCCTGTCTCTTTCCTGCCCCATTAGTGTAAATATATGGCTATAAAAAATAAGTCAGTTAAAAGAAAAAATAATAATTTAAGCTTAATCACAAGTTTTTTGAAACAATTTTTCAGCTAATGTTAAAGTGAAATATGTCTACACACTGAAAATAAATCAGCGAGATGATGGTAAAAACTACACCACCCCTGTGAATCCAACCCTGGACTTTGAACTCATAAATGGAGGACGAGTGTACATCACTCTCAGCAACCTTTTCAACGGGGATAAACTACTTGGTATGATATTTGCTATAGTTAGACGTATATTACTCTCCAAATGGTATAATATAAGCAAGGGGTCAGTGTGTTGTGTTTTTACCAGATTTAATTAATTAATATAAGCATCTCGCTATTAATACACAGAATCTTAACAAAAATATTCTTAAATTGAACCCTATACATGGGAATCAAACAAGGTGCCCTTGGAACCACTGAGTTATCCGGGACTTATTCCAGGCTCAGGGCCATTCTTCACACATGATTGATCATCGTGAGTTGGTGATTTCCACACGTTCATCAAAGACTCTGCTTTGCGGCAGAAGGGAGCGCCAGTATTTCTACCATTTTTATAGAATAGAAGTTTTCTGGCAAAAATAAATCAAATATTTCTCCAGTAGCAACATAGAGTTTAGTTTTCTGAACATGCTAATATCAACAGATCTGGAATATTTGTCAAGGATGTCCTGGAATTTTGTCAAAACTTTTTAAATCAAGAGAAAAAGTTTTGGAAAAATTCCAGGACACCCTTGACAGATATTCAGGATCTGTTGATATTAGCAATGTGCAGAAAACTAAACTCTATGTTGCTACTGGAGAAATATTTGATCTATTTTGGCCAAAACAATGTAATGCTATAAAAACTGTAAAATTACGCAATCTCCCTTCTGCCACACCTTAAATATGAGTGAAGAAGGACCCTGATCAAAGTGACGAATCCTGAATAGCTCAGTGGTAAAACATTGGTGCACTAAGCTAAGGATTCCGGGATCGGTTCTCGTGTCCAGATGTAATTTTTCAATTAACGAATTTTATACTTAATACGGCTATATCCATAGCCTAGGTATAATTTATATATTCTAAGTTTCGTTAGATCTGTACAATTTCTTCCAAATTTGTTTAGAGTTTAGATAAAAGAAAATTTGTTATATTGGTGTGTAACAAAAAAATACCATTTAAAAGTGTATATACATGTGGCTCAGTTTGTTGGATGTCTGGATACATGTCTAAGGGCCTTGTTTCAACTACAGAAAATCATTGAGATTATTATTAAATGTGTTTATTTGATATTTAATTGGTGATTTCAGTGTTTGTAGTGACAATTTGTTTTCGCAAACAAAATGGCTTTCTCCACAGCCAAGCCTGTGTTCCCGGGGTATAAGGTTTCTGCTATGAATTATGTTTTATATAGGGATAGCTAGAATATACAATTTTACAAATTCGAATCTTAAATCTAAATATTCATTTTACCTACGATTCGCAAATTTGAAATTATAATCCGAATCTTTGAAAGTTTATTACATAAAAAGAGGTTTATTTAGTTTAATTAATTACTAAGTAACCCTATTAGGTGGTTGCATGGTCTAAGGCACCATTCTCGCAATATTCTAGACTACAAATAATGGGAAGATAAGAGATCGATCCTAGTCGGATGTACTGAGGTGGTGTTTTTTCATAAAGTGTTTCCCACCTTTTTTTTACACAAAAATGTTAGTACACTCCTTATAAATTGTACCTTACACATCCTTAATTTACTAGCGTAACTAGTACATAGATGAACGGGTGGTATTACATGGCACTAAAAGATTAATGTGCTATAGAAATTGAAATATTAACTGAAGGTCAGCATTTGTCACACATAATTATATTCTATAAGTGCTAAAAAATATTTATTTGGGGCCTAGTTGTTAAGTTTTCCCCCTAATTATGCTGTGTTAGTCACCAATAAGCAGAATAAAAACGCTTGAACAAATTCAAAATAAAAATTTAAAAATGAATATATATATATATATATATATATATATATATATATATATACATTTTAAAATCCTGATGTCGATATTTTCTCAAATTCTCGAGTCTCAAAAACCCTTAGTTATTCATTACATTTTTAATTGGCTTTGTTTCAGAAGTGTACAGGACAGTGATTACTAAATATTTGTTTTTGTTCTTGGTAAATTGTTTTAGGAGACAACATGAACCAGGTATTGAATGAAAACTGGGAGGCATTGGTCAAGGACGTAGGGCCTGCCTTGGCAGAGGCCATAGGAGAGGCCTTTAGACAAATTCTGGCGGGGATATTCGACCTTGTGTCCATTGAAGAAGCGTTTATATTTTGAATTTCATCATTATAGCTTTATTTTAAAATTGATGTGACGTATACCTCAGTTTTAGCTTCTGTGGTGCTGACTGACAGCTCACAGCTGACTACTGACGGCTTTGAAAAGCTACCAGACCAAATTATGTATCCCTACGCCGAACCATATGATCTGCAAAAACCATGTCTTTAGCAGTTGTCACTTCTGACAGTCAAAATTTAGGTATATACCTAACTGTTGACTGTCAGAAGTCAGCTGTGAGCTGTCAGTCAGCACCACAGAAGATAAAACTGAGGTATAGTCACGAGGAAACATATTAAATACAAATTTCAAATTTCAAATAAAGAATAGCTTCTACATAATGCAACATATTAAATTTTGACTATAGACACTGCTAAGTATAATGTTCAAGTGTATTTTTTTATTTGTTACTAAACTAAATTTGTAAAAATGAGTGAGCTGTAAATATTTCAGACAAAACAAAACCACAGATGTTTAAAATCAAATAAAAAATCTAGTATGTGTATTTATAGCCTGTATAATTATTTTATTTTCACCATGTCTGCCTACTCAGTCTATACGCATTTTTATTATGCTAACGGAGAGTATATAAAGAAGGTATTGTTAAGAGTAAATGTACAATTATTTAAGTGAAAGAAGAATGGAAACAAATTTAGGAAAAAATACTCTCAACATAGGATTAACAAAAACCCCTTATTAACCAACAAAACAGACTAGATGAACTTAACATTCAGTCCAAGTGCTTATCAATGTCGGTTATTTTATTTTTTTAGAAACATAAAAAATAACTTACAAAATTATAGTAGAATTTCTTAAAGTTTTTTTGTTTATATGCTTTGTATGTTCGTCATTTTAACTCACATGGTCTATGAACATCATATACATGTTACTTCGATAAGGCGGCTATTCTAGATCTCTGAGCTATTATTGAAAAGTGTGTAGATATTTCCATAACAAAAACCTAGAAATATTTTAATGTAAATAATGTGTAGGCCCTACTCAATAAAATCTTATTTTATATATTTAAGTTTTTTTTATCAGCAGAACGATCGTATTCATTTTAGTTTTTACATCCATTACTAACCTTCTGTCTTAGGCCACGGGTAAATCCAAAACCATGAAATGTATTATGCGTGAGCAGCCATGATTAGGCCCACGTATTTAGGGCTACCACAGATTGTGCACCTTGGGCGATTTTTCCCCCCTACTTTTATCAATATTAAAAGCTTTATATCTTAGACAACTTGACAGCCGGTGAGGGTGGATCAAAAAAAAAAAAAAATTAATACTACGATTATATATTTAATAAAACCTGAGGGTATAAACATCCAGAATATTCTTTTTTCTTAAATATAATTTTAATAAACCCGTTTCCGATATTAGAAATTACGATGCTATGGCTGAACAGATTTGAATAAACTACCTCTAATTTTAAGGTTAAGGGTCCAGAATGTTTGTAAAAAATAGTAGTTTCCAACGAAAATCTGATCTTCACAAAGAATTTTCAGCTTTTAATTCTTTGTGTACATCACCATGGAAACCCTGATTTGTGCACGAGTGTATAAATGAATACAGCTTTGTTATCTCTGATTACAAATTGTACCGTCTAAGTTCATAATTTAGTAAAATTATTAATACAAGGAACACACTTAAATGCCATATACAATTAAAACTTGATAGCTATAAACACCTTATAGTAATATCTAGATAAAATAATTGATAGTGTGATTTAACTGACTATAGGTTGTTTATACCTATAACGTTTTAATTGTATGTGAAATTTAAGTGTGCTCCTTATTTTAATAATTTTATATATTTCACCTTACTACAATTATAATGAATATCACTAAAATTATAGTTATGTGATATAGTGCAATAAAAAGAAAGATCACAAATAGAAAGATTACGGTACCTATATCTGTAAAAAATAAATGGTACGGCACACCGCACAGACTTTCTCTCTCTTTCTATAAACTCGTAAGATTTCTGAACAGAATAATGTACATTGTATCATCACCACGCCACATAAGAACACGCATAAAATAATATACAATGATATATAATCAATGAGAAAAGAGGCGCATGTTTGTCCACCTAAGAACATTTCAAACAATTTAATGTCTTCCACAAGGGTCAACACTTCGTATTAAAATTTTGATTTCTGGTTAAAATTTTAACATTTTAAAAGGTGTTGCAGATCTTCAAGTCATCGCATTGATATTTAATTATTCATTTATACATTTTGACTAATAAAAAATGTAAATATTGACTATTGAGTCTAAAATGGAGATAGATCATTGCTATGCAAACATTTCTCCTAAGAGATTTAAGGAAAAATAACATACTTTTTTTAGATACTTACTTATATTTAATTACTCTATGGCATTGGAGTATTATTGCGTTAAGACTTAAGTAGTATATGTTTACAACTAAAGCTCACAAAATTGTATTAATATATTTGCAAATATCTCAGAAACTGCTGTTTTTATAAAAATATATGTCAAATAAAAGTTTTTTATTTCTAATAGTCCTACAATTTTGCGATGATAAGTTGTTTAGTTTCTCCAATAGTTGTGGAGATACGGAAATTAACGCTTCTGTAATGTACCCTAAAAATCATTTTCATAGGAAAATGAAAATAGCCAGTTTATTTATAATCTTAATCAACGCCTAGATACGAATTTTAATCAAAATCGTTTAAGCAGATTTTGAGAAAACCAAATTTTTCTCTTTTCGTCCTTCAGTAAACTACCCTTAATTTTAAGTTTTTATAGACACACAGAGAGACGGCATTGCTAAGACTATTTTTTAGGGTTCGGGGGGTCATGAGACGTCGACATCCATCAACATTTCAGGTTAGTTTTTTTTTTTACGGTCGCAATACTTAAACTTTAATGTCCGAAAAGTTAAAAAAATTCATATAATTGCGTATATATTGAAAGTTATTGATTTTATAAAAATATGTTTCGAATAAAATATCTGTATTATAAATATATATACATATTTGTAATGCTAAGTAATTTCATATCTCAAATATTTTCGGAGCTATTTAAAAAAATGTTAATTTACGCATCAGACCGGAGCCCTTAAAGCCATTTTGCCGAAATATTGAAGGTAGCCATTTTGTTTGTAATATTTATTAATGTTTATAAATGAAATTTAATCAAAATCGTTGGAGCCGATTTTGAGAAATTCGACTTTTTCTCTTTTTGCCATTCAGTAAACTACCCTTAATTTTAAGTTTTAATAGACACACAGACAGACGGCATTGCAAAGACTATTTTTAAGGTTTCGGGGGGTCATGAGACGTCGACATCCATCAACATTTCAGGTTAGTTTTTCTTACGATCGCAATACTTAAGCTTTAATGCCCAAAAAGTTAAAAATATATATATAATTGCGTATATATTGAAAGTTATTGATTTTATAAAAATATGTTTCGAATAAAATATTTGTATTATAAATATATATACATATTTGTAATGCTAAGTAATTTCATATCTCAAATAGTTTCGGAGCTATTATAAAAAATGTTAATTTACGCATCAGACCGGAGCCCTTAAAACGATTTTGCCGAAATATTGAGAGTAGCCATTTTGATTGGAATATTTATTTATGCTCATAAATGAAATTTAATCAAAATCGTTAGAGCCGATTTTGAGAAAATCGACTTTTTATCTTTTTGCCCTTCAGTAAACTACCCTTAATTTTAAGTTTTAATAGACACACAGACAGACGGCATTGCAAAGACTATTTTTAAGGGTTCGGGGGGTCATGAGACGTCGACATCCATCAACAATTCAGGTTAGTTTTTCTTACGGTCGCAATACTTAAGCTTTAATGCCCAAAAAGTTAAATATATATATATAATTGCGTATATATTGAAAGTTATTGATTTTATAAAAATATGTTTCGAATAAAATATTTGTATTATAAATATATATACATATTTGTAATGCTAAGTAATTTCATATCTCAAATAGTTTCGGAGCTATTATAAAAAATGTTAATTTACGCATCAGACCGGAGCCCTTAAAACGATTTTGCCGAAATATTGAGAGTAGCCATTTTGTTTGGAATATTTATTTATGTTCATAATTGAAATTTAATCAAAATCGTTAGAGCCGATTTTGAGAAAATCGACTTTTTCTCTTTTTGCCCTTCAGTAAACTACCCTTAATTTTAGGGGTAGATATCCAATTCCAAAAACCCCTCGGGGCAACCCTATGAAAACCCTAGATATCAAGTTTCAGCTCAATCGGTAAAATAGTTTAGGCTCTAGTTGGAGGTACAGACAGACAGACAGACAGACAGACAGACAGACAGACGGAAATTCAAAAACCACTTTTTCGGATTCAGGAAGTCATGAAACGTCAAAATTCATCAAAATCTCGAGTTCGATTTTTTTGACGATCACAATACTTTCTCTACCTGTAAGATAGAGAGAAAGTAAAAATTGGGTGTGGCTGTGTGATGGACACGGCCGTGTGTTGTACGTGAATACGTTTATGTAACGGGTTATATTTTTTAAATAAAATATTTTTATGTATGTATTTAAGATAAAAGCAAGGAAACAAATAATTATTGTGTTACAATATAACTTTACTAATGTTTTATATACAATCGATAGATTGAAGACAGCTGACGATTAAAACTTAAACGAACATCGTAGCTTCTCCGAGTCAAGAGTTGTACTAATTGCAAATCTCGATACGCAGCAAAATAACCTCAAAATGGCGGCGCTCCCCCCTCCACCGCACGTGATGCATCACTGTTCCTGCTTATCGTAATGAATTCTTTGATCCTTTAGCTATCCAGTGGTATAATTTAATTTTAGATGTAGAGGAAAGATTCGAAACTACAACACCAAACTGTATCCCCCGATTTTGTTATCAATAGGTTTTTTGGATTGCCCTCGTATGGTAGCAAATTTAAAGACGTATTCACGTCAATATTTCTCTCTGGCTACAAATAATACCAACTTAACTCTTACTTGAGTGGTATGGTTCAACAAATAAAAATATTAAGGCTATTATGTGTATATTTACTAAACAAACCGATGATATTATGTTAAAATCTATATTTTTTTGCATGAATGATTTTTATCCTTCCTCTTCTTTGTCTATAAACATTTACCTTTGCTTTAATACATAATATGATAAGCTCTTTCCTGAGTAGAAATTACTAGATAATGAATAAACCAATTTTTAATAAAAAAAGGTCATTTTTTAAATAAGGGGTTCAGGATGTCGCCAAAAATTTTTGTTTCCAATCAAAAAATATTTCCATCGGATTTTCAACTTTTAATTACCAAGGAAACCATATTTGTGCATGGAGCTAAAGCTGTAAATACAATTTTCTCCTTGATTAAAAAATGAGATCATTCTACAAATAAAATATATAAATCATTACAATATATATACACTAAACAAATCAATGACAGGTGGTTTTATATAAATAATTGTGTTTGAATTTGAGGGAGTGAGTTTCAAAACATTCCTAATCCACCAAAATTGATCTTTGGTAATTTGCAAAACCACTTTAGTTTATGATTGCTCTTTGTTTTATTGATAAAATATTGTTATAGTTGATATGAGATATAGATTAAACAAAAATCCTTCAATAAATGTATGAGTTATTAAAGAAAAACCGTTTGGAAAGGAGAGTTTTGCAGCAAAACAATGGATAAGAAAAGTTTTTCAGACAACCGTTTGGGAAAAGGATAGTTTTGGTACCAATAAATTAAAATATGAGTTTAAATAATTTGGTATAGTTATTATTTAGCTAACCTCTTATAAATATAAAAAACGCTAGTTTAATTTTAAGGAAAATTTCAATTAAACAGTGTTTTACATACCCAAAGAATTGATGGTAAGGTTATATCATAATGTTTATTATTTTTATTTCCTTCTCCTTATTTTAAGTGCGTTTTAGTTTTTATCCTATGACGACGATATGTTTAGGTGATTTTTCACCATCTTCAAATATTATTTGTATTAATGATAATTGATTTTAATTCATATTATTAGAGAGTTTGTGAAGTTTTACGTTTTTATATGAAATAATTTTAGTGATTTGATCAAATATATGTAGCCATTGCTGCAGAGATACAATATACATATATATGTATTAATATCGAATCTGGTGTCACAGACTACTTGACCAAACGTACGGGTAACATAACAAAGAAAATATTGATAGCTTAAATTTGGTAAAGGCTTAGGGTACTTATGGAAACCATAAGCTGTACATCTTATTTTTACATATTAAAAGTTTTATGCCTCAAACCACGTGACTGGTGTGAATATATCAAAAACAAAAAAATTAATAAAAACGTTAGATTATTTAAATGTAATTATAATGTTCATACAGATAGTGACTACGGGTATATTTTTGACTTTTAAATGTTGCAATCCTTACGCCTTAACCTATTTTTTTTTGCCACTGGCGTGTATATCTGTAATAAAAAAATATAAAGCTGAAATTTTGAGTAAGTTTTCTACGTAACTAAGAGACTCTGAGGATTTATAATATTTGTTTTACTTTACCATTAAGTTGCGATTCCAACGCCTTAAACCACGTGATTACATGTGCATGTTACTTCTAAACATTGAAACATAGAAAGCTTATCTCTACATTTGTAGTTAGTTAAAACACAGTATGTGCACTTCGGGTGTATTTTTTTCAATCCTATGTTGTTTAATGGTTTAGACAGTTTGACTAATAGTCAAGTTAGTCCTCCTTCCTTTCAAAAATATTAACTAAGAAAGTTTAAAGACATATTGTACTTAGGACATTATTTAGACTGTGCCCCTAAGCCATTATTTTTATTAGGTCACATAATACTACACTGAAGGACTGAAGAATTAAACATTGCTACCGCCAATTCTGTTAACTAAATATATGGTATGACACAATTTCAACAAATTTCTTAAATTGTGTTTTATAGATTCGAAAAAAAATGTCAAGAATAGGATTTTAGTAAGATACCCTTGAAATAGTTTTTAACCATAAAAAACAGTACGTTGTTAATAATAAGAATCACTCTTTATATATAAATTTCAAACAAAATTGAAAACATATATTTAAAAAATATTTAATTTAAAAAATAAATTAATTTTACAGGATAAACTACCCTATGATTTGTCATTTGTAAAAATAAAAACGTATTCTTATTCATATTGAAAGAATATTCAGATTTCCAATTTGAATTCAATCTTTAATGTCAATTTCCAAAACATTCAAATTTTTGTATAATTTGTTATAAGTAAACTACCCTTTAGTTAAATTATTTTCACCAAATAGAGATACTTTATTATTGATAAGTAAAATATTCTCCCGATACCAATTTTGAACCAAATAGTTAACGCCTTTTTTAAATGATCAAATTAAAAAACAATCATTAGTAAACTAACCATAGCCAAAAACTTTCCCCCATAACAAGATTGAAGCTTTATGCGTCATGCCCATGTAAGACAATTCCCAGATATATATTTAAATATAAATCGTTCTGGCCATTTTCAAAATAATTCGAATGTTAAAAAATAATTATTCACTAAAAGTCTATCGAATTACAACCCAAAACAAAGTACACAGGGTTATTTGTCATGTTAAACGCAATCAAGATACACAATTGGAACCAAATTGTTCGAGTCATTTGTAAAATGTTTCAAATTATTGACAGATCTGTCATCAGTAAATAACCCATGAATGAGGTTCTACCCTAAAAAGAAATATAGTATTACTTGTCGTGTCAAACATTCCTAAGATACTCGTTTGTAACCAAATTGTTACTGCCATTTTTTAAATATTTCAGATTAAAAAATAAATGGTACGGCGCACCGCACAGACTTTCTTTCTCTTTCTATAAACTCGTAAGATTTCTGAACGGAATAATGTACATTGTATCATCACCACTCAACATAAGAACACTCATAAAATAGTATACAATGATATATAATCAATGAGAAAAGAGGCGCATCTTTGTCCACCTAAGAGCATTTCAAACAGTTTAATGTCTTCCACAAGGGTCAACACTTCGTATTAAAATTTCGATTTCTGGTTAAAGTTTACATTTTAAAAGGTGTTGCAGATCTTTAAATCTTCGCATTGATATTTAATTATTCATTTATACATTTTGACCAATAAAAATGTAAATATTGACTATTGAGTCTAAGATGGAGATAGATCTTTGCTGTGCAAACATTTCTCCTAAGAGCTTTAAGGAAAAATAACATACTTTTTTAGATACTTATATTTAATTTCTCTATGGCATTGGAGAATTATTGCGTTAAGACTTAAGTAGTATATGTTTACAACTAAAGCTCACAAAATTGTATTAATATATTTGCAAATATCTCAGAATCTGTTGATTTTATAAAAATATATGTCAAATAAAAGTTTTTTATTTCTAATAGTCCTACAATTTTGCAATGATAAGTTGTTTAGTTTCTCAAATAGTTGTGGAGATACGGAAATTAACGCTTCTGTAAAGTACCCTAAAAATCATTTTCATAGGAAAATGAAAATAGCCAGTTTATTTATAATCTTAATCAACGCCTAGATACGAATTTTAATCAAAATCGTTTGAGCAGATTTTGAGAAAACCAAATTTTTCTCTTTTCGTCCTTCAGAAAACTACCCTTAATTTTAAGTTTTAATAGACACACAGACAGACGGCATTGCAAAGACTATTTTTTAGGGTTCGGGGGGTCATGAGACGTTGACATCCATCAACATTTCAGGCTAGTTTTTTTACGGTCGCAATACTTAAACTTGAATGTCCAAAAATTAAAAAAATGCATATAATTGCGTATAGATTGAAAGTTATTGATTTTATAAAAATATGTTTCGGATAAAATATCTGTATTATAAATATATATACATATTTGTAACGCTAAATAATTTCATATCTCAAATAGTTTCGGAGCTATTATAAAAAATGTTAATTGACGCATCAGATCGGAGCCCTTAAAGCCATTTTGCCGAAATATTGAGAGTAGCCATTTTGTTTGGAATATTTATTAATGTTTATAAATCAAATTTATTCAAAATCGTTAGAGCCGATTTTGAGAAAATCGCCTTTTTCTCTTTTTGCCCTTCAGTAAACTACACTTAGTTTTAAGTTTTAATAGACACACAGACAGACGGCATTGCAAAGACTATTTTTTAGGGTTCGGGGGGTCATGAGACGTCGAAATCTATCACATTTCAGGTTAGTTTTTTTTTTACGATCGCAATACTTAGCTTTAATGTCCAAAAAGTAAAAAAATATATATATAATTGCGTATAGATTGAAAATTATTGAATTTATAAAAATATGTTTCGAATAAAATATCTGTATTATAAATATATATACATATTTGTAATGCTAAGTAATTTCATATCTCAAATAGTTTCGGAGCTATTATAAAAAATGTTAATCTACGCATCAGACCGGAGCCCTTAAAGCCATTTTGCCGAAATATTGAGAGTAGCCATTTTGTTTTGAATATTTATTTATGTTCATAAATGAAATTTAATCAAAATCGTTAGAGCCGATTTTGAGAAAATCGACTTTTTATCTTTTTTCCCTTCAGTAAACTACCCTTAATTTTAGGGGTAGATCTCCAATTCCAAAAACCCCTCGGGGCAACCCTATGAAAACCCTAGATATCAAGTTTCAGCTCAATCGGTAAAATAGTTTAGGCTCTAGTTGGAGGTACAGACAGACAGACAGACAGACAGAAATTCAAAAACCACTTTTTCGGATTCAGGAAGTCATGAAACGCCAAAATTCATCAAAAACTCGAGTTCCATTTTTTGACGATCACCATACTTTCTCTACCTTTAAGATAGAGAGAAAGTAAAAAGAGTTTTTATTAAACTACACAAAAATGAGTTTTTACCCCAAAAACAAGTATACACAGCTATGTATCATGTCAAACACTCCCAAGATACCCATTTGGAAACAAATTATTTTAGTCATTTGTAAAATATGTAAGGTTTTTGAAAAATTAGCAATTCTACCCATGAATGAGTGTTTACCCCAAAATCAATTAACCCTCTGCACTGTTATATATGTCATGCCAAACAATCGCATGATACCCATTTGGACAAAATTTTTATAACCATGTGTAAAATATTTTAAATTATTGAAAATAACTCATTTGAAAGCTACCACAAAATTATTATTTTTGCCAAAAAACCAATTATATTGCTATATTTGTCACGTCAAACAAATCTTAGATATGCATTCTATACAAAAATGTTGGACTCATTTTCTAAAAACTTGGATTTATAAACATTATTCTTAGTTGAAGGGCTAGGGTCAAAGAAAACATTTTTAGTATAGCCCTATAGTATATCTAAATATCAAGTTTAAACAAAAACCCATTAAACGTTTTTGGATTCATGGTCAGGGACGGACAGGTAATCAGAGAGACAGACAGGCAGACAAACATGGGGACAGACAAAATTGAAAAATCTATTTTTTGGGGTTCGTTTTCACATCAAACGTAAAAATTTATCATAACCTAAAGATAAATTTTTTTCACGATCACATTACTTTATCTTTATATTAGAAAGTAAAAAAACAGAGAAGCGAAAATTTACTATGGGCCTATATGAAGCGAAAGTTTACTATGGGCCTATATGCTTATACAAATCTCAGTTTGTGTTTCCACACAAATTGTGTAGGTAGGCTTTTTAATCCCCGGGCTAGCTCCTAAACCAAGGTTTATACAAACTGGAAAAGTTGGTACAATAATTTTTAGGTATACCAGCAAAAGTTAGTCTCGGGTGATTAATTTTATATTTGTATCCCCTTCAAGCCTGACGCTTTTAACTGCGTGACTACCAGTGTGGGTAGCAAACTCACAAAAACTAGCGAACTGGAAACATACATACGTATTAATTGAAAAGTGAGGGTGAACATATAAGTGGTTTTTTACTTTTAATCCCAAAATACGAGCCTAAAGACTTAAATCACGCGAATGCCGGTTTGTGATGTTTAAAGTATTACATATTTTTCATTATTATCCATACCGTTGAGTATGGTAGTGATTTGTTTTATGTTAAAATGTATTTAAAGGAGAAATAGATATATTTATGAAGAAATTTCACAATACCAGTTAAATTATCACCCGGGCAACGCCAGACTCTTACAATTAGTTAATTTATACAATGTAAAGTTAAACGTAATAGTTAACATGTCAGATACTCTTAAACGCAAGATGATGATGTCGATAATTCGTTTTTGTTATGATATTGGTAATTATTATAAATCTTAGTACCAGTAATTTGGAAAAATAGTTTTTTTAGTTATTTCATCATATATTCAACTAATTTACATAAAAGTCAAGGGCATAGGTCGAATTATATTATAATTGCATGTATCTTTATCTTTTACACGCACACTTCTTTCGAAAACGATCGTGTTTTATTTTAAATATATATAACATGAAAAAACGAGAAACTACTAATTTGTTTGCTAATGGATTGAAATGAAAAATCTCTATGCTAGCTCTCTTTCAAAATCTGTTGCAATTAAAAAAAAACATAATTTTAACTGACGCATTTAATCGTGTGTTGAAATACTTGCTTGTCACTCTTGAAATTACGCCATGTATAGTCATATAAATAAATTGTTATGTGGCCTTGCCTGTGGCTCACACGTAAGGTATTGTTTTCAGGACCTCTGGCCTTACCAACTTAATAGTATAAAAAGTACCTACTATGTATATAGTTATCGATATTCCATTTTACACTAATGAATGATAAATCAATACAGGATTAATCATACAATCCTAACACAAATAGCCTTACTGAAAATAATGATTTAAACAAATAATTAAATAAAAATATTCTTGTATTATAAATATTATATTATTATTTCTCATTAAAACATAGACCAAACTTCTTACGTGAGATTCCCCTTTTAAAATATGACATTAATTTAAATTTTATATATTATTTAAATGTATAAATGAAACAATTCATTTCATGATAAAAATTGTCTTAGCAAAACTACAATTTTAAATAAAGTTATTGAATTTTCCTCAACAAAACCGGTTTAAGTCTATGAAACAGTTGCAAATGAACCAATTTTATACACTTCATTGTTACTTTACTTCACTACTTAATTTGATGATTATTTTATAGAAAAGTTCTGGGAATAAATTTTCACTTTAACAAATATATCTAGTGGCAAAGTTCTTAAATTCTTAAATAAATATTAATTTTATTAAAACTAGACTTCAGTTTCTCCCATCTCTATACTTATAAAAGGCAGTATCTTGTGAATGTCCTACCACCATTCTATCCCACTCTTAGTGCCGTTTCACACGAGTGTTTTCTTGTCGAGCGTGTCTTATACTGTTGCGTCAGATCTACAGCGCGTTTGGTCAAGATACCTAGTTCCAAGTAGGTCCTTTCACACGGTCAACGCGCCATTGGTCTATCGCAAGACGGCCTGATTCCAACGCTCTTTTCTCGGCGGTAGGTGGCATTGCTCAACATCGAAGAAAGATAAGGAAACCTCTCACATGTACCGTTGCTACCACGCGATTTCAGTTGTAGCTTTGTTCTCTTGGTGTAAGGTCATGTCTGAGTCTTCGTCCTCTTGCTCCTCACTCCAGCCCTTAATGGCTGGAAACCTGGACATTTCTGCTACAATATCAGCTGCTCTCACTTCTTGAAATTTCTGTGCGTATGGTAATCAGTAGCTTGTCAAATAATGAAATTGACATTCGAAAATAACTGAAGAGTTTATGTTTGTGCTGCTTTGATTGATCAAACAGCAGGTGAAACCAGCTTTCAACTTGCTGAGAATTTTATAAAATTGTATTGATGGGAATTTGTGATGTTAATAAATCTGATTCTTGAGGTTTTTTTTAAAACTCAATATGGTGGTTTAAATGTATACCTCTTTACATATAAAAGGCAGTGTACCAGGGTATGTCTCACCGATATTAGAAGAGATTATTATATGAGCTCATAAATACAATTTGAGCTAGCACAACTTCACGTAATAATTACAAGTGGACTTTGCACCCAGTTACTAATTTGCTCTGAGCATTACGACGAAAATTAATAAATTTAAAAAATATTGATATTGGAAAATAATTTCATAAAAAAGTTGCTTAGATAAACAGGTGTGAAATAGCATCACACATTGCTTTATAGACTCTAATTTATAAAATAGACATAAGCTGATTAATTACTCTAGTTAAAGTGTACAAGATGAGGAAAGAGGATAAGAAATAAATCCATCAGCATTTGATTGAGAAATATTCCCGTTCTGGACCTATGTTTTTATGTTAAATAATCTGAAATAAAACAATGATTTAATATTCTATAGTAACACAAGATTATTTGTATCGGAAAACTAAAAAATGATGGTTTTGAGATCTATTTATTAGAGTTTTTCTAATACAGAATTATCTAATCTCTTTTAAAAACTCGATTAGTCATATTTATTTGGGATATTTTTTAAGTATGTAGGAGTTTAGTTAATTTTTTTTAACAAAGACTTCTTCAGTATAATTATTTAGTTTAATTTTTTGCACATAGAAATCTTAACAGTCTTTAATTTGTAAGCTATACTGAAATTATTTGTATATATAACAATAAAAATTATTCCTATTTATTATGAAAAACTATGCTTAGATAAGACACCCATTTTGGACGAAATATTAAATACAATGTTTGAAAAATCTCAAATTTCTTAAAATATTACAAAGAAAATCAACCTTAAAATAATTTTTTAAATATAAATACAAATATATTATATTTTATCAGGTAAAATAGTCACCAGATATACCAATTTTGAGTCAAATCATTTAAACTGTTATACAAGATTAAAATTTTTCAAAAATCTGTCATTAGTAAGCTACTAATCTAAGAAATATTGGCATTACATTATATATATCATATTAAAAACTTACCAGATATCCACTTTGAACTAAATCGTTAGAGGTTTTTATAATATATATCAAATTAAAAAAGTCAGTCAATATAAAAATAACTACCTTTAAAAATAAACAATTTAAACAAAATTTTTAGCTCAATTTTTGGAAAAAAATTTGAATTTTGAATATAATTAGCGGTAAACTACACTTAAGTGAATTAAAAAAATATACTTTAGCAGTTTTAATTTTCAGTTGGAACACTTACTAGATATCCATTTTGAACAATATTGCTATAGTCATTTTCTAAATAAATGTAATATCCAAACATAACTTATCAGTAATCTACTTTTAATTAGGTCAAGGGTTAAAATAAAAAGATCCCAACTTATAGCAATATACCATATAAATATCAAATTTGAACAAATACATTGATTCGTTTCGGATCTTCGCCCAGGGACGGAGATACAGAGAGAGACTTTGAGAATGACGAAGTTTTAAAATAGATGTTTTTGAGTTTTGTGAGCACATTAACAGTAAATATTCATCATAATCTCAAGGTCTACAAGTTTCAGAATTAACCTTTTTTCTCTTTAAGTAAAAAATAACTAAATCCAATTTATCAGGGGATTTATTCTTGGTAGAGGATAGCGTTTTGACAAAAGGTCTACCCACATTGGTGGGCACACGGATTTAAAATCAGGCTAATCTTGTTTTGTTTGTCACTGACGAAGAAGTAAGACTTCGAATACCGGCGGGTATACAAATAATGCTTTCCCCTAAATAGTTTCCAACTGTTCTCCAATACAAATGTATTTCAGTTCCCATAAATTATACCCTGATCATCTCTACAGCATGAATGTTATAAAAGGCGTATGGACCAGTTGGACTTAACAAAACCTGCAACTTACAAAACCTCATGCTAGCTAATTTTTTTAATATGTTAAATATTGCGTCATAATACCCGTCTGGGGTATAGGCACATTTACTAGCTACGCTAATGTGTTAAGGATGAGGAAGGTTAAATTTATAGGGTGTAGCAACATTTGCGTGGAGAGAGAATAGGTAAACATTTAAGAATCCCCACCTTCAGTAGACATGACCTGTATTCCAACCCCAATCTCCTTGTGATCGGCAGTCAGTCCACTCTATTGCGAGAATGATGTCTTAGACCATTCTACAACTGAAACGGGATTATAAGCTTTATTTAAATCGATGATAAAATTAAATTAAAATACAAATCTTGAGCAGGAGCTATAAATTCTCATAATCTGAATGATTGGGTTAAAAAAACTATATTCATGAGTTAATTCATAAAGTAAATAATAGTATTGGTCCTAGAGCTAGCAATAATATTTTATTAAACCTTTTTTTTGTAATTATTCAACATATAGCTTGAGTATACCCTTAGACAAAATACGTTACTTTAAAATTATTAAAATCCTTTACCGAATGCATAACTTTATTTTAGATCAATTATTTTAAGCTCACTTTTGACATAAAATTGAAACAAACATTAACTGACCTCTCAAAACTAATCTTTATTTCTTCCCAAAGAACTTGACTCAACAACCCCCTCTTTTAAGTTAACTTAAATTAAGTTATATATTTTTAAATTGAAGACCAGAAAAGCCACAAACTTTTTTGAACAGTAGTAAATTTAATTCCACAAACAAGTCCTTAGCATAAACCATTTGTGCAAACTAAAGCTGTTTCTTGAAATCTAACAAAAAAAAAAAGTTCAAACACTTCATAAACAAATTGAAGGTAAAAATCCATTCAATTACTTTATAATGTTCAAATGAAGTTTTCTTTTCAGGATAATACAATAATAATAAAAAAAACTAAAAATTCTAATGTTTTTTTCATGAAAAAACAAACTGAATTAGAGGTTCATTTTAAATTAATACATTTATAATTTTACAAACCAACAAATTAATAAAAATTTACTGGTAAAAGAATAGCATTATTTTAATATCTGGATAGTTTTTTTAATTCATATTGAGATCTATATGTTTGCTGTTAGCGAACCAACACCAAATTTAAATTGCAATTATAAACTTGTTAGCTTTTACCCGTCGCGTCTTCGTCCGCAATAATTGATTAAATCTTTTAATTTTTAACAAAACTGTTTAGGTCATAAATCAAACTTTATTTTTTTTTCAAATTTCTATGCGTTTTTCTCAGCTCTAGCTGTAATCAATATTTCCGTATTATGCTATCTTTACTTTAACATTTTAATTATAATCACATTCATATATACTCATAAAATTAAAATCACAATATATCTCTTATCTCTTGTATACGAAAAGTTTAAACATTAGTATTGTAAAATTAATGTAAAATAAAAGGTTGGAAAAAGTCCTATATGTTATTCCAGGACATACTCTACCTACGTACCAAGTTTCATTCGAATCCGTTCAGCAGTTTAATGTGTCCTATCTCTTATATATGAAGAGTTCAAACATTAGTATTGTAAAATTAATATATAATAAAAGTTTGGGAATAGTCCTATATGTTATTCCAAGACATACTCTACCAACGTACCAAGTTTCATTAGTATCCGTTTAGCAGTTTAATCACAATATATGTCTTATCTCTTATATACGAAAAGCTTAAACATTAGTATTGTAAAATTAATGTAAAATCAAAGGTTGGGAATAGTCCTATATGTTATTCCAAGACATACTATACCAACGTACCAAGTTTCATTAGTATCCGTTTAGCAGTTTAATCACAATATATGTCTTATCTCTTATATACGAAAAGCTTAAATATTAGTATTGTAAAATTAATGTAAAATCAAAGGTTGGGAATAGTCCTATATGTTATTCCAAGACATACTCTACCAACGTACCAAGTTTCATTAGTATCCGTTTAGCAGTTTAATCACAATATATGTCTTATCTCTTATATACGAAAAGCTTAAACATTAGTATTGTAAAATTAATGTAAAATCAAAGGTTGGGAATAGTCCTATATGTTATTCCAAGACATACTATACCAACGTACCAAGTTTCATTAGTATCCGTTTAGCAGTTTAATCACAATATATGTCTTATCTCTTATATACGAAAAGCTTAAATATTAGTATTGTAAAATTAATGTAAAATCAAAGGTTGGGAATAGTCCTATATGTTATTCCAAGACATACTCTACCAACGTACCAAGTTTCATTAGTATCCGTTTAGCAGTTTAATCACAATATATGTCTTATCTCTTATATACGAAAAGCTTAAACATTAGTATTGTAAAATTAATGTAAAATCAAAGGTTGGGAATAGTCCTATATGTTATTCCAAGACATACTATACCAACGTACCAAGTTTCATTAGTATCCGTTTAGCAGTTTAATCACAATATATGTCTTATCTCTTATATACGAAAAGCTTAAATATTAGTATTGTAAAATTAATGTAAAATCAAAGGTTGGGAATAGTCCTATATGTTATTCAGGACATACTCTACCTACGTACCAAGTTTCATTCGAATCCGTTCAGCATTTTTGGCGTGATTGAATAACAAAAATCCAAACACACAAACTTTCGCATTTATAATATTAGTAAGATATTAAATAACAACTAGATCTAGTATCAGGTTTGTCAGTGAGTTAAACAATCGGTTTTAAAGGTGCATGTTGTGATGGGTATATTTTAAATAAATATACCCGTAATAAAATATAGAGAAATCAGAGAACAACATGAAAATAATACTCCTAATACAGTTATTTAACACCGATCAGAGATAACTAAATAAAATATAGGACTCTGTCTCTGTTAAAAATGTACGTTTAGATATTTGGGTAGTAACCTAAGTGAGCGTTTTACTATTAAAGCTATTTATCAATTCAATGACGGCCTCTAAATTAAATTGCCTTCCGATGTAATACATATTTTGGAGGTAGTCTGTTTTTATGTTAAAGGGGTGAAGAAATAATTCGTTTGCAAGCCACACAAACCACGCGTAATGGCGCGTTGCTTATTGGGCTAGTGATGGTCGGTGAAACATATTCTACGCACGTGCCAATTAACTGGCTCAGCTCCCGGATATATTCCACAAAAGAAAGATAAAAAAAAACAGTTTCACGAAAAAAACGGGTTTGGTTTCACAATGAGGCTGACCCTCCCACCCCTACCCCCATCCCTTCCTAGCCTCACGCCCCCACACACAAATAAATTAACTCATGTGGTTTAAAACCCATGGGTGATAATTTTGATCCCCCCTGGAATGTGCTTGAGGTGTTGTAGGCTGTGAAAAAAAAAGTGGGGTGAAAAAACCGAATTTAATACGAGCCGAAAGTGATTAATAGCTCCAATGCGCTTACATCAATAGTATGGTTTGAATTTCAGAGGAAAGATCATACTATGTAAATTAATATAAACTATCAATTCCCAAACATTTGTTGGGCTGGTCGCCAGTTCATTGAGTATGGGTTGCACACACATTTAATTAATACAAGAGATCTACTATTCTAAAACTGACTAAATAATAAAAAGAATGGTATATACAATTAACTTTATCTCATAAAACAAATATGTAAATTTATTTATTATGTTTATTTTTAGATTTTTTCATTTGCCTTTTGGAAATTTTAATTTTTACAATAAGCAAAAAGGCTATTTATTTATTAGGGTAGGGTGCTTTTACACCCTCATTTCCTAACATTATATTTCAAAATTTTCAATTTTATAAATTTCATAGCCATCTAGGGTGGTCTTTCTACCTGGATTCCAAATTTGAATTTACTTTGTCACCAAAAAGTGGATTTTCTTATAATTTGTTAATCTTTTAGCTACTCTTTCCTCCCTCCCACTAATTCATTACTCTCATTTTGAGATGTGAATATTTTTTGGTTTTATTATATAATTCCTTTGCTGGTCTGCCAAATTTCAATTCTCAATCATACTGGAAAGAAGTGTATTATATTAGTTGAGTTAATTCTGAGTTCTCCCATTTCCTATGCTTTTATTTTGAAATTCCATTACTTCAGCTGACATTTGGCCATCCAAGGAGGTCCTTCTACTTATATGCCAAATTTCAATTTTCTACCAAACAAAAAAAAATTCATTCATCTAAAGGTTTTAGAATCCTTTTCTATCCTCCATTTCAGTGGCCAACGTTATGAATTTTCAAATTTTTAAGACTCTTACTGTGTGTAGGTTTTTTCCAACTACCTTCTTGCCAGATTTGTATCAATAAATCATCGAAAAAATGGTTGTTAGTATCAGTTTAGGAGATCCCGGGATCTCAATTTATATATAAAGTTTCAAGCTTTTCTAGTTACTTCGTTTTATCGCTTCCATATTTATGAAAATACTTCAATCTACTACCACGCCAAACGTTCTTTCTGTATGTTTTAGCTATTTTTAGTCCTCCTTACCCATCTTATTTCCTATTTAACGTTCTTTTATTTTAAATGCTTCGGAGCATTACAATTATTGGTCCATGAGACCAATTTCTGCCAAAGCTAACAGGTGGATTGGGTCACATTCGTTTGCCAGGATTATAAACGATACAGATCTAATAAACTTAAGAACATTAAAGTTGGAACTTGTTATGATACAAGGTTGTGCATGGACTATTAAAACATATAAGTTCAAACTATACGGTAGTAATTAAGTAAGTATAAAGTTATTACTCTTAGTTTTAGGGCTACGGGCTACGGTCTCAATCAAAACCACATCCTGGTAGAGACAGACTGTCTATATTGTCCTGTACACTTTTGCTGAACACTTTTTGTTTTCACATCTCCAGCGAACCTTACCATTGGAAGTAGCATGAGCCATTGAAAATTTGATACTTTGTATAACAAGCAATTTTTTCTCCCTTTCACTCCACATACACGAACTTTGCATGTTTCAATTACTGGAACACTACACGAAGTGATTTCTATAGTTTGGATGTATATGCACTTACATGTCTATGCACAACCTTGACTCATAACTGGTATATGTGGGACAACTGTAATGCTTATGTAAAATTTATACGTGGCCCAATTGTAATGCACCCATTACCTTTGTGGCTTTTTGGCGTGTGTGCGTGTGTGCACGCGCGCGCACTGGCGCGGTTGGCTGGGGTCAAACTAAAACGATGATAATTTATCTGACTAGAAAATTTTAATATTCTATCACACATCGAAGTAGTTTTTACCATTAATTTTGAAAATTTTGATCCCCCCCCCCTAATCTACCGTGGACCAGAGATACTAAGGAAAAAAAATCACATATTAACTGGTCATTTTAGGCAAAATTGCTATAGTTATTAAAAAAAATCAGAATTATTCATAAGTAAATAACTCTTAACTTCAAGGCTATTATAAAAAAATTGAAGTTTATGTCGATACAACATAGAGTGACGTCATCTATTCGTGCAACATAATAAAGTACACGAGCATGACCTACATGAGTCCGGCGAGATCCTCAGTAGGGGCAAGTGAGATGATGCATTTTATGTTGCAGGAATAAATGCCACATTTTAAATTTTACCGGCATTAGGTATATTTAAAAAAATGTTTTAAACTTTTTTCCTTATATTAAGTGCGATCCATACTTAATCATGCCAAATAATTATGCAATTTCTCTGATTATATAGCTATCCTTCACAAACATAAAACACTTTATTATTAAATCTCTGCATTGATAGTTTTTAGGCATGAATCCATATTTTGGCATGTATTTATTACTTAAAATATTGCTCCCTATCAAAGCTTAATTTAATTTTCAATGTATAATGAAAATAGGGACATATTTTTATAGTTAGTATACTTTCAACAAAAGTGTTAATAGCACTAGAATGTGTGTGGCAAGTCATATTTTTACTCTAAACCTAATTTTAATGCTGAACAGGATGTAAATATTATTTGAGTGGTTCTTAATACACAAATTTGTGTTTTGATTCTCACACAATTGTTTATTCAAGGAATTTTTTTGTTTGTTTCTGAGCGTATTTAAAGCACGTGCATATTTTAGAGAATTTTCAAATAATTTATTTAGTTACTAGCTATATTTAAAACCTTACCAAATTAATATTTATCTCACAAAAGATTGGAAAAAAATTATTATTTAGGTCTTTAAATATAATAAAGATAAAATTGTTTATATTTAGTTCTACTTTAAAAGTTTTATTTGTGTTCAAAATAATTATTTTTTAAATATAATTCTATAAGAGATTATATGATTATTTAACTAAGAATTTCAAGAAGTTTTTGCGATACAGGGTTGGTTTGAAATAACCCTTGCTCTATTTTAAGAACATGTTTTCATATTTTAGGAATTTGTTTTATATTTTAAAGGGCCAGTTTAGAGGTTTAATGAGCATAGACATCCGTTCACTAGTTAATAAGTAAAGATAACTAAGTTAGTTTAGAAATAGAACACATTTTAACATAAAGAAAGGAGGGTTAAATCACAGTGGAAATAATATTCCTAAAACCACCCTCGTCATATCCGGCCTGGTTTTGAAAATTGAACTCTTATCAAAGCCAGACATTTTGAATGCGATATTAATGCTATTTGATCTCTCGGCCACTGGTACGGGTAGTACTTTTTTTAATACTATAATATTACTTTTATATCAGTATTTAACTAAATCTTTTTAAATACAAACAAATAAATCTATGTTATAATCTTAAAATAAAAGATTATTACTATAAATTAATCCACTAAAATAATTGTTTGATAATTTTAACCAAAATTAAAATATTATTAATAACTTTTATTACGTGTGTGTCAAATGTACCAAATGAAACCATGGACAATAAACATGTTTAAATGCATAATTATACAGATTTTTCCCTCGTTTTCCATCTGTAAAATATAACTACATTAGAGAGAAGGAGGTTGAATAATAAAATTTTAATTCTAAGATAAAGTGGGTGGAGTGTTTATAGCTTTTACAATGCTTTCTCCATGATCATAAAATTACCATAAGAAAACTCGGTCGTTTTCCGTAAAATACTATGCGAGTACCAACGAAGTTTATTAAATAATTTGTTCAGCTTACTCCTGGTTAGTACTTTTATATAGTTATGAGGAGAAAAATTAAACCTTAAGTATCAATTTATATTATGTTTCTGATAGTTTAAATTAGATGGTTTTAATTTATGTCATATTGTTTTATTTTTATTGTTTTCAAAATTTCACATAGCAAAATATTAACTTAGTTGGTTATTAAGTAATATTAAGAGTTTGTTTTGGACTAGTTTATGAACAGTATTATATTTAATAATCATTTATCACCTGTGATATAATATTGCTATTACAAATATAAATTCATTTAACTCCTTGCTTGTAGCATAATGCCACAATAAAGTTTTACCACTCAAGTATATTTTCTACCTGTGTTTGTAATTGTATTCATATAATATATATAATGTTTATATAATTAAATATGCTAAAATCTTTCTAATTTGAACGTAAATTATATGAAAGTTTAATTATGTTCCTATTTTAAAAAAATATAAAATTAAATGCCAGTTCTAGGCCACATTTTCCCCCAACTAGTGTTACTTGAAACACTTTTATTTATTTTATTTTATTAACAATATTTAATTAGGTGAATAGTAAAATATGTGTATAGTGTCTAACTCACATGATAGTTGCCTTTTAATTTACAACACATGTGCATTATGTTTACTTTAAAACTAATACCTAACTACTGTATAGTAAAATAAATAATAAATATACGTATTTTTATTCAGAGGGTAATTTTGTTTTCAAAATGAACTTTAAAATTTGTAAGAGAAATGGAAACAAAATCACAGTGAAAGATGTCAACTGACAAATACAAAAAAAAAAAAGTTATGTTTTAAGAAGAAGTTCAAATCTTTGTTTCGTATCTCAAGGTTCCACCATGGAAGTTGCTACTTTGATAATCACGTTAAGGTGTTCCGGAGCGTAAAATAAACACGAATACGTAATCAACTAAATGAATTCACGGCATACATAGCCACTCATGTGGAGGGATTTTACCTTCAGTTAACGTAATTCTAAGAGAATAAGACATCGTAACAATGGGAGTGAACGTTTTATACAATTTACAATTCACCCCTAGTAGCAGTTTTACCCGACCGTCGTGGATGGCAGTTCTGGCGAGATTTCATGTTACTGTTAGCCGCAACGAAAGATGCTTGATTTCACCACCAGGATGATGTTACTTCTGTTCGCTTCATCTTGATCACTGCTATCAAATATACCCTTCATACCTCATATTTCATTTAAAAAATACTCACATGAAGTTAATCGTAATTGTACGTAGATTTACTTACACGCCTAGTAAATTGTATTAATCAACCCTTGTTACAAAACTGGGCAATCACCCCTAGATTTGGCGCTCTGATCGCCATTACTTATTTTATCTTTAAGGTAAGGGGCTCAAAGATTGGTTGAATGCATCAGTGTGGATATTGTTTTACAAAAGGACTATTAAACTTATGTGAAGGCTGATGTGATTGTCATCAATCACAATTATAACTTGAAAGTACGTTGTACAATGGTGGTTAAATTATTTTAGTAAAATGTATAACTCGAAATTTTGGCATGATAGCTTTTTCTCTTAATCTTTATTTGGAAGTCTGGGGTTCAAATACTTAAATACTTAGTGAGTTATCTATAAGGTAAGTTGTTACTTTTGTTAAATAAATACTTTATGAAGTATGTTTGTAAACCAAGTATTAATTAAAATAATATGAGTGGTACAAGCCATATGCTCAAATTAGATATACAGGATATCTAGCCACACAATATTTACTCTATTATATGCCTGATTAAATTCCTTACATTTTAATCTATCTTAAAATACTTTGCTCTATTTAATAACACAAATCAATAAGTTTTTATTTTACTTCGAGAATTACCGCAAGTTGTATTATGATAGCTTATAGTATAATACATTTTTAATGCTTAAAATTAAAGAAAAAATTTATGGGCATTCTGTATGTAACGGTGTTTCAAGCGAGAAGAAACACAACGATATAACCCTAAGTAAAATGGGCCTTACTCACCTCGCAGCTGACTGAACGCGGCCGGCTCGATCACCTACGTCACGACACACTCTCCCGAAAAGACCTCAACATAGACTAATGCGAGGCCGGAGTCCACGTCCCACTTGTGAATATTGGCACGCCCACAATGAACATGAACTCTATATTGACTTAAGTGGTTTCTGGTTCATCAAATTGAACGTTATCAGCGCGCTCTATAGTTCCCAGTGTTACCCCTTTTTCCCACCCTGAGCGCTGCTCACCTCCTTTCTTTTGTTTTCTTGTCCTTCCGTCTTCCCCCTCTCTGAAAGAATTATGGGTAATTATGATTGCTATATAATGACCTGTAAGCTTTAATTCCACACTGACTATACCACTGGCATTTAAAAGGCGAGGGCGCCTGCTTGAGTCTCTTCTGGGGTTAATTATTCAAAATTATTGTTTGGACGTCATTATGGGGGGGGATTGTTATTCAAAATTATTGTTTGGGTTTAACTTCTAGAAAATTTGCTTGCATTATGGTTTTGGGGATTTTTCGTGGCATGTCAATGACTTTGTTTGAAATTAGTTGCTATGATGGTAATTGAGATGTTTATATTTTTGTCAGTGCGCTCTTGCCGCTATCTACTTGTCGATTTGTAAACTTTGGGTACACAGACTGAATAAGTTTAGATGATAGGAATTGTCAAATTAGATAATTGTATCATGTTAGTTTTGAATAACGCTTTTAATGGACGTGGTCCAATCATATATTTATATGTTAGGTTTAGGTATTCTTCAAACTGTGTCTACTTCATACACAGCTACAATTAATAAATATCAAATATTGAATCTAAATATTTTTATGAACTTATGGACCTTAATTTTGAGAATAGTCAAACTATATTGTAATAAAGTGTCAAGTTCCAATTTTGTGGGATGGGGGGCATAACCCACTTTGACCCATATGGTCTTTAAGTATCTTCGAATGGCTTTGCTGGCCAATTTGTATACAATTAGTTTAAACAATAATCTCATCCAGGAATTTATTACGTTACATTAGTTAATGTTTACCCATCTCAGGCCATTTCTGGTAATTGATGTGAGAGAGCATTGTTACATTGTTGGAGCGAGGTTGGAATTGTACCTTTCAAAACCAAAGACTTCGTTTGGCCATGTTTAACGTGTTAATAGTTCTGTCTTTTGTTAGATGGCTCAAGCTAGTTTATTGTATATTTTGAAGAGCGGCTTTCTGCCATGTATATGAGAACATTTTATTTGAACTTAGTATTATGGGTTCTCCACCCGTGTGTAGGATAAATGCATATTGATAAACGGTTAGTGGAACTTTGGATAAGTTCTCTTGTATATAATACTACACCGCCTTTTTCAATTTTGATCTGTACAAATGATATATAAATAAACACTGTTTTCTCTTGTGACCCCTGGTTTCTTATTCTCAGTACGCACTTCCATTTGCAAGGGCGTCACATGTACATTCCGATCGCCTGAGGAAGAAAATATTAAAGCATACAAACACAAATTTATCGTTTTCAACACTAAAATAATATAATTGTATTTATCTTAGAACTGTAAAAATTGAGATTTATATTTGGGAAACAAATAACTTGACGTGTTAATACAGTAAAGAAGAATAATAGTAACAAAATTTCAGTTAAGTTTCCTACGATCTTACTAGATGTGAATATGTTTGTCTTTTTAATAAGGATCACGAGAGCTATTTTTATTATTTCTTGGAATAATTTATTATCGATTACAAAAATATTAAAGAATGATTACTTTAAGCTATTTGGAATAATTTTACCTACATTTACGGGGACATCAAATATAAACAGAATGTTTTTTAAAATAAAATATCAACCATCTCGTTTGCTAGTAACATATTTGGTCTCAATAATATCGTATTTTAAAGAGTGGGACGGTGTGTTAAACTTCATTTTTAAAGTAGAAGTATTATGAACTAAAATGTGTGATGGGTATTTGAAATCTACAGTATCTAAAAATTGATTTTTAATCAAATCGAAAGTAAAATGAAGCTCATCTGCTGAAGCGTTGTATTTAGATATAAATTTAAGAATTGAAGAGGGGACATTGTGTATCATTAAAAAGAAAGTCCGTCGCTATTAAATTTTGTAGCTAATTTGTTTAAGAACACTTATATTACTAAGGTCTAATTCTCAGTGGCAGGGATTAGGTGTCTAGCTTAAAATAAATGTATTTACCTGATAATGGACAGGGGGAATTACGATAATGGCTCACAAATTGATAACCAATCCCTGTGATTCCGGATGACATTTTAAACCATCAAAGTTGTTACATGTACAAAATATTTATTTATTTAGTGTATTTAACGTGAACTATCTGAACTGACTAATAATATCATCACAAGCAAATTTCTATAAACGAGCGCTAAAGGGCCTACTAATTTTGACGGTAAAAGTATTTTCACCTATTGTCCAGGGTTCTTTTATATACCATAATCGACCAATGGCCTTACTTACCCTCCAATTAAGTTATTCTATAGATTTTTATCGCTCAAGAAATATTCGTTGACCCCTGCTGGTTTCCAATCCACAAACATTGGGTCGTGAGACAAGAATTTTACCCTAAGACTACCAAGTTTGTCATATAAAAAATAAAAATGATTGTTATTACATGTTATATCTGAATTAGAGTGAAATCTCAATTGGCATTAAATAGGCCTATGTATATATCAGTAGTGCATTTTATTTAAATCTGCCTAGTCACACTAATAACATAAATTATACAAATTACAAAAAATAATGAGGCCTTACAATATTAAACAAATTAATATTTTTATCTTCAAAAACTGTTTATACGGACACATACTTTAATATTTTTACTTATATATGGGTAAAAATAAATTTGATGTTCAATAAAGACTCAAAAAAACAAAGGTATCTATTTAATCAAAGACTTAGATATAGTATTTATCATCATTTACTTTTTAGTAATTTAACTACTTAAATTTGACTAATCTAATAATGACTAATCTAATAATGACTAATCTAATAATGAAATGGATAAACTCGAATTTAACACTATTTTTAAATATATATTCTATTTTTTATTCTAAAAATGGGCAACAGTCCCTGTGCATCTTTTACTGGGGTTACAGATTAAAAAACGTCTTCTCTAGTCGTTCTATTTAGAGCAATATATATTGCCACATTTCCATTTCAAAATATCATTTCAACTTTTCATGTATTCATATATTTAAAGCAGAAAGTCAGTATGTGCGTGGTATGAAATTTAAACTAAACAGGAACTTTGGGAGGATGGTAGAGAGACTACTTCATGTAACCTGAAATATCTAAAAATATGAAATTTCAAAATGGGGCACTGGGAATTTGGGGGTATTTAAGCTTTTGATATAGAAAAAAAATATTAAGGAATGTAGCTAATTGTAATTTGGTAGGCAGGTACCCCTTCAAATAACTCAACATATTTCAAAATTTGCGATTTTAAATTTGGAGCTAGTGAAATTAGGAAGGGGGAATTCAAACTTACAAAACTAATAGAAAATATATCTTACAAGGGTGGTATGAATCTTAAACTCAGCAGAAAAGTTGGCAGGATAGAAGAGGGATTAACTCATATTAAGAGAAAATATATGAATTGGAAGATTCAAAATAGGGTACTGGGAACTCGGGGGTATTGGGGGTTCTAAAAATAGAAAAAAAATCTTCTATAGAAAGTAGACAATTGAAGTTTGGCAGGCAGATAAATAATCAAACGGATCTTTAAGTTTGATATTTCAAAGTTTAGAGTTTGGAAAATGGGGAGCAGGTAGAGGGGTTCAAAACTTTAAAAACTAACAGAAAAATCAACTTAAAAGAGTGTAATATAACTTACTCTTGGCAGGAAGGTTAGACGACGACACCAGATAACCAAAAAGGCTCAAATTAAAAAAAAAAGACTCTGGAAAAAGTTGGTAGGGCTGAAATCTTATCTTAACTATATTAATAAAATATTTCTCTGTAATGAGCGTTGCGGGATATCTTCCCCACGCAGAGGTCTGACTCTGTGCACGAGCATGTGCACCTCAAAGCCGAAAATATGTATTTAAACAAATAGAAAAATTTAGGATATATTAACACCGCGAGATAGAGTATTAATAATATCAATCCGCAGTGGAATTAGGGTTGTGTAAGACCTTGTTCATGAACACTTGAACTTGAAAGGCGGAGTTTTAATATTTTTTATTGTATATACCCTTTTTACTATTATTTAAAACTTCTTTAACTTTTTAATAGGTTTTAAAATTTTTAATCTTTTTAGATACCATTTTATAGGTGTATAAATTGAAAGTGTAGTAAGACGCGGTGCTGAAATAAGTTCTATTTCATCATCTGATTAAAAACAATTGATTATATATTTACTTTTTTTTCTGTTTAGCCTTTATGCCTTTTTTCACTTTTTACACCCTTTTAACCTATTTAATTCGTAATATTTGTCAAGGAAATATTCATATAATTGATGTAGAAATGTATAAAAAGTGAAATAAGATTAAAAAGTCAAAACATGGTAAAAAAGGGTAAAATATAAATCAAAAAGGTCAGTAAGACCAAAAGGGTCAAATTATAAAAACGTTCAAAAATAGATGTCAAAAATATATTAAAGGATTAAAAGTGCAAAATATAATAAAATGGTAAAAATGGCAAAGAAGAGTAGAAATGGTAAAAATAGTAGGTAGAGCAAAAAGTAGATCTAATAAAAATAAAAAGGGTACCTGCAAATGTTGAACGAGATAAAATAAGTAAAAACGGTAAAAAAAAAAGTAAACGTGGTAAAAGAAATACAAATTGTAAGAAATAAAGCTGGCAAATGAGCTAAAATGGTAAAGAGGGTTAAAAGAGTAGAAAGTGTCCATAGGAAAAAATTGTTTAAAAGATCAAAAATGGAAGTAAAAAATCTAAAGGTTACAAGTGATAAGATGATAATGGTTAAAAGGGTACAAATATTAAAGGGAATTAATAAGTAAAATTGTTAAAAAAAATCAAATTCGGCAAAAGGGACACAAAGGGCAAAGATGGTAGAAAGGGTAAAAAAGAATACACAGGGTAGAATGGGTTGGAAAGTAAAAGAGGGTTATAAGGTCAAAAAGTTAAAAAAGGGTTAAAGATTAAAAAAAGGGTAAATAAGGTAACAAAGGGCAAAAAGTGTATAATATTATTGTAAAGAGGGCTAAAATTTAAAAAAGATTTGTTCAAAAAAGTATAAAAATTGAAAAATGGGTTAAATGGGTAATAAGGGTAATTGGGGTATAAAAGGTAAACAGGGTTAGAAAGGCAAATAACGTAAAAAAGGCAAACGCGATTAATGCGAGTAAAATATTGATAAAATAATGTTGATTGGATTTAATTACAACCCTTTAACAACTAATTATTTATGCTATGTTACGCTTACTTTTATTAACACCAACATTTAAGAATTACAAGTATTGTGTCTAAATAGAGAAATGTCAACTCTTAAAACATGTTCAAATTGATATATTAATATTTCGACATTGTATAGTTGTCAGACTCCGTTCGCAATTTGTACCACAAACCAATAAAGCATTAGTATCTTAAAGATTTTGGTTAATATTCCCAGTGGTTATTTTATCATAAAAAAAAATAAAAATCTACTTTATAGATTCCCCGTGCGAAGAACGTGTACACGTGTTAGTAGTGATATAAAATATCGACATGGTCATAAAGTTTTTTTTTTTAGTTTTGTTTAAACACCTTAGAAATACAAGGACTGAAATGACAATGAATGTTTGAAATGTAAAAACCATAAGTTCAATTCTTCCTTAAGACGCTATTTCGTAAAACTAGTCTCTTGTAGTTAGTTATAAATGACGGATGAATGAAAGGAAACATTTATTAATTGTTGTGGTACTTTTTATCAAATTGCTTAAACAATTCTTGTACAAATTTGATCCTACATAATTTAACCGGAACTACAATATTTTTTATCAATCATAACATCTATTCTGTAAAAAACTTTTCTATTCCCCCCGCCCCCCCCAAAAAAAAATTCAATTATTTTGAATAGCCATTAGTACCGTTATAATGCAATCCACAGGTGTCTGTTCTAAATGTATTAAAATAAATTACATAGTCCCATGTTTATGTGTAATTTTTATTTTCTCCTGTAGATAAAATATTGTCATTTTCAACCACCAAATCAAGATTTATATTGACATTTATGTGCCTAAATGAACTAGAAAAAGTTGGTCGTAAACATATTTTTTCTAAATATGTGTGTGTGTATTTGTTAACTTGAAGGAATATCCAAAACATTTTGAAGGATTTCGTTCAATTTTGATATTTATATATTTTATACGAAATATATTTTTATAAAACCAACAGTTCCTGAGATATTGGCAAATATATTAATACAATTTTGTGGGCTTTAGATTTAAAGATATACTGCTTAAGTTTTAACGCAATAATTCTACAATGCCATAAAGTAATTAAATATAAGTCTCTCAAAAAGTTTATGTTATTTTTCCTTTAACCTCTTAGGATAAATGTTTGTACAGCAATTATATATATATCTATTTTAGACTCAATAGTAAATATTTACATTTTTTATAGGTCAAAATTTATAAATGAGGATTTTAATATCAATTCGCTGACCTGAAGATGTGCAACACCTAAAAAAATGTCGATCAGAAGTCGAAATTTTAATACGAAGTGTTGACCCTTGTGGACCCAATATTAATCCTTTTTATTGGTCCAAACATACAAATAAGGACATTAATTCTTTAAAAATAAAAATATAAAATTTAAAACCAGGACTAAAAAAATGTTTTACATAAGTATAGTGCAATTTATGCTTGGGCTTGCTAGTGTATACTATTTAGTTTCACATATATTATAAGCTATGAGTAATATCTGCATTTTTAAACAGTAGATCGAGAAAGTCCGTGTGGGGTTCCAGATCATTTATTTTTCTTACCATTCCAGTTGAGAAACCTTTTTCATCTAAAATAGAACTTGTTAGCAACAGACAATGAAATAGGCAATAAAACAGTTACAATGGCGCAGTGGTTAATGAAACTTAAGCGACCCGCTGAATTTAGACATCTTAAACACTCCAAGGCTCAGTCAGGGATAACATTGTCTTGTGAAGGATTATACGAGTGGTAGGTTTTAATCAAAGTCCCATGCAAATGATGGACGACGTTATTGATGAAGCCTTCTTCCTAGCCACTCCGGGCACTTAGCCGCGTGAGTCGCAAATCTCTGTGGAACAACTGCTTAAAGACACCGTTACATAGCTGGAGGGTAGTTATTAACACTTCTTTATTAATGTTTAATTTTATAAATGAACAAATATATATTCATGAGTGTTTTGAATAATGGCATTATAATACTTAAACTTGATCGTATATACAATATTATTGTATTTGTATGCGACTTGTCAATTTTAGAAATCCATCTTAAATTGATTATAATCAAATTAAATATCGAACTGAGGCTCTTTTGTTAAAATAAGCCTTACCAAGAGGCCACCATAAATTTCAAGATATCTTATATTACGCTTCATTTCCTAAAGCCAAATTTTCAGGGTGAGATCTTTTATAAAGCACAAACTTTATTGTGGATGATTTTGAATATTTTACTATATTATTATGGTATTGATAATATCTATCAAAAGTAGCCGCTTCAAATCACAAGATCAAGTAACTTTTATAGCTGTTAGGTATGACCCTTTCTATGTAAATTGGTCTATACATATATATTTTTATGAACTTTATTAGTCCATGAAAACTGAAATATATTAAGAGAGTATATTTTATTTATGACAAAATTTAAAACAATAAATAGACCAGTGTTGTAATACAAGAACAATTATTTATTCGCTATAGAAATCTGTTATTCCTGATATTATTGCTGTTTTAATACTCTTTTATGTCAAAAAAGTCTGATAAATTTATAGTTAGTTCAAAGTAAAGTTTCTCTTACATATATTTAAAGTTTATTAAAAATAGATAAATATACTTCCACCTGGTGAATAAGTGAAGTCAATTGGGCAAGTAATGTTGGCCTCACCTGCCAAAGTGACAGCACACAGCATTTAGACGAATTATTACTAAATTGTTTGCAGTAAATTTTAAAATTGTCAGTAATGGTCAAAACCATGGTCAATTTTTTAAATTTATTTATTGTTATGCAACTATAAATAGGAATAGCTAAAATAAATAGAAATGAGAACTATTTAACTGATACAATAAATACAGGGTTAGTATTTTAAACAGACTACTTTAAAAATGTCATTTTAGTTTTTAGGAAATATTTTGATCCTATATAAGTTATTCCTTTACAATTCCTTATCTATTTATTTTATCATGCCCTGCTAGTACTATATGAATAGAGTATTAAATATTATTTTGATATTTTGTTAAGACATGAATATAAGGTATGTTGGTTTGAAATATTTGAGATAAAAGACTACATAACATAGAGACAAATAAATTGAAAAAAATCGTATCTAAATAATAAAATTATTAAATTATTAAATTTCACAGATGTAACTATAATAATATTTGATCAGTAATTAGCAATGTTTAATATTTCTTTGAAAACAACTTGAATGAATATATGAATTTTTAGTTAAAGTAATATTACTAAGCCATCCAAACTGAAACAATATAATTACATAATTATTTCGTACTAAGTATTACTACCCGTTCAAGCTATACGCTTGAACTAAATATACTTGTGGTTTTAGGGATAAAATAAGGTTATATTTACAGGAAGTTTCCCACATTCTGGAAAAAACACCCTCATTAAACCCGACAGAGATTAAAACCTCAATCTTCTCGTCATCGACAGTTTTGTCTACTGAAAGAGTAGTGCCTTAGACCATGTGGCCACCTAAGCGGGTTACATAATATTAAATCAAATATTAAATTGATAATAAAATCCTTCAAATTTTTTTTTTAAGCCTCATGATATTTTTATATAAATAGATATTTACTAGGCGAAAACATCAGTCATCTATTGGAGTAACTAAACTCAATCACTAACCTTGGCGATGGAACTTTATAATACTCCATCCTTATTGAACCACTCGTAATACTAAGCAAAGAGTGACAGAGACAGAGCTGCAGTTTCAGAAACTATATATGAGAAGGGTAATATTTACCCCTCAAATATTTGTGCTTTTACTAGTAGTCAGGGCAAGGAGTCAGAGGTACTTTGCAATTCAGACTAGATAAGAGAGGTAGAAAAGGATTGGGGTGGAGGTGGGTTGGGGTGGAAGAAAGAGATGACTTGCTAGTGATTGAGAATGAAAGCGCTGTGCCTGTCGTAGGGGGCCTCAATAAGAAGAGCTTTTGGAGGTCTGTATAGTTGACTAAGGGTAGGGGGATGAATATCAAGTGGTGCCTTACTCCTATCCCTATTTTATCATCCCATGAAACCCCTTACTTACTCCCCTCACTTTTACTAATATCACTAGGCAGAGATAGAGGCGCGTCTAGAAAGTATGGCCTGGGTTTTAACCGTAGATAATGCACTGTGATTATTTTTAAATGGTTTTATTTTACATTCTCCTTGCCAGAAAAATTGTGGTGTCCTATATGTTAGATATAGTCAAATTTTAATAGGAATAACCTTTTAGAAAGTGTAAAAATTCTTTCTACGGTTGAAATTTATTAAAGTATATGGCAAATATTTTATCAGTGTTTTTTATATAAATTTTAAATATCAAACGTGACTGGCTGCCTGTATGATTTGTTTTGTTAAAATTTATTTTAACTTTAATTTAGTTATTGTTTGTGGAAACATTGCAAAATAATAAACCTTTCAAAAACGTGTAAGTATGTTCAGTATTCTAAGAATTTACTAGTATACATTTTTACTATAACTACGCTTAAAATATTAAATTCCAGCTTGTTGTGCCTAACTGTTTGGCCCTTGTATCTTTCCTCCGCACTTGCACAGACCGGGCCAACCACCTTCTCTACTGCCTGGACCGCTCCACAGGTCATGTTCTCGTTGCCGTCCATGACGAGTTCTCTTTACCCCGCGCCAATGAGAAATCTTCTCACTGGTGGAACCACCGGGGCATCCGGCGATGCGTCCTCGGGTCTAGGCCCGTTGACCAGCGCCGGCCCCCAGCAAAGCGTCGGCAGCAATGCCGATGCGGGCGTGCCCAGTGGGGCCCCTCCGGCTACAGGAGGTGAGCGTGCCGCTGGCAGCCAAGAAGAACTGGAGGCCCTTTTCAGGGCCACCAGCCCGCAAACCGGGATGGACGGCGAAAGCTCCCGCCAGCACGATGGGTGGAAACCTAACGGTGCCAACGGAAGCCCTGACCAGGGGGAGCCAAGCCATCTGTCGCCGGTAAAGACCGCGGCAAGCGGCGCTGACGCACGCGTTATCGCAAGGGCCTCACAAGCCCGCGTCAACTCCGACACCTCCCGCCAAGGGGTGTCGGCAGGCAAAAAGCGCCCGGCTGAATTCTCTTCAGACTCTGAAGACCGGGTCACACGCTTCCCGCATGTTGACAGCTCGAGCGAGTCCGTGGACGTGGAGGGACTATCTTCAGGATCAGACCTCCCGTTGATGCGAGGCGAGTCGAGCCAGGGGTCGGATGATGAGTCTGAAGGGTTTCAGACCGTAAGACCCCGCCGAAGGGGTAAGGCCGGCAACACCAGGAAGCTACCGGGGGGCAACCCTAACCATTTAGGCGGTAGCTCTGGTGATGAGAGCGAGGACGGAGGTGGCCTGGGCCAGGGTGCACCAGCGCTGACTAAAGGGGAGAAGCGGCGGAAACCTAAGGGTAAGAACGTAAGCCGTGCCTCGCCTCAGCCTGGTGCTAGTGGTTCTGGGCCGGCTCCCAAAGCCAAAGGGAAGATCCCTCCCATCATCTTGTGTGATGTGGAGGACTACTCCAAGGTGGCGAGGGCCATTCGAACCAAGGTTCGAGAGCCTGTGGAGGCAGCCAGGCAGCCGGGGGATCGAGTACGCCTCCAGTGCGGGTCGGAGGAAGATTACCGCGCCCTCCAGAAGTTCTTGCCGAGCTTGGGGATCCAGCATTGGTCCTACGAGCTGGGTCGGGAGCGGCTGGTCAGGGTCGTGGTGAAGGGACTCCTGACTCGGACAAGCCCTGACGACATCCAGGAAGAGCTGGCGGAGATGGGTTTCCCCGTGAAATCTGTCTCCCAGATTCTCTCCCAGTGGAAACGGGACCAGAGGACCGGAGAAAGGCAACGGTTGCCGAACTTCGTTGTCTCTCTGACTCCCAGGGAGCAAACCGCAAGGCTGTACTCCATATCAGTCCTGTGCGGGCTCCGCGTCAAGGTGGAGAAGTACAAGTCTCCCGGAGGCCCGGTGCAGTGCAAGAACTGCTTCCGGTTTGGGCATGTGCGGAGGGATTGCCGCGCTAATCCTAGGTGTGGGTTCTGTGGTGGTGACCACGAGAGGGGCGGGTGCCCGGAGGAGAGACGATCTCCTCCGAAGTGCCTGCACTGCTCAGGAGCTCACTCCTCGGCTTGGCGTGGATGTCCCACGTACAAGTCCTTGCGGGCGGCAGGGACAGTACGGGCTTCCAAGGTTAGCGAAGGGAGGACGGATGGCCTTAGCAAAGGCCAGAAGCCCTCGGGGCACGTTGCGGTACGGAAGGTGACCGTGACTCCAGCTCCAAAGCCAAAGCCGCTGGTGCAATCTTTCGCCAGTGCGCTGTCAGGGAGACCAACCCCTCCATCCCAGGCCGAGGCACCTGCCAAAGCCACTCTACCTGAACCGGTCGCATCCGGTTCATCCCTATCGGTCGAGGACCCGTCCAAGACCGCTCCTCTCCCAATCCTTTCCCTACCCACCCCCGCACCCCGCACCACCCTCCCAAAAGCCCTTCACCCTTCCAACCCCTTCCTACCACTCCCCACTCCAACCCCTGTCAACCCTACCACCCCCACACCCAACCCCACACCTGAGGATGAGGCTACAAAGCTCAAAATTTGTATTGAGCTTCTCAAGGAGATTCCGGGACTGGATCCTTGGGACTTTTCATCGAGTCTCTTGAGGAAGGTCCAGGAGTCTCCGAGGAGTAACCGTGGCCACCTGGTCATGGAGCACATCATCCTCTACCTGGTCTCTCATGGCAGTGCACCCGAATAGAGGACCCCCAGTGCTGAAGGAGCTCACGGTCGCACTCTGGAACGCAAACGGAGTCGCGGGGAAGAAGGCTGAGCTGGAAAGTTTCCTGGCAAAGCATCGTGTCGACGTAATGCTGTTGGGAGAAACCCACTTGCGCTCCGCAGTGAGGTTCTCGTTGGCAGAGTTCATCTGCCATCGGAGTGACCGAGGGGGGATGTGGGAAGGGGTGGGACGGCGGTCCTGGTCCGGAGGGGCCTTGACCATCACGTCGTCTCTCTTCCTCCCCTCCAACACATAGAAGCAACGGCTATCCAACTGGTGACCTCTACCGGCCCAGTGCGTCTTATCTCCATCTACTTCCCTCCCTACCGCCGGTTCAACCAGGCCACGAGGGCTGACATGGAGGTGCTGCTTCGAGGTACCACGCCTGTTTTAATCGGTGGTGACTTCAACGCTAAGCACCCTTCATGGGGCTCTAGGATTATGTGCGCTCGCGGCGGATTGCTCCGCGACGTCATAGATCTACACGGCTTGGTGGCTTCCGGTCCCCCGACCCCTACCCACTTCCCTCTCAATCCCATTGGCTTCCCGGACGTCCTCGACTTCGTTGTCTCCAGAGGGATCAGAAGGCGGTTGGTGCTGAAGTCTCTAGCTGAGCTAGACTCGGATCACAACCCCGTTCTTGTGAACTTGGGACGCGCGGTGTCCTTCATAGACCCCCCCGAAAAACCTGACCTTAAGCGCACTGACTGGGACAAGTTCACGAATGTGTTGAGAGAGAGGTTGGGACCCACTCCTACCTTTCGAACAGCAGCAGAAATCGATCGCGGTGCGGAGTTCATAACTTCCGCCATCAAGGGGTCGCTCGAAGCTTCGACGCCGAGGCACCGTCCTAAGAGGGCGCCACAGGCTTCTTTGCCCGATTCTATCCTCAGGCACGTCCGGGAGAAAAATCGGCTGAGGAAGGCTTGGCAAACCTCGAGGGACCCGGTAGACAAGGCCAACTGGAGCCGCAAAGTCCATGCGGTTCGCGAGATGGTCAAAGAATACCGGAACAGTGTCTGGGAGGACAAGATTGAGAGCTTGTGCGTACAGGACAGGTCCCTGTGGCGCATGACGAGGAACTTGATGCGGGTCCCTGCACCAAGGCCGCCTATTGTAAGTCGTAACGGGGTGGCCAACTCCGACCAGGAGAAGGCCGATGCTCTCGCTGAGCACTTAGAGGCGCAATTTGTACCGACTGACAACCCGTCAGACCCGGTGCACATTGGGCACGCGGATCAGGTCATCGCAGCGGTCTCGTACAGACCCTTGGATGAACCGGAGCCCACGGAGGCGGCAGAAATGTCGCGGGCGTTAGCCGCTCTAAGATTAAACAAGGCCCCCGGACGCGACGGCATCAATAACGCGGTCCTCCGAAAGCTGCCCTTGGAGGCGATTAACTTCCTCGTGGAGTTATTCAACGCCGTCCTGCTCCTGAGTCACTTCCCAGAGCTCTGGAAGCACGCCAACGTCCTCTGCTTTCATAAACCGGGTAAGGACCCGGCCCTAACTTCGTCTTACCGACCGATCAGCTTACTCGACTGTTTGGGCAAGCTGTTCGAGAGACTACTACTGACGAGACTGACCCGACATGTTCGCGAGGCGGGCATCTTGGTGGACGAGCAGTTCGGCTTTCGGGCGGGACACGCTACGTCTCATCAACTTGTCCGGCTCGTGGAGCAGGTTACGAGGAACTTCAACATCAACAGGCTGACTGGTGCTGTCTTTCTCGACGTGGCAAAGGCCTTCGACCGTGTTTGGCACGAAGGTCTCCTTTTCAAACTCCTCTCCATGAACCTTCCCTTCTACCTAGTTAAGATTGTTCAATCTTATCTATCCAACCGGACCTTCTCCACTACCTTTGGGAACGCCACATCCCAGGTCAGAAGCATCCGGGCTGGAGTGCCACAGGGTTCCCTCGTGGGCCCGGTGCTCTTCAGTCTGTATGTGAACGACATTCCGAAATCCCCAGACACCAAGTTAGCACTGTATGCGGACGACACGGCTCTAGTAGCGGAGTCGTGGCGAGGGCAGCTGGTGGAGAGGCGACTCCAGACGCACCTGACGCAGTTGGAGGGGTGGCTGACTACCTGGAGAACGAGTATTAACGTGGAGAAGAGTACAGCAGTGCTCTTCACATGGAAAAGCAAGTTCTACAGGCCGGCCCCACTCCGGCTGTTCGGAGAACAGATCAGATGGGCGGACAGTGCTAAGTACTTAGGACTTACGCTGGACACCAAGCTGACCTGGCGACTTCACTGCACCGAGAGACTGACCAAGGCGAAGCAAAGGCTGGGAATCCTAGGCCCACTGCTCAACAGGCGTAGCGCCCTGTCCACAAGGAACGGTCTGACACTGTACAAGCAGCTGCTCAGACCGATCCTCGACTATGCGTGTCCCGCTTGGGGCCACCTGGTGGACACGTATATGAGGAGGATGCAAGCATTCCAGAGTAGGTGTCTGAGGATCATTGTGGACGCACCTTGGTACGTTCGGAATGTGAATCTACACCGAGACCTGGATATGCCTACCATCAAGGACCACTTCCGGAAGCTGGCGCAGTCCTTCTACGCCAGACTCTCCGGTGCCACCAATCCTCTTATCCAGGGGCTTGGGAATTACGCCATCGACCCTGGGGGGTGCCACCGACGTCCCAAAGCCCTGCTCGGATAAGCGAGAAGTGACAAACGTGGTTTGGGAGGCTCTCACACAGCCCCCCATAGAGTAGTGTCTTCACACGTAACTCTAAAAACCTCTTAGTCGGTTCCCAAAATTTTTCTTTTTCCATAAAATATTAATTAATAATATGCTTTTTGTTTGTTTCAGTTAACTTCGCGAAATGCGACAATCCGTCTGAGAATTTCCCGAAAACCACACGGTGTGACCAATTGGTCGGTACGTGTTGGAATTTGCTCCCGTGCACCCCTTCAGGGTGCATTAGAGCATGCAATATGAGTCTGGAGTCTGGAAATCTTCTCACAGCCCTCGCTAAATGCGACCATCCGCTTGTTTTATGTCCCGAAAACGACACGGTGTGACCAATTGACCGGTACGTGTTGAAATTTGCTCTCGTGCTCCTCTTCAGGGAGCATCAGAGCATACTGATGATATATGCATGTATGTAACTCTTCTCTCTTTCTATTGAACCAATTGGCGAACACTGTTTTTCCCCTTCTTATGCGCCAATGGTAAGCTTCTTTCTCTCCCATTGGACTAAGGCTATGCAGCAGTGGAGGGTATATAATACGGTGATTCCTGGCGAAGATAGCAGTCGGAGAGTGGCTACCCAACCCGGGTGTGCCACCTGTTAGAAGGAGCAAAAATAGATTGTCAAAAATCAGAAAGAGCAATATTGTCTCATATCCTCTCGCTCTTTTACCTCACACCGCGACTCCCGTTGCCGGGACCTTCCCGCCGACATTTTTCCTACCCTTACCCACATGACCCGCGAGACCAATGTCTAAATACAACGTCACCCAGAGACAACACTTCATCGAGACATCAACCAGTTACCCCTGAAGCCGCAAGACTAGGGATGACATGATATCTTTAATAATTAAGATTTGAAAATTGTAAAAAATAAATCTATATTAAAATTTTTTTTTTCAAAATAATACCTTATGCTAATAAAATTTAAGGTGTGGTACTTACTCCCGAAACATAGAATGCCTCACCTCACAAGATCCTTCTGAGGATCACGTATTTCTCATATAGGTCCTGCTCATGTTGCGAGAGTAAATGCCACACCCTATATTTTATTCGGCATAAGGTGGAGTTTTGAAATCCTTGTTTTAAAACATATTTTTCTTTTTTAGCTATGTAAACCTTAAAATTATATCATTTTAGAAAACTTTCTAAATAGAAAACATTAAGAAGTGATATTGAATGTAGCTAGGACTTATGTAAGAACCCAAGATAAGCACCAAGTAATATTATAAATAAGGTAAAAATATAAAATTAAAGAAATATTGAGAATGAAATTAAATGACTTTATATTCAAATATCTGGTTAGATTGTGCTTGTAATTCATAACAAAGTGTCATATAATAACATACATTAAAATAACATCGTTAACACAGTTAGTGAATAAAGAACATAATTTGACAAGTCTAAAAGGTACATAAACAAACAATTAAAGAAATACACTATTAACAACGAAAAATTAAAACTAATGCCCAAGTTTAAAATACAGTTCTGTGAATAAATATTTAAAATAATTTAAAAACACAAGTTAAGTCAACATTCAAACTTTTTAACAACAGTAGTTAAAGTTCATGTTATAACGAATGAAATAATATTGAAAATTTGAAGTGTAGGTTGGGGAACAGATCTAAGTCCAGTCTTGATTATTTCCCGCTACTCCTTTTTACTTTCTCTCTATCTTACAGGTAGAGAAATTATGGTTATCGTCAAAAAAATCGAACTCGAGATTTTGATGAATCTTGACGTTTCATGACTTCCTGAATCCGAAAAAGTGGTTTTTGAATTTCCGTCTGTCTGTCTGTCTGTCTGTCTGTCTGTCTGTACCTCCAACTAGAGCCTAAACTATTTTACCGATTGAGCTGAAACTTGATATCTAAGGTTTTCATAGGGTTGCCCCGAGGGATTTTTGGAATTGGATATCAACCCCTAAAATTAAGGGTAGTTTACTGAAGGGAAAAAAGAGAAAAAGTCAATTTTCTCAAAATCGGCTCTAACGATTTTGATTAAATTTAATTTATAAACATTAATAAATATTACAAACAAAATGGCTACTCTCAATATTTCGGCAAAATGGCTTTAAGAGCTCCGGTCTGATGCGTAAATTAATTTTTTTTATAATAGCTCCGAAACAATTTGAGATATGAAATTACTTAGCATTACAAATATGTATATATATTTATAATACAAATATTTATTCGAAACATATTTTTATAAAATCAATAATTTTCAATCTATACGCAATTATATATATATTTATAACTTTTTGGACATTAAAGCTTAAGTATTGCGACCGTAAAAAAAAAACTAACCTGAAATGATACAATGTATATTATTCCGTTCAGAAATCTTACGAGTTTATAGAAAGAGAGAGAAAGTCTGTGCGGTGCGCCGTACCATTTATTTGCTTTAGCCAAGACTGGACTTAGATCTGTTCCCCAACCTACACTTCAAATTTTCAATATTATTTCATTCGTTATAACATGAACTTTAACTACTGTTGTTAAAATGTTTGAATGTTGACTTAACTTGTGTTTTTAAATTATTTTAAATATTTATTCACAGAACTGTATTTTAAACTTAGGCATTAGTTTTAATTTTTCGTTGTTAATAGTTTATTTCTTTAATTGTTTGTTTATGGACCTTTTAGACTTGTCAAATGATGTTCTTTATTCACTAACTGTGTTGACGATGTTATTTTAATATATGTTATTATATGACACATTGTTATGAATTACAAGCACAATCTAACCAGATATTTGAATATAAAGTCATTTAATTTCATTCTCAATATTTCTTTAATTTTATATTTTTACCTTATTTATAATATTACTTGGTGCTTATCTTGAGTTCTTATCTAAGTCCTAGGTACATTCTTAAAAGTATATGTTTGAACGAATTATGTAAGGTCCAAAATCTGGATCAAGTATGAATCCAGGATAGATGATAGGCCTATCTATAGGCTAGATGAACTGCAGTGGCTGCACGGTGCACCAAACTATGGATTTAGCTCAAATTTTATTATAATGCATTGTCAGGCAAATTAGGAATATGTACAAAGTTTTAGCCTCCTATCTCTATTAGAAGTGACTGAAAAAGTGGATGGCAGATTTTGTGACAGAGGCAGTGAACTAAAATAAGTTATATAAAAAACGTAATTTATAAAATGAAAAGTAACTAATAATACAAATATGTAGGAATTCTTTCAATTTTATTTTCAATTAATTTTTATTTGCATGTATATTTTAAAGCTAGTTAAATTAAAGCAAGATGGAAGTGTTTAATAAAACTTTCAGCCCTCCAAAAGGGAACTATATACAATTTAACATTTCGTAATCTTAAATTTATGAAGGCTATCCTACACGAGTTGTAGGTATGTAAAAGTAACTTTTAACTCAGCTTTGTACTAACATAGGTCTACACTTTATTTCTTAAATGTCATTTATTTCCTTCAAGACTATGTTCTCTGTGCTTCTGTCATTCCCGCTTTTACTATAGCTCTTGCATTCTCTTTTTGTCTTCCTTTACACACGCACCTAGACCGCAAATTACGAGAGCTCTTGTGCATAATGCGTTCATTTTTTTTTACTCTGTACCACATGCTTTCACATACGTCTCTAACTTCTAAATTAATCTACAGTAGCTTTCCTCCCTTAGCCAACACACACACTAAAAAAAGTTCCCATTTAAATCTTATTATATTCTAAATGTGAAAATATTTTACTTTTTACGCTTCGTTTACCATAAAAAGTAGCACGCTTACCTTATATTATTCCACTATAGTACAGCTTATAAAGTTGGACTATAGATTAATACGTCAAGGTAAGACTGCAACCTATAAAGGTGAACGGAATGTATACAATCAATAATTAAGGGTTCCAAGAACTAATACTATTACTTAAATCAAAACCATTATAGATTAAGGTGATAATATTAACCTCAATGCAATTTTTAATGGTCAATTTAAAGTGCAATTAAATGTGAATTAAAATAAATGATACGGAACTCCGCAAGGACTTTCTAGTTCTATTGTTTAAAAATGGGGATATTTACTCAAAACTCGTAATATATGTGAAACGAATAATACACACTAGCAAACCTAAGCATAAATTGCACTGTATTTATGTAAAACTTTTTGGAATCCCGGTCTTAAATTTTAAAATTTTATTTTTAAAGAATTTATGTCCTCATTTGTATGTTGAGACCGATAAAAAAAGATCAATATTGGGTCCACAAGGGTCAATACTTCGTATTAAAATTTGACTTCCGGTTAAAATTTTCGACATTTTATTAGGTGTTGCACATCTTCATGTCATCGCTTTGCTATTACATTCTTTATTAATAATCAGTTTGACCAATAAAAAAAATTTAAATATTGACTATTGAGTCTAAAATGGAGATAGAACATTGTTGTACAAAGATTTCTCCTAAAAGGTTTAAGGAAAAATTACATAAACTTTTTTTTAGAGACTTACTTATATTTAATTACTCTATGGCATTGGAGAATTAAAGCGTTAAAACTTAAGTAGTATCTCTTTACAACTAAAGATCACAAAATTGTATTATGATAGTTGCCAATATCTCAGAAATTGTTGGTTTTATTAAATATGTTTCATATAAAAGTTCTTTATTTGTAATAGTACTACAATTTTGCAACGATAAGATGTTTAGTATCTCAAATATATACGGATATACGAAGATTTCCGCTTCTGTAAAGTGCCCTGAAAATCATTTTCATGGGAAAATGGAAATAGCCAGTTTATTTGTAATCTTAATCAACGCCTATATATAAAATTTTAATCAAAATCGTTAAAGCCGATTTTGAGAAAATCGATTTTTTCTTTTTTCGCCCTTTATTAAACTATTCTTAATTCTAAGTTTAAACATACACACAAACTGACGGCATTGCAAAGAAAACTTTTTAGGGTTCGGGGAGTCATGGAACGTCGACATCCATCAACATTTAAGGTTATATTTTTTTTACGGTCCCAATACTTTACCTTTTGTGTTAAAAAAGTTAAAAAATAAAAATATTTGCATATAGCTTGAAAGTTATTAGTTTTATAAAAATATGCTTCGAATAAAATATTTGTATTATAAATAGATCTACATATTTGTAATGATAAGTAATTTAATATCTCAAATTGTTTCGGATATATGATAAGAAATGATAATCTATGCAAAAGACCAGAGCCCTTAAAGTCATTTTGCCGAAATGTTTAGGGTATTCATTTTGTTTGGAATATTTATAAATGTTTAGAAATGAAATTTAATCAAAATCGTTTGAGCCGATTTTGATAAAATCAACTTTTTCTCTTTTTCACCTTCAGTAAACTACCCTTAGTTTTAGGGTTAGATATCCAATTCCAAAAACCCCTATGGTCATCCCTATGAAAACCATGGATACCCAGATTTAGCGCGATTGGTAAAACAGTTTAGGCTCTAGTCATAGGTACAGACAGACAGATAGACAGACAGACGGAAATTCAAAAACAACTTTTTCGAATTTGGGGGTTCATGAAACGTCGAGATTCATCAAAATCTTGAGTCCTATTTTTTTTGACGATCACAAAACTTTCTCTTCCTGTAAGATGGTGAGAAAGTAAAAAATATACATTTTGATCAGATTTGAAATGAACATTTTAACTTACGAAATTTTCTTATTTGTGCCAATAATTCTTTGAAAAACTTAATGCATCACCAAACTAAATTTATTAAATGATTACTTTACCATGTCCCTTAATTCTTGATGTGATAAAGTAAAACGAAATTGTATCTAAATATCTTTATTCCTACTGTTTTTACAGTTTTTTTTAAACCAATGTATTACTATATATCTGGGCTGAATAAAGATTGATAATAAATGTATACTAACTTACTTTGAGGATAGTTTGCTAAACATTCAGAAAAAAACTACTTTCAGTACACCTACTTAGGATTCGAGTTCCAACCCCTGCCTCACCGGAAATCCAGACTAGACAAGATCTCCACCCCAGTCATAGTAGCTACCAATACGTGTCTAGATGTTGGATTAGCAAAACTTTGCAAGACGATGTGTGTGAGAAATAAAATCTCTTTATTAGGATACTCAAGGGGAAAATAAGATTTGTTTAATGACTAATATTTACTAGTGGATGGATTTTTGAACGTGTGCTTTCTAATCAGTAGACATAGGTAGTTTTTAACATTAGACATTATAATATATATATTTCACTCTTAACATCTCTCAAGGGGGACGCGGCAGTTGGCCTAAAAGGCATTTGGCCTAAAGGCATTTGGCCTAAAAATGAAACCTAAAGTCATTTGGCCTAAAAGGCGTTTGGCCTAAAGGCGTTTGGCCTAAAGTCGTTTAGCTTAAAGTCGTTTGGCCTAAAGGCGGTTGGCCTAAAGGCGGTTGGCCTAAAGGCGTTTGGCCTAAAGGCGTTTGGCCTAAAAGGCACTTGGCCTAAAAAGATTTGACCTAAAGGCATTTGGCCTAAAATGTAAATTTAAAACCTTCGGCTATCTTCGGAAAGTAAAAAGTACTGTTAGTTGTTTCATCTGAATATAGATAGCACAACTGATGCAAGGTAGTTACAATATTTCTAAAAACATTGACACTACCCTACATACATACAACTAGATCAGTTCACAAAACACTATATCACCTTTTTTATGTATAGATTTCCGATATTATTTCCTTGTTAATATATCTCACGGTCATAAAGTTAACGAAAAACAATAAGAAAACACCATTCTCGGGGATTTTTGACAACTTATTTCGAAAGGCAAAATGAAAGTGGAAGCCAATATTAATAATTAATATATATATATAATAGTGACGCATTAAATAAATTTTGCCAGTAAATATGTAGACGTCAAACGGAGATCATAACTTGTTTACGTGGCCCAATTGTAATGCGCCCGTATATACACGTGTTTGTATATATATGTTGTAATGATATGGAATTATACATCTAAATAATTTTATTATTCACATCTATATTCAAAATTATGATATTATAAATACGAGCAGGTAATAAGTTTTATTTGTGTTAAGTTGCAAGGTATGGCGACATCTTTCTACGCCTTTGTTTGAAAGGCGAACTCAGTTTTGTAGACAGAGACGCACCTGGATGACCACACCTTTCTTTCTTTTGGGAAGTTTCGAGAAGGAGATGTCACTAGATATACCTACTTCAAAGTACGCATCTCTTCACTTGCAATCCTGACGAGGAGCCGTGTGGGTTGGGTCTATGATAAATTTCACGTGCCGGGAATTAACATACACATAATACAATAGTCGGGTTTTTAAATTAATATTTACAACGTGTGAAATATCTAGCAAAAACTGTTTATCTACTTAAAATAAAAAACTATAAAAGACCAGAACTTTTAATTTATAAAATAAGACATTATCCCCTTTTGATTACCATAATACAGGATAGCAAACTTGGACCCAATTCAATCATTATATCAAATATCACCCTAATGGTGGCGAACGAACATTAATATATCAGGCTAACTTTTATACGTTACAATAATGGCTTCCCAACGTGGAGGACCTGATAAAATGAAATAATAAAATTAAATCCAGTTCACAACCCGGGAAAGTGAGTGCTCAAAGAACAGTGAAAGTGCCGCAAACAACTTAAGTGCTTTATTACGCAAAAAAAAAAAGTGACTTAAGAAGAAGAAGAAGCTCTAAACCAGGTGACTTCAGAGGGAAGAGTTCGAAACCAGGTAGATTCAGAATAAGGTCCAAAGCTTCTAGACTTCAGGTGAGGTACGCAAGGAAAATCTCACGTAAGTCATCAACAGCAAAACTTCATTAAATATGGAAGAGACAGACAGTAGTAGCAGTGAGGATAATCCTCCCATAACGCAATATTCCCAACCAATGGTAGAAGACCATTCTTGTTTAGAACTATCTGATCAGGAACAAAGTGAACAACATGAGAAAGTAGTTGAACCAATAGTTCATAAAGAAGAAGACTTAAGGGGGGTTGAAAATGTTTCAAAGGTAGGAGGTGTAGCTCAACAAACATCAGCAAATGACCTAAATGCAATATTAATGTAGTTAGTGCAGCAAATGAAAGAGGGTAGTGAAAAGAGTGAAAAGTTAGGTCAGCAAATTAAAGAGAGTAGTGAAAAGAGTGAAAAGTTAAATCAGAAAATAAATGAAAGGTTCGATAATACTAGCAAGGAGCTACAAAAAACTAGACAGGAGCTACAAAAAAAAATAGCCAGGAGTTAAAAGAAATCAAAGAAAATAATCAGAATTTAAATACAGAGTTTGATGAAAAATTTAAGGGTGTAAATGAACAATTCAACAGGTTAGAACAAGAATTGCAGGGTAAATTTCAAGAAGTATAAAACGACTTTGACAAAAAATTACAGAAAATACAACAGACTGAAAGTGACCAAACGCAGGTAAGGGACGAACTACAGACGCTTAGGGAAGACTGTAATAAGTCAGAAAAACAGACGAATGAGCAGATAAAAAACTTAAAAATGCAAAGAAAAACTTTAAGCTTAAACTGGACGCTTTAAATTCCAAAGGAAAAACTACTCATGAAAGTTGCGATAAAAATAAAAATGAAATTCTAGAACAGGTAAACCATTTAACAGAACGATTTGCGACTGTTGAAAAAGAACAACAAAAATGTAGTGATAACCTTAAATTCCAAAATGATTTCTTTGATGGACACACAGTACCAGATGTTTACTTACAGGAAATATTTGACCAGCAATTGGACAAATTTAAGGACAACTTGACTGAAACTGTGGACAAGACGTTACAAACAGTCGAACAAATGCAACAACAACTAGAACAGGCTAAGTCAAAATATGACAAACTAGTGGAAAAAGGGACGCTAATTACTGCTGGTGCCTTGGTATTACCTAGTACAAGCATCCAGAATCAATTAATGGACTATGTACCCACCTTCAGTGGAAATAATGATAGGGTGCATGCTGTACAGTTTTTTAAAACGATGGCTAGACTTTTTGAAAATAGTAAACTCACCGAAGCACAAAAAATAGCATTTTTTAATTCAAAGTTAGTAGGTGAAGCTGAAGTGTGGATGAATAGTCACGAGGCTGACTATACATCCTATGAAGCAATAAAGATAAACTTTCGTAAAAGATTTTGGTCCGTGTATAAGCAGGACAAGTTAGTAAATGATATTTTTACCATTGATCTCGATAGTATAACTTGATGGACATCTGTGGCTGAAATTTTTGAGCTGTCGTCTGCATACCATTATGTAAGAGAGAAGTAAACCTTCGGGTATCTCTTTCTTTCTTTTACCCATACAAGGCAATGTGTCATTTTGACATAGTTCATTAATCTGATTGAAAATATGAGAAACATCAATGTGTGAGTGGTTAAATTAAATAAATATGTTAGTTAAAGCTATGAAGAGCATATAAAAGTTCAAAACTGGTTAGTTTTTTCTTTAAATAAGTTGATGTAGCCTAATATGTAAGATTATTTTTGAAGGAAGCTTACTTGTAAGGCTTTATCTCGTACCAGAATCCTACCCTATAGTTGTGTTTAGTTAGGATAAAAGACCTTACAGAAGGAAATTTCTACTTCTGTTCTAAATTGCCGTTCATCTTACCAAAATATTATATATATGATATTATTTTGGTACGAAATAAAGCCTTACAGATTGGGATTATTACTATAATCAGGGTTTAGTAGATAATGTACTTCCTACAAGCCTATAACCTAAATTATCATTTGAACGTAAGACTTCTACACAAAGTGTGTCATTCAAACAAATGTAATACAGTTTTTAGCTGACTTGTTTTATTATAGTTATCGAAATTTCAACATAATATGGTTTCTGAAAGTTATGAGCCAACTTAAAAAACAGGTATTATTATAATAATACTTTTAACAAGCCTATAACCTAAGTGATAGTTTGAATGCATGGCAACTATTCAAATTTTGTCAAACAAATATAATCAAGTTTTAAGATACTTTGTTCATTATATTTATAGAAATTTCAATATAATATGGTTTCTGAAACCAATATACAAGCTAATAATCAACTTTAAATATAAGTGTAGTCGTGCCAGACTGTAAACAACATTGATGATAAATACATAGAAATGGGAATATCTAAGGTTTTATTCATATCTTTACAGTATTACATGTAAAACTGGATTGTATATCCTTTAATGTAAATGTTTCTTCAGGAAAGTATGGTATAATACTTCACTATTTTCAAACAATTACACTTTTATTCATCAGAGACATGTTTTCGCATAAGAACATTTAAAGAAACAGTTAAATCTGTCCCCCCCCCCCCCTCTGTGTAGCAGATGATACACTTGAGCGTCACGCTTTTGTCCTTGGAATGTGCATGTGTATGTCCATCCAGTTATATCATAGAGATCAATGATTTTTACAGGCCGGTATGATCCACATAGAGGGCCTATATGTGAATATTAGAGAATAGAGAAATTATGATTGGGGAGGAGAAGGGAAAATTTTCAAAAACCAATAGAAACAATTACTAACAGAACAATTTATTTGATAAGCTGAGGTGCTTACTAGAGTGATTCTTTCAAATTAATTCAAGTTTAATTAGTAAATTTAAACTATTTCTTTTGGTGTTCATTTCAACAATGTCTCCGCGTAAGCGAGCAAATATTGATGCAAAGACTGCATATATATATAATTGATTTTACTTCTTATAGGTAGTAGTTAATTTGTGGATTCATCAACATACAAAGTTCTCGCCTCACACGTGTCTAAAATTGTATTTTTGGTAGTTTAGATAAGGGTTTCTCAAACTGCGAGGCGTGAGGGGATTTCAGATGAGGTGTGAACCAATTTTTCACTTCCTTCGACTTGCTAAATTATGATTAACTAAAAAATTAATATTCTGTTTGGCTTATGAAGCAATAAAATTATTTAATATCTTACAAATCTTTACTATTCTTAATAAACTTCTACAAAGCTCTTATCAGAAAATAAAGAAATAAATTAAATAATAAATGTCTCATTTTTGTATTTTAACGTAAAAAAGTTATCTTATTCTAAGAAAGAGAGTCTTAACAATTACTTTAAATGTTCATGTAAGGCTCAAGAGCATAAAGTTTGAGAAAACCTGGTTTAGATGATTTGCTAGAAATAAGATAATTTACCCAACTTAAATGTGAGCGAAGCCGTGGGCAAACTCGAGTAAGTTAATATGATTATAAAAAAAGAATGATTTATTAATTCATTTAGCAAAATTAATAAACAAATATACTAAGAAAGACTAATAAAATATAATTTGGCACTTAAAAAAATTCAAAATTCAAAATAAAACAAAATTATTAAAATGGTGTGACCACATGTATGTGCTAATTAATAGAAAAGATACGTGTACAAAACTTTTTATTTCTGGTACAAAACGGTACAAAAACTAGTATAAAACCTTGGCAATGTAAAAAGTTCAACATATACAAAAGTGGTACTACATGTTAATGGACGTGCTGCTATACCTTGGGAAGAAGTAAATTGAGAAAAGACTTACGTATTTTGAAACGGTAGTATATACTAGTTAACTAAACACTACACACCTCTCCATCTATTAGCATCACTACAAATTATAACGAATGTTTCCGGAGACAGCAAAACACATTTTAATAAATGGTCTAAAAATTAACTTTACAAAAAGTCATTTGGCCTAAAGGCGTTTGGCCTAAAAGGCGTTTGGCCTAAAGTCATTTGGCCTAAAGGCATTTGGTCTAAAGGCATTTGGCCTAAAAGGCATTTGGCCTAAAGGCATTTGGCCTAAAGGCATTTGGCCTAAAGGCATTTGGCCTAAAGGCATTTAGCCTACACTTTAGGCCAAATGCCTTTAGGCCAAATGACGGGTACCCCTCTCAAGCTATAAGGCACACTCTCGCTTTAGGCTTTAGGGTGCTGTCAGTAGAAGATCGGGGTTTGAATCCTGGTCAAGTGTACTAAGAGTGTTTTACCCTAAAGAATTTTCCATTCTGCCTGCATAAAAATAGGGTTACATTTACTTTAAATTCCGTCTACCTTATTTCTATTTAAATAGTGTAAGTATACGTAAAAGTATAAGTAAATGTTCATGAAACTCATTTGATGTGAGGCTACCTATGGCTACGTCCTCGCCACCAAGAAGGGATCCTATCACAATATTCATAATCCCACTTATCCCCAAATTCAAAGATTAAACACTCCTATGTTGATCGCACAGATATAACTTTATTGTACTATAAATTAATGAATATATTTAAGAATTTTAATTCTACCGATTTATACTTTTATTCAGTTTTAATTTATTCTTAAGTGTTTATTTATGTTGACGCGACTAGCACGCCATACGGCCAGAGGTCATACTACATTTAATTAATTCTCGATATATTCATTTTAAACTTATTGTTCTCAACGGACATTGCATTGCGTCAAAGGAAACACCTAATAATAATAACAATACATTTATCAGATCAAAAATATATAGTTTTTTAAACCGGGGCTTTGTCCAGATATTCCGTCCACGTTTTTAAACAGCACTGATCAGTTTTGTTTTTTTAAGTCTTCTAAGAGATTCATAATGGCCGCCCTATACAAGAGGAAAGAAATGGACTCTTGCATAGGGGGAGGGGAAAGAGGTAATAAGAAGCGAGGCTTTTGAATCTTGGATCCAAAACGAGACATACTTGTAAAAAATTCATTGGAATAAAGCATAGTGATAATGACAAATTTTATTAGTGCCAATTACACAAAAAGTGTTCCAAACGACAGGAAAAGATGGTACAACGTCTTGGGACAGCTTTAATTACCTTCAGACCACGGCTATGACTTACAAGTGAGTTTGTCTGATCCGCTAACATTTTCAACGCAGAAGACACTACAAGACTCCATTAACATGAGGTGATATTAACCTAAATTTTAGTCGTGATTCATCCTTTGTTTTCTACTACAATTTCGACTATACTTCATTCACCTTTTAAAATTTATTGCTCCAAAATCAAAGAATAATATTAATTTCAACTTAATACACCAACAGTAGAATTTTCTTATAAACGTAATATTCTATTTCAACAATTGACTCTGGAAATGAAACTTTTTGCCAGAATAACGACTTCGACAAAATGCAATTACTTTATTTAGTATTTGTTTTAGCGTCCACCGACATCCTAATTGAGGAAATTGACTAAAAATGTATATAGTATAGTATATATATAAATAGTAATATTATATATTTAAGGATTTCAAATTGTTTTATTAAATATTTGCTTGTTTAATAAGTCCCTTAAACAATAAAAAGTATATATCTTTCTAACATGACCCAGAGATCCTGAGAGAGTCCCGTGTTCGATTTTATGCATTATTATTGTTATTTTATGTTCTACCCTGAGATAGTAAATTTTCTTGTTGTGAAATCTAAATGTTGGATATGATTCCAAGTAATGTATTCATTTTAAATCTGAGCTAGCCCACCATTCAATTATCACCAATTTTATGTATATTTTTAATGACGTCACTGGACTTTTAAGTTACTAAATATATACATGCCTTTTTATAAATATATATATATATTTCCCTTTCTTTCCTATTAAAATACACATCCTCATTATTATTAAAGTTATATTAAATATAATCATAATGATTATTCACAATATGAAACTTCTTTTCGAATATAGAAACAAACATTTTTCAATCAATATAGATAACATTTTACCAACATAATTAATTGTAATATTGTGATTTTACATTTTCGCTTGAGGATTATAATGATGCATTATCTTAAAGTCACTATTTCTCCCTATTCTCTATGCATTGTATAGAACATATATCCGCCGCATGCATTAACAGTTTATTCATTGAAGAGCAATTGTTGTGTAGCCATTCAATAATAATAACTCTTCATAAAGGAATTGGAACGGGAGAATTTGAGAGACATCACCGTCGTTTCTAAAAGGATGATCGGAAGTGCATCAAGAATGCATCGACAGACTTCCCCCCCATCTTTCCTTGATATTCTATTCACGGCCACAACATTCAAGGAGCGTGCAAAGCTTCCTATTCTTATGAAATATGAATTATACATAAATATAAGAGGCGGAGTTCTCCCGGAGGGGAAAAAAAAAGAACTTGAATACGACTTAAAGATCAAGATGTTTTGGGAAGGAAACTAAGAATATGTTGAGCTAACTTGACAGTCTTTCTACAAAGTTAAAGATTCATATTTATTTTAATAGAACTGGGGGATTGTTTCTTATCACGATAAATAACAATACAATTTTTATATTAGGGTGTACACCACGTATACTTAATCGTTCATGTCTTACGCATTATATACGCAATACATAACACATAACATTAAGAAAAGGTTTCTTAAACCATGGTACGTGTCTCCTCCGACGTACACAATGGATTTTAAAGGGTACGTAACCTCCACTACATTTATTAGCTATCTCTCTCCTCTCTCCTCTCTCTCTCTCTCTCTCATATATATATATAAGCACCACGTCTTAATACCTATTCTGGTAATAGGGCTAATGGGTTAGGATGATGTAGTATGAATTTTGATTAAGTGTAACCATATTTGCATGGAAAGAGAGTGGGAAAACATGCAGGAAAAACTACCCTCGGTACACCCTATCGGGATAAAGCCAGGATCTCCCTATCATGGCAGTTTAGTCCATTGCGCCTTAGACTATAAGACCACAGAAGTGGGTAAATACCATATTTGTTGATAACAATAATTTTATTTTCTGCTTCACAATTTTGTTTAGTTTACAAGTAAAGTTTCATTCATATTTGCGTCGATCATTTGTAAACACCTAACAAGATGCAGGTATTTGTTTACTTTTTGTGTGTGGAGAGCTGGAAAGGATACAAAGGCTAGACCATGAAAAAAGAGTACGCGATAAAGCTAGAAATTGTGAAATATTTCACTTAAAATTGTAATGTTAACCTTCTAAGCAAATTGCTAAGACATTACCCGACTTATAAACAAAACTACCTAGAACTGCACACCCAAGCCTATAAACATACATTGTAAGGGCTGAATACAAGGACGATCCCATGGAACCTTCTTTTAGACCCCCACAACGGGGCTCAAATCCTCTTAACCTGAAATTCCAATTTTCAAATAATTTATCATGAGCCAGACTTTAAGAAACAGCAAAAACAATTTTTTTAACTAATATGTCTCATAATTTTAGTTGAAGTTTTTTTTTTTGTGTCTCATATTTTCCATATCAGACGTGCAACACTATCCCTAGCTTCCTTTCTTATCCCTGTTCCCCTCTCGTCATAGTTGTATACCGTGCTGTCTAGGTGATCAATCTTGGTGTCTTGGTACAATGGTGGCGGTGATGGCCACCGCATAGTCGACTTCATCCAATAAAATAAACAGCCTTCTCCGACTTTCTATCCACAGAATATACTAGCCTCAACACAGGTTTAACAGATCGTTATCGTCATTTATACATCTGAAAGATCTTACGTCACAGTGTCCATAAATGATGGCATATAATAGTACAGGTACTAAAGGAGTTAACAACACATACTATCATGCCCTCACCGCCACATATGCACTCACATCGTGGTACTGTGGTCTAAGACATCAAACTCACACTAGACTTGTTTATCTGGGGCAAGGACGTCTGAATTCATAGCTCTAACGAGTGCACAGAGGAGGATGAGGGAGGGTTTTTCCCCATCTACTCGCCATGCTAATGCGGAAATACTTCTTCTAATCAACCCCACTCTAACTTCCCTTAGATTAAGCCGTTAATAACACTTTTTCTGAAAGAAAGAGTTTAAAATCAACTACATTACACGCTTTCACGTTTTACCAACGAATAAAGAGTCATATAATCGAGTAGAACGTATGTCTAAGACTCTGAAGGTTGTGGTTTGGTCCATAATGACTGCATTTGGTGATGTTTTTCTCGTAATTTTGTACTATCTACATTTTTTTTCAAGGGAAATGTTAAATTAAAAAATTCATCCACCTTGTATTGATCTGGTTTAAATCATTGATATCCATCTCTAGCAACAGTAAACAGGTGAAAAATATCTCTCTTTCATTCCTTGACAAATTTTGGTTGTGTGCGATGGTTTGAAATTTTATATTTAATATAAATGGTGCGATACACCGCACAGATATTCGCTCTTAAAATAAAAGCATTTACTAAAAACTCTTATGATTTTTGTTACTAAATAATATACATTACTGCGGAAACACTCCACCAAAGATCATTAATGAAATAATATACACTGTTACAGAAACATTGAGAAAATACGAGCAAATCTGTCCATTAAAAATCGTTACAATCAATGTCATATTTCAAAGTGCTCCATAATTTTTTAATATGTCTGCTTATGGTTTTGAAATTATTGGTTTTATAAAAATATTTTCCAAATTAAAATGTTTTTATTTGTAATAGTAATACAACTTTTTAATAATAAGTTATTTTGTATCTTAAATAGTACCTACCCTTAGCGTCGTTTCCATGAGAAAACTAGAAATTTTGCTATTTTGTTCGAAGTGTTAAACAATGTATATATATAATTTAGTCAAAATTGCTATAGCAAATATTGAAAAAATAGATTTTATCTAATTTGTCCTTCCGTAAATGACCCTTAATTTTATGGTTGTATATCTTATTCCAAAAATTCCTCGGGGAAACCTAATGAAAATACTAGATATCAAGTTTAAACCTGATGGGTAAAATAATTTCGGCTCTAAGCGAAGATATATAAAAAAACAGACGGCATCGCAAAAATTACTTTTATCAAAATCTCGAGCTCAATATTTTTTTGATAGTTAAAATACTTATCTCTCCGAAGAATCGAGATAATGAAAAAAGGGTAAAATATGTAAATACAGGTAATTTAATCGTCAATAGTCCTAGTTCCTGAATTCAGGACAAATTAGGCCTTCTACATCTAAATCTTACTAAAACTTAATATTTTTAATCACTTCTGGTGTCAATTTCTGTAACACGTGGTAAAACTAAAAGCTAGGAGGGCAGTGAGTTAAATGAAAACAGTCCTTGAAATTGAATAGGCCTTATATACATAGTGTAAAAATAATTAATTAATAATAATTAATTATTTAAAAATCCTTTATTTGTCACGTTGGAAAGATTTTAAAAGTTCATATTTATTATAATTAATGAAAACAAAAAGGGGACTTCTGGTTATTCATGCATATATAATTTATACCATTAATTCATATTTTGTAAATACCATGTTTATAATACCTGTCATATGTACAAATGTACTATATGTATCTACTAATATTTTTAAAATAATAATACATGTTTAGATATTTAATATTAGCCACTATAATGCGTATTTAATAAAGTGTAGAGTGACCCTAATTGTTTGTTTCAGAGTTAAAATAATGTAGTTTTATGATTTCAAACGCTTTAACTTACCGATACAGGTAAGTGTAATTTTAATCACATGTCTCCAGAAAGAGGAACACTATTAGCAATGTCATAAGAAGACCCTGTACCGGAAACCACAACAAGAATTAGTTAATCTAAATATAATATGCTTTAAATTTGAAAATGACACCTGGACACCAGTAATTGAAACCAGAACCTTTAGCTTGATATGCTAATGCTCTAACCACTGAGTTATCAAAGAGTGATCCCATGCTCAAGGTCATTCTTCAATCATGTTTCGAGGCAGAGCCTGTGATGGACGTGTGGAAATCGTCCGTTCCATGAGTGATCTAGGAATTAAGATTATGAGTTATCAATCAGATAAAGCAGTCACCTTTGACCCTGGAAGGGCTTTTATCACCGATGTACAATGACAATTGACGATTAATGCTATAATGGTATTTAACAAATACATTAGCTTGAATAATTAATCCATCATGATATACGTATTCGGAGTTTGACTATTATATCAATAAGTTAGTTCAATCTTAAAATAAAAAAAAACATAGAATTTTTTCAAAGAAATGTGTAACATTATTAATTATTACATATATTATATCCAAAAGGTAATTCCTGATTAATAATGCACCAAGCAATTAAAGTCATTAACACAATAATTGTAGTAATTATGATTTAGTAATTATGTTATTAATTAAACATAACATATCATTATATTATTAGCAAGGCAACCCATACTTCATAATCATATGAAACATTACTAAAATGTAAATTTATAAACACAATTGTGAAAGTTTTATTTTTTAATTTCAAATTTTCAAAAATCAGTATAACTATAACTTTATTTTCCTATGAATGGACCACCTTTTTATAAAATTCCAAAATGGTTTTTGCTTTCAAAATAAATAATACTTTGATAAAACATAAATAACCATAAAACCATCAGGTCAAAAATTTTCACGATTACAATGCTTTCTCTACATGATAAAGTAAACACTAAGGATTCTTATCAACACTAAGTCATTCTAGTAGACAATTAATGAAAAGACACTTAAATTTTGATAATCAATAAACTATAGCAAGAACAATACAACTGATGAGTATGGTCGATAGAAATGATAAAAAGGAAAGGGATTTTGAAAACAACTTAGAGAAGACTGAGTTAAGCAACATTGTGTATATTTCTAAGACGTAATGAATGCGGACGAACAAAACATCCTCTTACATACATCCGTTGTATTTATCAGAAAACAAATGCTGAAGGGATAAAAGTATAGTGAACAGGAAAAGTTCCATTACGAGATGATGAATAATATCAACGTAATGAGTTTTTTTAGAGAAAGAGAAAGACGTTTCTTAAAGGAAAATAATACAATATCTCAAATATGATAAATATATAAATATGTATTTAATAAGATCGGAAATTTTATTTTCAATGTTTTAATAATTGAGTTGGAGACATATTATATAGAGTAAAGCGTCGATAATTTGGACAAATTGGGGATTGACCCAGTCCAGAATATTGATTTGTCTCCATTTTCAAAAATATAGAACTTATACAAAAAAAATTAAGTAAATATGGGATACTTTCAAAAATTCAGTGTTAAGGTAGAATCATTTTCACTTTATTTAAACAACGATCTTTCACGTCGTTTCTTTGTTGCTAACTATCATCAATTTTGAAATAATATAATAAAACAAAAATCTAACAAACAAAAGAGTCAATTTTTTATTTTGAACAAGGGTCGAGGTGCATTTTTTTTGGCAGTCATGTATTTGACTCTCCGTATTATCACAAGTTGGGTGGTAGTGTATTCGGGCTGCCTTTCTAGTCAAGACATAGTAGCTTCCATTGCGTTGAATGCATCGGCGTGTGAAGGCTCGATGGATTCATCACTGTTGTCTTCACTTTCGTCATCGTGGGCGGGCTCGTCCTCAACTATATTTGTGATTTATCCCCGCTCTATTGGAATCTTGAATACTGATTCTTCTGTGGTTATTTTTTTTTATAAATAATGCATTATACATTTTTTCTTGGTGATCAGCGATTATCGATGATCCGGATTTTTGACGTCCAAATTACCGACTCTCTACTGTAATATGTTAATTTTATGTACAATAGTTGTGCATTCTATAATTGAATGGAAAAAAGTAACAAGCTTGTTTCTTCAAGAGATCAAAAATATGCTATTATGATAGACCTGCATCTCTGGACGTGTGGGTGCAAGCTTTAAAATAGTTTGTTCGGGTTCGCTGGTGATTGGGGGGTTGTGGTTTGAATCCCAGCCAGGTGTACCAAGGTTGGTTTTCCTGAATGATTTTATGCTCTCGTTCAAAGCAAATTTAGATGAGTTCTTTTTGAAATTCTGTATTATACATCCTAACCCTAATAGTGTTAGTATTCTGATAGTTCTAATGGGTAGAAGCTGCAAAAAAAAACTACTACCATGATGTATGAAATATTGTTAGAACTGTATAATATAACTTTTCATGAATACAGGTTAGCTAGAAGTGAGTGAGATGATTTATGTTTTTAAAATTTAAGGAAAATTTCCCTTGATGAATATCATGTAATAAAATCGTCCTGTCAGCACGCATACCATTTCCTATCCTTTTGGAGCCACAGATTGTATGTTAATGTATCAGCTGATTCACATATAGAAAAATGTATAAAATACACATTGAAGCAGCGAATGATTTATCTTAAGGATAATAGCTGCTCAATTTATTCGTCGTATAACAAACCATGTTTCGGCTAAAAAGCTTGTTTCATGGGGCTACAAACAGATGTAGCAAAGTCTATAGGATCTACTGAAGGCTACATTTAACAATTAGCCTATTGTCATTTAAAATGTTGCACTTTTGCTATGTTAGATAAGATGGGAGCTTAAAATGCTTGTAATTATTAAACAGGAGCTGCAAATCAATGAATTATTCAATATTATTATTATTATTATTAGCACCGCGTCTTAATACCCGTTCGGTTTATACGCACTTACGCTAATGTGTAATGGTATGGTGATTGTGAGATGAAATGGAGGACCTACAGTTTAACGTGGAATCCGAACCACGGTGGAGGCCTGGCATTCCTCACATTCACAAGTTGTGATTAATACACAACTTGTCAGAGGTGAAGGAAGGGTTTGGCAATCAGATAAATCTGTGCCGGGACCGAGGATTGAACCCCGGACCCTCAGCACAGAAGTCTGACACCTTACCCCTAGACCACCAGGTCACCCAATTATTCAATAAATGTCCCATAACATAGCTTATATTAACAAAAACGTAACTTCACAACTTACCGTCCCAGAAGGTATGAGTCTTCCATCACATCTGGGCCTGGATTCACTAACTGGAGCAAATAGTTGCGCCGGCGCAAGTTTGAAAGATGTGCCCAAATCCCTATTCACTAAAAGAAGCAGGCGCAATTTGAGAGCAAAGTTGCGCCTTTTATTTGCCACCACTCAAGAGTAGGCGCAACTATTAAAATCATGATTGTCACTTCTATAAATTTAAATGGCGGCATATTATCGTTATGGCTTAAAATACAATAATTAGTTAACTGTACTTCAATTTATAATAAAGAAATTAAAATAACAGACGTTTGTCAAGCATAAAATTTGTTTCAATTTAGATAGTGGTAACAAAGCAATTACTTACCTTTTATTGTTGAAATCTTACATTCAAACAACGTAATGGCATTTATTGCATTATTACAAAACAAAACGTCAAACGAAACCACGAACTGTGAAGTCTTTGTCTAGATCCAAAGAGGTTTGTATTCCTACAAATCCAAAGACATCGCGTCACTAAATATGGTGGTTAGTATAGCTTTAAAATAAGTTTTTAAAGTTTCTATAAGTGTTTTTCTTAATGGAACTTAAGCTTTAAACTAAAAATGTTAATAAATACTAAATAATATACTAATATTGGTTTTGTAAAGCACCCACAAAGAGGCCGTTTCTAATTTTATTGCTAGTCTACAAGCAAAATATTTAGAAATCCTTGTATTTGCTGTCATTTTCATTAGAGATTTAAAATAAAGTAGCCTTGACTTTGAAAGGAAATTCTTCGCATTGATTGGTCGAAAGGAGCGCAAATGATGACGTTTGTGATGACGTCACCCTATTCTTGCCACCAGTTTGCGCCTAGTTTAGTGAATACGAAAATGGAGCAAATAATAAGGCGCATTTTTGGGCGTATCTTGGGCGCAAAGTTGCGCCATTTCTAGACTTGCGCCGGAGCAGATTTGCTCCCGTTAGTGAATCCAGGCCCTGTTAGGTAAAGTGGGTCGTGGTATTTCAAGCTTATGTAACTTGTCTCCTTAACAACAAATTTTAAATAGGCCATGCCGTCTAAGCAGCGCACCCAGCTATAAATAATATGTTGGTAAACAAAAATGCTATTAATGAGTTGTGAGTATACAAAAATAGTTAGATTGGGCAAAAGATAAATTTATTTAGGTTTTATTTACTCTTATGAACGATATATTTGAATTGCTTTTTAATGAGGAGAGGGGTAGAAGGCATTCATCTAATTAGTTGTTTTTTTTATTATAAAACTTGAGTCAAAAGTTATTTATTATTTTCTAAAGGTTAATATCACCTACACTAATAATAAAAATATAATATCTAATGCTTATATACACACCAGTAGGTATGCGGCGAAGCTGAAAACTATACATATGTTGACGGAACATTTATTACTTATTTCCGAACAGGTAGTAAGACGCGGTGTTAAAAACAAATTAATTATTAGCTAATAGTTAAGTTCAACTGTTTTCTTTTTTGTAAACTTATGAACATTAATGTTTAGTTTTGAACGTTATAAATCGTATGGTTGTTTTATTATTAGCATAGGTGGTCATTTTGAAATATTCATGATATTAAACTAATAAAACCCTAAATATTATTAAAACATAAGGACTTTTGTATTTTACTTGTAACTTGTTTTTGATCAATTTTATAAAATTTTGTAAACGTGTCAAAAGGTAAAAAAAAAAAATTTTTTTGGGAAGAAGATTTAATTTTTCTTTTGTGCTTTACATCTTACTACCCAACCTGGCTATCTGCATATTTAGACTAGTGTGGCTTGTATAAGGAAAGTAGAATACACAGGGAATGTGTTCACTAAATGTCTGATAAGGTGCTTCCTATTTTAATTAAACTGTATTAGTATAATACTGATATGAAAATGTGTTTTTTAATGTGCTGGGAGTGCTAAAATTGATATTAAGGGGTCTTGGCAATGTAGCTGCAGAGAATCATCAGAAATTAGGTGAATAGTTATGCCTGTCTTGTTCTAAGGAAATAAAGGCTATTATAAGACCAGCTTATTGTGAAATTATTGACCGTAAGTTCCAGAAGGAAACTGTCCTCCAGGCGGTCCAGACGTCTCCACAGACCTCCTCGCCACCCCCACAAATTTTCTCTTTGCTCACGGGTTTATTTGGCAGGATAGAGTTTGGCAGAAGGTTTAAGGCAGGGGGAGAAGTTGGTGAGAGGTTGGTGGTACCCTTCCTTATTCCTACAGGCGACCAGACCGAACCGCTGGGGTGTAGGAGGGGCTGACTGCACGGGTGACTTCCATCTCTTCTCATCTTGTCAGCATGGAGGCAAGACACGGCAGTTGCTCGGTGCTCGGCTGTAGTGAATGCAGCCTACCTTGAGGGAGCTAGAGTGAGAGGAGAGGGGGACTTTCATCGTACTCTTCTGGAATAGCAAGTGTTAGATTTTTGTACACATAATAATGCTTAACATGGGCTTAGGCTTCATTTGTGTGCCACATGGACTTATACTTAACTCCAAAACAAAAAATTACTGAAATCAAAAGGTAAATTCTTGAATGCGAAGGAAAAGTAAAATTGCCTCGTTGAACTTTTTTTTTTTTTATTCAACGAGAATTGGGCCCAATATTCATAGTTCATTAAGGACATTCGTCCGACAAGTTTCTCCTAGAATGAATAGGTTATAACATTTTGTCATGGAATTTTTAACATGATTGAAGGTTAGGGGTGGTGGTGTTGTGTTGTGAAGAGGGGGATGGGCAGGTGGAGTGGGAAAGTAAGCTGGGACTGCCAGGTCTTTGTTTACAACAGTGTTGTCATAGCACTACCCTCTATTTTCCGCTAAGGAACTTCGCTGTTAGAAATTAATTGTCACTGCATGGCTCATCCGGGAGTCTTGAGTTTGAATCCTGGCTACTAAGATTCATAGAATATTACTAATTTAAAATAATGAACTTATTACACGTGTCGCAAAGTATTTATTGTACCAAATACTATTAGGCCTATATTTACAAAATGTGTTCTTAGAAGGGAAAAAAAATTTATTAGTAGGTAATTTAATGAAATAATTTAAGTGGTGAAAGCTTAAAGTGCTTTTAATATTCTTTTAGTACCAAGTCTTACTATCCGTTCGGGGTATACTCAAATGTACCAATTACGCTAATTATTTAGGGATTAGGAAAACTGTATTTAGAGGAAGTGCACTCGCATTTGCGTATAGAGTGGGAAAAATGTATAATAAAACTACCCTCAGTACACCCGATTGAGATCGAACCCCGATCTTTCTTCTTTAACGATCTAGTCTACGACGAGAGTGACGCCTTAGAGACCATGTTAGCACTGGAGCAGGTTTTAGAGTTCTTTATTTGTAGTAAAAAAAGTATTAATTTTCGTTATTATTACAATAGTTAAAAGAGCTCATGATGGGAACCTTAAAAACCGGCCGAAAATCTGTAAAAATGTTCGAATGCTACGTAGATCAAGTGGCCTACAAGACTAGGACCAACTGGTCGACAAGCTTATGTATAAGAAGGCAAAGTGATCGACAGCCAACTGGTTAATCAAATAAATAAAAATGTTTCAAAGCTTGAGTGTGTCAAGTGATTGATACGCTCAGGACCATGTGATAATATATACAACTGTTTGACATGAGAGGACCTACTGATATACAAAAGTCGAGATAGATTCAATATACCAATTGACCTACAAATTAATACATTGAAAACAACGTGTTCGACAACAAAATCGTAAAAGGAAAATAACAAGTACGAATAAAATTTGTAACTCTAATAAATATCCATACTTGTGGTCACATGGTCCAATGCGTTATTTGCATTCCTTATTCTGCGTATAGCTCTAACGGGGAGTGAGAAGCTAAGGAAAAAATTACCAATTTAGTGGATTTTCTATCACCGCGTCCTTCTACCCGTTTAGTTACATGCTAATTTTATGGATTAAAATCATCATTTGGATGGCATCTATTTTCTGAGTTGGTCTTTTTGGGTTAACAAGTTGGCTGTCGATCATTTTGTACGCATATGCTTGAGTTAAAATAGTTGGTACATGTCCTACTTGTGTAACCAGGCCCCGGGACATCAAACAATATCAGATTATGAACCAGTGGTAATAAGGTCCCTAGACATCAAACAATGAAATATTATGAGCCACTAATAGCTAGGCCCCGGGACATAAAACAATAGCAGATTATAAACCAGTGGTAGCAAGGCCCCGGGACATAAAACAATAGCAGATTATGAACCAATGGTAGCAGGGTCCCGGGACATAAAACAATAGCAGATTATAAACCAGTGGTAGCAAGGTCCCAGGACATAAAACAATAGCAGATTATGAACCAGTGTGTAGCAAGGTCCCGGGCATAAAATAGAATATTATGAACCACTGGTAACAAGACCCTAGGACATAAAACAATATAATATTATGAACCACTGGAAACAATGCCCCGGGACATCAAATAATGGAGTATTATCAACCACTGGTAACAAGGCCCCGGAACAACAAACAATAGTGGGTTCCGAGTGGAAGCTGTGATTCAAACTAAGATTCTTAGTGGATAAGTGTAATATATGATTTAGACTCAGATTTTAATAGGAAGATATTCATTATTTGACAACTAAAAAAGTTACTAGAAATGGGTTCACTAATTCATATGTCAAATCATGTGATCTACAGCTGTACCTTTGATAAAGGCCTATACTATAGTATTTACATAAGTTATAGTCTGAACTGACTAAACTGACTAAACTTTTATATCGTCAGTGCGCGTGGATATAATATCATGAGCGAAGGACGAATCCGGAATAGCACAGTGCTAGAACATTGACGCTCTAGGATCTCAAGTTCAATTTTATCTAGTGTTTAGGTGTCATTTTTCAATAAATTTAAATTAATTAAATTGTATTCTCCTCCATACGGACATTCCCGTAGTTAAAATGATTTGCAGATTGTGTGTTGATATTCATTAGTAATTATTTAAGGAAGCCGTAATTCAAACCAAAACTTTTTGTGGTGAATTCAAATGTATGATATAGTTCGTTACCAGTTCCAACAAGTACGGAGCTACTATGTCTTTAGTAAATGATGTCTACGCCACATATAATTATACCTCCTACGTTTGTTATGAGTTTATTACGTTCCTGAAAACATTGTAGATCAAATATTTCATTGTTTTAAGTTTATATCGATTCTTGTTCGATTTCGCCTTTTTGTTTCGTTTTCTTGGTCTTGATCCACGTTTGCTTTTCAGGGTTGAACTTAGTCATGTTCAATAAACACGCAAAATTATGATATTTTTTAGAAAATGCCTAAAGTAGTGCAGTACTCATGTGACATTAGATATATTTTCAAAACTTTTAAGATCTTATATACTTTTTTAATGTTCAATTTACAACCAGTAATAAAAGTGAAACTCGTATTTTGTATACATTCATGAAGTTAATTGTAATATTCAGATAAATAATAGATTTAAAATCAAGACGCGTTTTGATGTACCAAGAGATGAGTTGCTTTGACATTTTGAGTTGAAGAATATAACTAACAGAGTAAAATATTATTCAAGTGACAAATTACTAGAGGAAGGAAAAACACACAAAATATATGTCACAACTCGTCACTCAGGTAGTAAGACGTGGTGCTAAAAAAAAACACACTGAAGGTGTGAGTAATTAGTCGGAGACCAGGTTAGCCCGATCCTTCCTTGGTCGGCTAGTCTGTGTTATTGGTATGTACAGTAAATATGTAAGAAGTTTCGGGAAATGGACATAACAAATTTACGTTTGCATTGATCAACGCGGTGTCCATAATAAAATAAAAGAGTAGAGTTAGGCTAATAAACCAAACAAATTAGAAATAACGACATTATTTACTATAAAATGATATCAAATAAAAGTATCGGGTATAAAACGAAAAGTATTTGTATAAACTCAAAAATTATGTAATTTTACAACTATTAAATAGCTTATAAATTAAAAAATATATTTCTTTAAAATATTGTAAGAATTTCACTACACACACTTTATATGCATATCTAGCTAGAATAAATTTAATCCGCATACATTAACTACTTTACCTTAAAATAAGTACGTAAAATGGATAAAATAATAAGTTTGACCATTTATAGCTCGAGAACTGTAATGATTTAAAATAAATGAATTTATAGCTTTAATTTATACGCTTATCAAAATAATGCAATTAAATTTTGATGGTTGAATGACCTTAAGCATACGTTTTAGCAATTTAGCTCAAGGTCATCTATATATATATATACATAGGAAAAACTCATTTCGTATAGACACATAAATAAAATGTATAATAGTATGTAGCATTAAAATCATAAAAGAGTAAAATCAAGAAACTTATTTGAGAGACGTATCTCCTATATATTGATTTTATTAGGAAATCCGTTCTGAAATGTCTATTTTCTCACAAATACCACTCTTTTTGCAAATAAAACTTGTAAATACAACTTCTAGAAAAAAAAACCTCAAAAATGAAGCTAATTGGGCTAGTGTTGTTTATTTGGAAAACATATGTTTTTAACTTCAAATTGAAGTATTTTTAGAAGTACTTATTAGTGTTACAAACCAATACCTTTATATTTACTTCATCCTATTTTGTAGAACAATAAGACATAGCCCGCAAAAAAGTACTTTCATTAAAAATGCAGCACGTTTGATCACCTTAACTAAATAATTTATTCCCGATGTGGTTTGTAATCAATGGTTAAGTAATGAGATAATAAATAACTTGTATACAAAATATATTTGTGAAAATTGTAATAGTGACCTCATTCAAAGACAAACAAAAAATTAGAAGTGAAGGATAAAACCATCTTTGACTATTACAAACAATAAAATCGTCCCTGTATTTAGTTATAATTGGTTAAGATCGTTTTATTTAGAGATAATTATAACTTTTTCATTTGTTAAATATGATGGAAACATGTAAGTGATAATAAAATGCAAGTGAAAATCATTTTGAGGAACAATTCACATAAAATAGGGGCTTACATTGACAAATTTATCTTATCTCTAGAATGGGGGCATCACTTCTAAAAGCTAATCTTCTGATATATTTGTTCTAGTTTAATATGATAATATATTTGTTTCTTAGTTTTAATATGATAATAAATTTTGATAGAAAACTTGGTGCTTAGTTTCTTTCTTTAATATTGGTCCTTTCTTTGAATAGGTGTTTTTGTTATAAAAATTAAAATTATAAATCCTAACATACTTAATATCTTTTACAAAAATAAAGCATCACAACTAGTTCAGATTTTAATGCTTAGCAAAGACGAAAGGATGGGGTTTAAATCTTGGTAAATTGAAAATAATATTGAAATAATGTTTGTCACGCTGGTAAGATATTGATGGATTTCCTTAATTAAACCATTCAAATATTCAGTGTTAATTAGGATTAATCCAAACGGGTAGTAAAACGTAGAGATTCCAATCTAAATAGTTAAATACCTTAAAAAATATATATAATTCAACCAGATATATGAATATTTTTATTTAAAATGTTATTTATAATACGCTTGACTCGGCCATGCCGGTGACTCCAATTAGGAAAATGAAAATGAACATTAACATCAACCCAATGGTATGTTTATATTAATTTCGTTAACAACCTGCCATCCCACTTGCTAGGGTTCAAGCTGAAAGCTCGTAATAGAACGACAATACACCTATAAAACTGTTAGCGACATAGGGGGGTAATTGAGGGCGTCCCATGTTTAGAAGACCACAACGTCAAATGCTGCACAGTTGTCGCGGCGGTTTGAGGGGGAGGAGGGAGGTTTGGAACAAGATTGGGGGGAGGGGGAGGGGACAGTTCAAACACGTGACGTTCTTAAAGCTGACGCACGCTTTCATTTAAATATAATGTGAACTTGATGTATAATAAATAATTAAATGTCTATTAAAATAGCCTCGCTTTTTCAAATGTACAATATTGAGCATTTTTTAAATGATATATCCTTTAGTACACTTTTGAAATACATACTGCTAAAATATATTTTAATTTAGGTATAGGTGTATAGGGGTAGTGGGAGAAATCATGCATTTGACAATCCTTATAACTGCTTTTATGGTCAAATGATTTAAAGGTGTCACTCAGGCAATATATATGTATGTAGATTTAAAAAATAAGGATCTTATAACTATCTAAGTGCGTTCAAATACATTATTTTGTTTATTATTACGGTATAGCTGCCTTATTTACTGTCTGATGGCAATGGCTTAACTTAGGTGTAAGGGGACGTGATAAAATTCTGGTGTTTTCGTGGTTTTTACAGAAAATAATTTTTCTGGCCAAAATAAATAAAATATTACTCCCGTAGCAACGTTTAGTTAATTTTTTTTCACAGAATAATATCAACAGTTGTTGAAGATCTGTCACGAGCGTGACGGCTTTAGAAACAAACTCTTAAAATTATGAAAAAAACATGTCATTTAATTCCAGGACACACTTGACAGATATTCAACAAGAGATGATGACATAATATGAAGAAAATTAAACTAAACGTTACTACTGGAGTAATATTTATTTATTTTGGACAGCTATTTTTTGTATAAAAACTTAAAAACATTTATCCTAGCACACTTAGGTGAGCGGTAGGGAAGTGAAACTTTTTTCAAAGAAAACTATATCGAAAGGTGTTAATGATTGTTTATATGTCAATGTTTTGCTAAACCTTCCTTATAATAACAGGCCTGCCCTCAACATAAATATAATACACGATTAAAAATATGTTAAAAAAACAAATGAAAACTGTTCAGTATTGAATAAATCTAAAAGAAACACCAAATTCCTCTGTTTATTTACCAAAGAAGCGTGTAAAAATAATGAGATTGCTTTCACACACAGATTAAAGAAATTGAAAACAAGGCGAACCGGACAAAAGAAATTGAAGAAAGTCTGAGTATTTTGTGAAGTGGAAAATACAAAGGGAGAAAAGGAACCGAATGAAAGGAATACAAAACGTATTAAGCAGAGACAGTGTAAGCGAGGCAAGAAGAAAAAGTGCATTCCACCGTTAGGGAGTAAACAGGAGGAAAAGGTAGGGGAGGGGGGATCTACGAAATGAAAAGAACTAACCACAAAATAACAGAGCGGCAATAAAAGCCACAAAGACAAAATAGCGACCGGACGGGCTGAAGTGGGGTGAATAGGTCTCCCGTTAGTCTTTTAGAGGAAAGGGTGGGGTGACTAGACCAAAGCGAAGAACGAAACAGTTACGTGCAGCTCCAAACTTCTATAAAATTATTCAGGGTACTAACATAAAAATACCGGAAGGTATAATTTTATATATAAAAAAAAAGTTTGGTAAGATTTTGCAAGAAAATGAGATATCACATACTTGTAGTTCCATTTTGTATAGGTAACAGTCTAAAGAGGGTCAGCAAAAAGTCCAGGAACAAAGGACACACTGACAATATATTCTAGGCTAGATGTGACGCCTTACCTACTTTATGGCATTGGGAACTCAAAAATCATTGCCACACTTACAAAATTACGCCATCTATCTATATCTTGAGCTAGGTAAATAAAAATATTTTTGACAATATACTAAGCAATTTTTTGAATTAATTCACTATGATTAAGGTAATCAATTTTTATCGACAAACAGCCTAACACAAAACAAATTTCACAACCCACTAAGTCAAGTATTCGCTGATTGAAGTCGACGTTTACCAATTAAGCATTTAATTTTAATTTCTTTTAATTTATGTAAGATATTTAACATGCACTTTATGAACCAACTGATATTATCAGCACACGGATTATAAGCTAACTTAAACTTAGATTTAGCACAACATCCAGTTCCTGGCCGTTAATTCACCTCTGTGAAATGGGAAACTCACACATCCTCAAAAATAAATTTTTTTACCATGCAAGTAATCGAGCTCGGGACACTAAACTCATTCCACTTAAGTCACCGCCGCAGTTTGCATGGCAATGGTAGAGGGGAACCTGTTCTATTTAATTTGTTGACAGAGTCTTTTCTAGGTGATAAGATGGACTTGCGTGACAGAATCATTTACCAGTTTGCAACTTGCGTGACAGAATCATTTACCAGTTCTCAACTTGTACACGCCACCAAAGAATATGTTCTGTGCGGGTTGTTTTAGTTGAATGCTGTGTGTAATTCATAAATGTTAGTGAATTAAAATGAGTTAGTGAGCTGTCATAAGAAAAATCTGCAAATATTTATGGAACCAGTTAACCAACCCTTGTGATCTATTTGACACATTTGAACTTTAGTGAAAGATAGATAACCTCTTTATAGTCTTTAACAAGTCACACAGTAAATAACACCCCTTCGTTTCTATTCTGACACCTTATACGAGTCGGACATGTCCCAAAACTTCGTGTTGATGTATTACGCCTCATTAATTTATCAAAACGACTTACAGGAACGATATGAGGTTTATTACCAAAGATTTAATAAATACTTGCAAAATATTCTTCCACTTTATTATGGCATATTGCCATCATTCAGAGATATCAGCCCCAAATGACTTTTATCCCATGCTACAGGCTCTGGAACGACACAATTCGTTTGGCATACCAATAAATTTACCAAGGCCCTTACCCTAACTCTATAATAGATTTCCCACCAATCTAAGCCCATCTACTTAACCTCCTTACCTGCTAAGTTCATCGAGAGGATGACACACACAAAAAAAGCTATCTTCAAGGAAATACTGATCATTGAAGCAAAACACAGCCACCATCTTGACTCTCTAGACTCTCATCTTATCAACATTCAACAAATGCCAGTTCCAGAAGATTATCCAGACTACAACCCAGACCCTGCATGACATCTTCCTGCTCCTATTTACACAGATCTTTAACTATGAAGATTTTTTTTAAAAATTTATTAAATAAATAATTGAATATAAACTTTTTGTGTAAATCTGACTATTAAATAAAACTTTATTTTACCAGATATATAATTATTTTTGAAAAAAAAAATCAATGCATAAAATTGTATCATTTTCTAAAGGAAGGCTGACCTGCCAATGGCCCAGTTATCTCATTTATATGCTAAGAATTAGATTAAATTTATTAAAAATAATTCAAAGTGTTATACACTTGCCATACCGTGTAAGGTCCGGTAACGAGTAATTGGGAACAAACACCTTTTAGAAGCTCCTCTGACCCATACTAGCCGTGTCCTTTGAGCGTAGTCTGCGTGCGGCGAACAATTTGACGACCTATGGCCCCATGCCTGCCATACATCTCCCCTCCAACTCATAGCCGAACAGCTAGGAAAACCCACCACCACCTTGGCCAAATTTATACCAGTGGGACGGTGACCTGGTGGTCTAGGGGTAAGGTGTCAGACTTCTGTGCTGGGGTCCGGGTTCAATCCTCGGTCCTGCCACAGATCTATCTGAATGCCAAACCCTTCCTTCACCTCTGACAAGACGTGTATTAATACAACTTGTGAATGTGAGGAATGCCAGGCCTCCACCGTGTTCGGATCCCACGTTAAACTGTAGGTCCTCAATTTCATCTCACAATCACCCTAACATCACACATTAGCGTAAGTGCGTATAACCCTAACGGGTAGTAAGACGCGGTGCTGATAATAATATATCAGTGGGAGGTGTATGCTCCACCGTGTGTGTGTACTGGATGCACACGTCATAAAGTTAGAGTTTTAGGTTCGGAGCATCAGTTTAAAACGTCCATCTCCATTTTAAAAAGGCCATCTCATAAATTACTGTTGCATTTTCAAATGAAAAGGATGAATAGATTTCCTGCCTTATCTGCATGCGAATATACCACTGACTACCATTGTTACTATTGATAAAAATATGTATAGGTTTAGGGTAAAACATAATTTTTACTAAACAAATACTAATTCTATAATTATTCTTATACATTAAATATAAATCATAATACTCGTCTTTCACAATTTATATCATTTAAAGTTCATATACAAAAGAATAAATAGTAAAATGTATATCAACAAGGTTTCACTAAAAATATTTGTATTAAAAGATCAAACATTAAATTTGGTGTTTTTGAGAAGCGGTGAAATTCTAATTTTAACTTTTTTTATTTAAAATATATGTTTGCATTATGGTATGTAAGTTATCATGTATGAAAAATTATACTATTATATATTATAAATATGACTCTATTGAAAGGTATTACACATTATCTTTTATAAAAGTCCCCAATTAAAAAATCTCATTAACTTAATTAAGCTATTTTGTTCAAAAGGTTTTTTTAAATTTATTTGACAAAAGTTAATGTATTTTGCATGTATATTTTTTTAAATACCACTTCAAAGAAATAATTTTTTTTACAAACCACTACAAATAGTCATCCCCCACAAATAGTCCGGTATGGATATTTGCTCACTTTTAGGCAAAGAGATATTGACCAGAATAATCTAATTCCTGACAAATTCACCACGTGTATTCTGTCACTATAAATTTACGACACAGAAACAACCAATAAAAAATAGGACATAAAATGTACAATGGCCGATGAGGGAGGATAGAATCGAATATTGGACCCACTGAACCATGGCCGTTTGCTGTGACAAGGAGAAAAAATGAACTAGGGAGAGTGAGTTACGGTTTGGTAGTTGGGGAGGAGGTGGGTTTTGAATCAAGGGAGGTTAGATAGGGTTGTGCAGGGGGGTAGGTAGGAGGACATGGACGAATGAGTTACGCTAGCTACAGTATGTTTTAATGCACTGCTAACAACGTACCAACTGAATGGCTTTATTATAGAAGCGAGATTTAGGAATTCCCCAAACATGTCACTGTTTTGTGCAGATGTTTTCTATTATTGAAATTACCTCGTTTTTTCATCTCTGCCTTTCACTAATTTATTTTATAATCGGTAGGAGGGATGGGGGGACGGACGCTGTGATGTGTAAAATAAAGAGAGGACTCTTGTTAAACATATATCAAACCTATTGTTTTGTGGAACCTAGCCTATTCTATTAAATAATAGATGGTTATAGTATAAATGTTGCTTCAATATTTCAAAACGCTGAGGAGTATAGTGACTCAACTAGTATAAAATAAAAATGTGTTTGTGCTCATCATTATTAAACTATATAGAGTACAGCTAGAATAAAATTAGTTTTGGATAATATATATATATATATGATATAAAAATTATCGTTCTATATTTGCAAAAGAGATTAGTTTGCAAATATGTTTGTTTGTATGGTAACAATAAATTCCAAAAACACAAAATTGATTTAAAAAAATTTTCACCAATATGTTTCTTAAAATATCAGGAAGGACATAGGTTATATTATTTTGTTAAAATACAATAAACGTGATAGATTTTAAAATATTCGGTCTTAAACCACTCAACCGACTGTGTATTTCACCCTTTTGCCTCATTAGATAGCCAAATTAATTGCAAATCCAAAGAGTAATTTATAATACACTTGAAATTTAATAATAGAATTTGGTTGGTTGGTTGTTTCATAATCCCATTATTAGGTATGGCTTATATAGTGTTTCTTCTGTACTACATAAAAAACAAAATGTTGGTATGTATGTCTGTTTCCTAGGATCTCTGGAATAACTTAACTTTTTGCGATAGAGCTATCTATATTATGTATGTTTACATCATGAAGGTTTTAGACAATTAATCAAACAAATTAAACGAAATAAATTTATAAATTAAAAAAATTTGTGTTAAAACACACCATCAACTATAGATTCCCTTACTGAATGTATAATACATTACTTATCTCTATAATTTGATTGACAAATCCAATGAGAAATTAAAGAATTAATTTCAGTAATAAATCAAAACAGTAATCGTACTTTAGTTTATTTTAAATTCACAGATACTTATAAAGGATAGTTTCTCTACTTATGATCACTTCCAACTAGAGACCACTGAATAGATTTGAATGTTGTATTTTTTATAATATGTTAAATTATCATAGAGAGGTGATAAGCTATTAAACAATTATGTGTTTCTTCAAGGGACTGAATAGTGACGTTAAAGGCAATAAAAGTGTTGTATATACACTATGGAATGGCAAAATCGAGGACTGCCACAAGTGCATCTACTGTTATCACTTGAGGGGGAAAAAATCAGACCCGATGATATATACTCAATGATAATTTAATAATTCCGCATTCAAACATCAATCTACAACTGCATGGAAGTGTAATTAAACATACGGTACACAGCTCATGTGAACTTTTGAATAGATAGTATCCATGCATGTAGCAAAAACTATCCTAAAAGGTTTCAAAGAGCGTCATTGACGGACATGACAGATATCTCAAATACCGTAGACCTCCTTACGACAGAGGGCGCTCTGCAATGATACGCTCTTGAGAGTTGGGAATAGCAAATGGCTCTATTCCTAATTATGTTGAGCTGTGTAGCTGTGCAGTTTCATCAAATCAATTAAGTATGTGTGTATGTAAAACATTAAAGAGAGTGTTCAATGGACGCTTGATATTAACTTGAGCAGTGAAGGAGAACCATTTTAGTGGGTATTATTCGAGGTGTTAGCAGTTCATTTCCATAATGGAAAATATGTATATTTTAGAACAAGTATACCAATGAGGGGAAAGAATTTGGCTTGAGATTATCTAAGGTGCTATGAATCTAACTGTCCATCTAGAAAATGGACGATGTTTATATTTTACAACAAGTAATGTCACTGACGTCAATAATAACCTATGAGACACACAATTAACAACCATCTTCAAAGTGTGCACTAAATATCCCTTTGTGATGACACTTACAATGAAGTTGCTTCATGTAATATTTTGAAAATTAAGAATTTACAGTTACGAAATTAAGGTGTTTTTGTTGAGGAACCCTCCCGAATAATGACGGGTGATTCCCTCAGTCAGGTATATACCGTACACCCGAATTACACATTGTTTTATTATTTTAGAATATGGTTCCATGTCATCAGCTTCATTTGAAAATGTACGTACCATGAGTGACGTAGCCCACGCATCCTACTAATTATATTCTGAAAATTGAAAAATGACACCTGGATACGGGAATCGAACCCGGAACCTTTAGCTTATTACGCCAATACTATAACCACTGAGCTATCCAGGAATCGTCCCGTACCCAGGATCATTCTTCACTCATATTTTAAGGCAGAGTCTATGATGGTCGTGCGGAAATCGTCGGCTACAAATGTGTGATTTATTAAGATAACGAGCTATCATATAACTCACTAAAACAAATATAATAGTTTTGGTTATTTGATTCCTACTAATTAGTTTGCAAACCACTGGGACTTTTACTAGATGATGACTCACAGTGGCGAAGTACTTTATTAAAATCGTTTTTATCGCTCTTCTTCTCCACTCAGAGATTCGCTCTGCATCATATTAATATTTTTCACGTGACAAATCCTCTTCCCACTTTGGCTCGCCCACAGAAAAAGCATGTAGAGTGATGTTGAACATAAATTCAGAACATAGCAATCGGTAGAAACTCTGTACTTCAATTAAGATATTTTTTAATATGTTTTTAGACTTTAGACTAAACCATCTAAATTGTAAGGTCTTTGTCAGTCAAGACTGTGAAGGACATAAGACTTCTTCCATACTACAATTCGTAGAGATCTATATTCTATTTTAGAGACGACAAGCGACCAACCAGTTCTATTAGTAGTCCTAAATAAAAACGAGCCTCTATTTAACACAGAAGAACTTATCGCAGACATAGAAGTATTAATTATCAAGTATTCAAGATCATGTAGGACTTTTTTTTTTTAAAGCATTGCCTGTAGGTAAAGGAAATACTTTTATAATTATTTTATTTTTGGCTTTGCTAAGGTTTGAGGGATATATTGTCTTTGAAATGGCTTCATCGGTTGTAGCGGCTACTTTTTTTAAAAGGAGAAAAAACAGTGATTGTGACATTTAGGTATATCTGATAATTTGTTAAAATGGGACAGAGCCTCGCATGCAACATTTAAATTAACTTTGCATATTTTTAATGATCAGATTGCCATGTGCAACATAACAAAGCAAAGCTTCACTTAAAAATTATTTTAAAATTTATCTATTATAACATTGAATGAGAGTACAATTTTGAAATACAACAAAAAATAATTAAAAATTATGTTTTATCAGAATATCCTTAAACTCATTTTCCCCAAAAATTTAATTATACGTTTTATAAAACTAAATTGGCTGTGAAGATTTGATCAGGGTTTGAGTGCGGTCAAGGTGTACTTAATTTTATTAATTTAAATTATTCCCCACTTTCCCTCCACACAAATGTGGGTACATTTCCTCTAAATGATACATTTCTAATCACTAACACTTTAGCGTAATTAATATCCTATGTAGATATCTGCGTAGCTCCCGAACGAGTAGTAAGACACAGTAACGAGTAATAAGACACAGTAACGAGTAGTGAGACACAGTAACGAGTAGTGAGACACAGTAACGAGTAGTGAGACACAGTAACGAATAGAATAGTCAAGCTAGCCAAAGTACATTACCCACGTTAATCGTCGAGCATTTTATTGGCAAATGATAGATATCAGCATTCGAATCCAACGTTACATGTACAAATAGGAGTAATCTTATATCTTTATTTCATTTTGATTAATTATATAGGAACAATCACTTACAGTAATAATAAAATCATCACATATTTACAAATATATTATCAGTAATAAGATACTTGATTTCATTTCAGAAATCAGAAAGGCGTGAAAAGGGTGTTTTTGATATGAAAAATAGAAAGAAATGAAGAAATTTTAGGAATATGAGAATGACTACTGAAAGAGAACTAGGGGAAATAAAACCAGTGTTTTAGAAAGAAAAAAAAAGCACCATTGTATATATCCCTCTACCCTATACTTTTTTTTCATCCTGACACTAATCATTTAACTGACGATAAATCCACGTCTGAGTCTGTTTTACGCTGCTCGTATCGCCACAAACAGAGAAAAATGAGGGCCATCTAGGGAGGATTGAGAGTCACTAGGCTGGGAGGGAGGGGTGCTGGAACTGTGAGGCGAGGGTGTTGTGGATAATACTACATAGCTCTGTGCGATTCAGGCCCCAAAATACAAAACAGCAACGACGACACTTCCATTTAGAAACATGTGCGGCCTCAGAAGCACGAGGCAGAAAGAAACTTTGCACAAATGAATCTCGCCAGTTTATATCTCAAGTGTTTTTTATATCACTCTAGATATTTTAATGTTTAATTGTATTAATAGCGGCAGGGCTATTAGATTGACTCTATTGTTTAGCTAGGGCTTGAGAGAGCGATATTCCGTTCCAATTTAAGTTGGATAAACTGAAGCTGGCGTTCAATATTTTTATTTTTACTGCATAGCCTTATTCTGGTAGAAATAATAATTTCAAAAATACAATACTTTTATTGAAGTTCAACATTGTAAATATTTTTATGTTTCAATAATATTGTTTTATAAGTATTGGTGGTATCTACCAAAATGTATACATTCATTTTCCATAACTTAACGTATGAATATATGATAATTGTTTTAGCAACTTTTGAAATGGTCCAAAATATTTATTTTTATCATAATCTGGCTGATATGTATCACACCATCATTTCGTCAATGTAATTCTTGTTAGTTTAACTCACTCAACAAAAGAGATACTAGGGCCTACTAAATTAAAACACGCACTTTAGACATATGGCTCATGGCATCAGTTTATTCGTGTCTGTTTAACAGGTGAAGAACGCTGCTAGAATACAAAGTCTCCATTATCTCTTCACACAAATGCAAGACTAATCCCTTAAAAATAATACCTTCTTCACCTCATACCCATTAGTGTGAATATACGGATATTATGTATTGAATGATATATGGATGTCGAGCACATAAAATGACAATCTAGAGTGTAAGGATGAATATATATATAAATGTATAGAAAATTTACTCGTCTTAGCGTGTAGATAGGCTAAGGAAACTCAGTAAATATAAAAATTTGAAAACAAACCTCAATCTACCCAGGTGTAATTCTATCCCAGCCTTCCAAACAATAATGATTTGGACTCGCTTCAGTGGCCGCATGATTCAAGGCGTTACTTTCATGTTAGAACACACTTCCAATGACTTGGCTAATGGGGTTCGAATCCTGGTAAGGTGTACTGAAGGTGGTCTTTTCTAAATTGTTTTCCACTCTCCCTTCATGGAGATGTGGAAACACTTAATCTATATTCAACCTTCCTAATCCCTAACACATTGCCGTAACTAGTACATACGCGTGTAATAAGAACGAGTAGTAAGATACGGTGCTAAAAAAAACCATCGACTTGTGAAGTTAGAGTTTAATTCCTTAGACAATGTCATGTTCACCCACTGTGAGTATGGATGGTTTATAATTAACCTTCATTGTCATTAGTTTTTAATTTAGTGTAAGTTGCTGATGATTCGAAAAGGTAATGAGACGCGTAACACAAAATATAATTTGTTTTAAAATGTGAAACAATGTATTGGTTATTTTATTTGTTAATATGAGTTTAATAAACTTTAGAGATAAGCAATAATTATTATAGAGTTGACAACGTTCAAGAACATTCACTGTATTTAGTTTTAAGATGTAAATATTGATATTCCCTATCATAATGTGCTCTGCAGAACATATCTTTTAGCACATATATGCAAAAAAGTTCGTATATTACATATTAAAACTGTTAGAAAAGTAGTCTATTGCAAACGACAGATAGGACAGTTACACATAGCCATGGTGATTAGGTGAATAGTTAGTACTTCCCACTCTGACCAGGAAGACTAGGGTTTGATAGAAACACAATAAAAAAATCCCTCCCCTCACTTCTTTCACCTCTTTTTCCTATACAAAAATGTCGTTTATCATCTTCTCTCAAATTGCAACTCAATACAAAAATAAACGTAGATGGCACTATTATATTTGTTGTTTTGTTGTTGAACCAGAGTAAAAACAACAACACAACATTTCCATTTCATTATGAACATGGAGGAAAAATTGCATCACTTTATTTAGTATGTTACACATTGATTTTGAATAATCAGTGGGAAAGCCCTGAATTTAACCATGCTGTAAATCAAAACATTGTCAACATATTGTAATAAAATTTAATGTTCATTGCAAGCTTGAACATTATTTTTGACACATTGAATGTTATTTACATGAAAGCGATACAATTTGAACAGCAATGAAATGCTTGCATGTAACTCTTTACGATTGGACACGTGGGAAATTTTGAATGTAATAGTATGCAGGTATACTGATATTACATTTTTAATATTGTTGCTAAGTGACGCAAAAATAGTTTTATTTTGGTTTTTCACACTTTGAATTACTGCCCGCATCTGTGTGTAAGTGTACCAAAACGTCATTCTCATTCCATATTGTTTGTTGGTTTATCACGAGTTCAGAGTTCGGAAACATGTCAGATATACTAAGGTTGTTTTTCGATAAAAGGTTTCTCAGTCTCCTTCCACAAAATATGTTGATACACTTACACAAAACTATTACTCCTTCATCCCTACCCTTTTATTGTATTTACATATAAAAATTAGATAAGCAGATGTAAAGAGTGGGGCATAAAAATAAAATTGGCTAGCCCCTAACTTACATGAGTTTTATTTATACATTCAAATAATATTATATCTTGCTTAACCATACTACCTCCTAGATATCAACAGCTCAATTGTATTAACCCACCAACACATATCGGTTAACTCGTCTTAACACAAATCTCGTAAATCCAATTTTTCTATCCCTTAAAATAATCTTTTAGCTCAATAGTCTCACTCTCATAACCCACATCGGTGTAGTGGTCATAATTCTTATGTAATTTTGGTTAAATCATTATACCCTTCTAAAAATGTGTCCTTTTATAACCACAGCCTCCCCAAATACTATATTAGCTTACCTCTCGTCTCCTATCAGTTTGGTTCAATCTTCCTACTGTCCAAATCACAATGGTTCAACTGTACTATCTTTAAACTACTTTAAATTATATTCTAGTACCCTGATTAAAAGTCAATTTGTGCTATTTCCATACTACCAAACTCACAGCCGTTCTATCATATTACCTCCAAAATAATTCCAGCTCAAATAGTTTACCCTAGCAAAAATAAGACCTTTTCAATTGTCCAGGATTAAATTAATAAATTAAATGTATGGATAGATTAAAATCAATGTCTTAAGCTCCGTCCATAACATAACATTCAAATATCCCAAAGTCAAAAAACCTTCTCGATGCCATACAAAAAGCTCCGCTGGTCGATACGCCATCATGAAATATGTACGTGTAACGTATACGTGTCGAAGTTACGTGCTGTAGAGTGGTCTACCTGTGTGAAGGTGATACCACCAAGAGAATCATCTGAATTATGGAGGAGGACAAAAAAAACCCACGGTGACACCCACAGGTATCTGACGTAAAAGTAAAACAACTGCACACAGTAAATAAACTATAGTAGGACTCTGGTAGAAAGAACCATATCTAACTAAAGTTGTTTATAGTAGTTATAGGTACAGCTTGCTTGATTTTTTCAATTTAATTTGGAGGGTAGGCTAAATAATCCCCCCCCCACCACAAAGCTAGTATGCTACTAATGTTCTTGATTTAAAACAAATAAAACCATAAAAATGTTTAAAGATTGGTAAAAAAATTCTGAAACAGTTACAAAAATCTTTTATCAACGTTTCCAATCCAGGTTTAAATAGCTCTGTTACACATTTTAAAGCTGTAAGTGTTATTGTTAATGTTTTTAAATATAATTGTCTGGTTGACATTAAAGTTAATATTTTTATCTTGTTACAAATATTTTATGGTTTGTATTAAATTTGGTCAGATTTACTGATAATTTCTACTACATTTTCTCTAGCTTCAGAGATGTTGTACCTAATATTGAAATGTGAGTAAGGGGGTTGTACAGCCGTATTATCATCTCTTCTTACCAGTCAGCCTACTCAAATTTACAAATTGCATAGTTTTATCTTATCTTATTTCTTGTTCAAATGATCAACAGTATATTTTCAAACTAAAACATTCTTGACAATATATTATTTTTTTAGTTGTAGAATATATTGCTCCCCACCCAACCATCCCCCACCCCATCATATGTTATTTACGGTATTCAACCTAGTCCAGGACATAACGTTATACCATCGCCCAACCCCTTCACATTTGTATCACATTAATATCTACTCGGAGGCAGCTACTCTGTCCATCTTCAGACCATACGGAATGGAACATTGGGTCATCAGTGATACTTGTACTAAAGGGCCTGTGCCAGGGTACCAGGTTCAAGTCCGTAGGAGGTCGGGATAGGTGTCAGTCGAGCCAACAGTAAGTATTCCTGACTAAGCCAGTTATCTCATGAGCGATACGTCTAAGTACTCATATTTCTTTATAACAACTTTTAACTTCACCTTTTGTGTTAACACTTGGTGCTTCTAATAACCCCAAAATATGGAACCTCCAGTATAATTTCAAACCCAACCATCTACCATGCTACCAACCTTACCCTGCCCCGAAAGCTATCCTTATAAATACGGCCCACTGAAAGGGGGGGGGGGGCAGGCAACACACATACAGAGTTTAACTCAACCGTGCTTAACCTAGACATAACGTCATTTTGGCCCACCTAGCCTCACCCCCATGTGTTCCTGACTTAACCTAGACATAATGTAACTTGACTCCCACCCCTCTATCTAGAAAACGTCCTGGTGCTGCTGAGGCTATATCTAGGGTTTTTTTCACAGTACTACAAGCTTTCCCGTGAAGTATCGTTGAAAATATAATTTCACTAATAAATGTATTTAAATAATAAAAGTTAAATTATAAACATTTTAATTTTATAGATATTTTGTAGATCGATTTAAAATCAATTTTGGTTTGACTAAAATTTTTACTATCTACGTATACCGGAACATAGTAAAATCAAGATGGGTTAAATTAATATTATTTAAATTATTTTTAAAGTTGTTATTACCTGGAGTCAACCTTATAAAGTACCCTGAACAAAATTTACTGCTCCTGATTTCATATAACAATAATAATAAGTTCAAAGACAATCTGGTATTCGAAAAAATGTATTTATGAGAGGGATTTTGTTTTTAAAACGTGTTGCTGCGATTACTATACGTACGACCAATTTCCTTGATAACTTAACCTTATCGTATTGAAATTAAATTGAAATTAGACCCAACACTATTAGTAAAGCTGTTAGTTTTAAATTTTTCATGGTCCTTAGTTAATATACTTTTCAGTAAGTTATCACTATGTGTTTACATTTTTACCTATTTTATTAAATGTCCACGTTAGTACATTAGTTTCCAGTATTTTATTTCATACGAAAAACTTTAAGAAAGTTTTATTAAATTCCTAAACTACACTTATGTCCTACATAGTACCAAGACGAAATCGAACATGACGCAATAAGATTTGTTTGACTCATATAAAAAATAAAACGGAAATTAAAACTTATTTCTGAAAATTCTTTTCATTCCATTTACAGTTGGTTGAAAAGGAATTGTACTAAACATTTCAAATTGATCAGTATTGACCATTTAGTTTCACTTAAAATGGTAATTTATGTAATTGTTTTATATAAATGTTTAAAAAAATGCCATTTTATTTTAAATGCTATCAAATAGTTAATGAGTCTTTGTAGTTATCTAGAAAGATATACCCAATGAAATTGTATTTCCTTTTTACTATCTTATTCCTTAAAAGCTGTCTGAAGCAGAAAACTAAGGATTTATATCACACACTTCTTGGACAATCATAAAAGCTAATCCAATATCCAACGTAAAGCTTTTGGAAACGAGTTCAATTCGTGCATTTAAAAATGCGTGTTAAAACACTCTGTATGTGCTTTCTTCCACCATTTCTAGTGCCATGCGAGTTATATCACAGTTTCAAGCTAAATCTCTCATTCTCACCCCGCCAGCCTTTGAATAAAATGGTAAGCCGTCAAGCGCATGAGGCTTGCGTCCTCCCCTGGGGAAGGGATGGGTCCCTAGTCCCTAATCTTACCACCAGGGAGGGTGACAAGATGACAAATTGAAAAATCTATAAAATACCCGGTGACAGTCTCTAGAAGGTTAGGAAAAGGGAAAGAAATCTGGTTCCCTCCGAGTCTCTTATGGTACATAATATAGTCTTCCCGTGTAAAAACGCACTTTATTTGATTTAAATGGTATGAAGTCGTTGTCGGCATTTATACGTTGTTTATTTCAGCAGTTTTTATATCTACCTCCATATATCTTCCTTGAGCTTGCAAATAGATTACTACACAGTTCACTTACTATTGACAATGCAATGAAAATGTACCTATACTGATGCTGGACCACGCATGAAGAAAATAATCTGAAATACAAAAAATAAAAGACTCCTTAAACAGCGATGAAGCTTTTACGATGATATAATTTTTAGATTTTTTGTGTTACATACTTACATGTAGAATCTGTAAATTTACTTTTATGATGTTTATCATGCTACTTTTTGTTATTAATAAAGTATTGTGTATAAACGTTTCGGATTGCTGGCAAAAACAACACTTTTTCTTAGTATTCACATTAAATATAAAAATATTGTAGGTAGCATAACTAATTATCTTTTACATAAGATATTATACTTGCCATGCTTTCTTGATGTCAATTAATTTGTATTTTTAAAGAATTTCATATATTAAATTAAAATAAAATATCAGCCGTAGTTTTATTTGATATATCTTTTTATAAACGTGCATAGCTGTTTTTTGTTAGTGTTTTGTAGGGTTAGCTATTATTTTTCTTTGAAATAAGAACAAATATTGATATTACTTCTTTTGTATTTGTAAAATACTTCGCATAAATTTTATATCAGCAACATAATATCTGTTGTAGATATATATCTTTTTAATAAATTCAAGTTTTTTGCTGTATTATTTGGCAAGAAATACGAATTAAATTAATGTCATTTGAGGCGGTATAATTATATTGCGAGATTACTTGTTGAACCCTTTTTAATTTCTAATGTATTTTAGGGAGATATCACTACTTTTTGTTGAATTTATCTAAAAAAAAATCCTATTAATATGTAAATGTATTTCCTCCATTACCGCACTTTCACCTGGAATAAAGAATAAAAATGAAACGTTTGGCGATTCTTTTTCTCTCTCGCTTGCCCTTGGTCAGTGGCTCCTACAACTCTTGTTCATAGAACATTCGGTTATCTAACGCAACTTACTCGATCATCATTAATGACACAAGCCCTCAAAATCCACAACAATAACACATATTAATACAGTAAGCACATATCAATAAACACAAATAAACAAATACTCATAAAGTTTAACTTACTATGCAAGATCATTATCTGGGAAAATAAATTTATATAGGCATACAATAAACAAATTTTAAATATTATTATCAATCAGAATAATATTCATTTCAAAATCTCCTTCCTAAGGCATACTAAACTAAATAAAAAGATTATTGTTACACGAATGTAAATGTTTCATTATTAAAGATATAATAAAATGAGCGATAAGATACTTGTAATAAATATCATGAAAATAATAAAAAAATATAAATCTATATAATTAATTTGTTGATATTTGTGTGTGTGTCCTTCTACATCCTCCAGAAGCTCCTGTATGACCTAGAAATCTGAAAATTAGCACAAATAGAGAATATACCATGGAATCGAACCTAACGAGACGGATTTACAATATTTTTGTTCTGAGAGTTGATTACTGAGAAGAAAAAAGAGATAAAATCATATTTATCAAAATCCGATTTAGTGATTTTAACTAAAATTCGTATTTAGGCACTGTTAACATCAATAACAAAATCTAAACTCATTTTTTTTAAAGAAATAAAATATTATTAGAGTACATTATATAAGCGTAACCATCCAAATTTAATTATATATGTGCAACTATTTTAGATAAGAAATCGTTTACCACGCTAAACCTGTAGTAATATTAAAAATAAAAATGTTTTATTCGAAAGAGATTTTGATCGAACTAACTGTTCCAAGATATAATAATAAATATATTATTAATTGTGTTTATTGAAAAGGGTGAATTAATCGTTGTACTCATTGCTGGACAGAGCTGTTCTTTTTTACAGTTTCTCTAAAAGTGTGGATTATTTAATTAATGCTATTAGATGGAATGTGATTCTCTATTTTTCCATTATGTTTATAGATGAAACTTTATAGAACACAGTACAGAACCTAATTGAGCAAGATTTGAGATTTTTTAATTTTATTTAACGACCCACTAGTATATATATATATATATATACTATATTTATATATACAGTATTATATATATTAGTGGGTCGTTGCAGCGATGACTGCAGATTTTTGCACTAAAATGTATTTCAAACTTTCTATTGGGATTGGGTCCATCTATATAAGACCTCACTAATTATTTAGTTAAAAGTTTACTCCTTAAATGCTATCAACTTTACATAGATATTTAGTTTTTGGTGTTTAATTTGAATAACAACGTATATTCCCCTCCCCCTTTCCGCCCCGATGAGAACTTTAAAATGACCCCTCTCCCAGATCTCTATCCGTTGCATCAAACCACTCAAATAATATTTGAGCGAATATTATTTTTAAACAAAGAAAAATATTTTATTTATCAATTGAAAGCTCGCTAGAAAAATCGGGTTTTAGTTTTAGACCTCTATTTTTACCGGCATCCTGATTTCCTAATCTTTAAAATGAGTGTTTGTTTGTCAAAATCTGTTGTCATTCCCTCGTAATTTCTATAACTGAAAACGGGCTTACAAAATTATATATAAGATATTATGATAGAGAAAGTGATACAATCTGAGAGTGAAAATGAGATACAAGTGTTTGAGTGTGTGATTGTGTAAGTGTGTGGGTGAGTGTGAGAAAGTGAGTGTGGGTGGGAGAAAGTGAATGTGAGGTGTGAGAAAGTGAGAGTAAGAGACTAAGGCTAAGGCCCAACGGACAATTTTTCCCGCCCAGACTTAAGCTAAAAAAGGTACGGATACAAAAGTAGAATAGGAGATGCTAGACGGAGCGATAAAATCAGCGTAGTCACAGCTGCAAAATTTATAAACAAAAAGAGAGAGAGAGAGGCTACACAGAGCGACAAAAACTAAAAAGCAGCATAGTCGCAGCTGCAAAATTCACAACAGAGAGGCTACACAGAGTGACTTATACCGCTTGTCGCCCAAGAATTTTCTACAATGTTTTCTGCATTTCAATAGGGAAAACATCGTTCTTTTTAATTATACCAGGAAAAATGATTTGCCACTCCAAGCTACGTGGTGTATGTGTGGTGTAACCAAGGGCGCCCACGTGGATTTTCCAAATGGGGAGCGTATTGGAGTCCCATTTGCCTCTCCTCGAGAGAAAATTTCACGAATCTAACCTTGAGGGAGGGAATTTAAAGTGTCTGAACTTAATTATGAGCTAATTATGAAAATCAAGAGCCAATTCTCACAAACATATTTTTCTAAAAAAGTAACAAAAAATAAAATTTTATTGTAGTTGAGCCCATTGAAAGTAATCTTATATTTTTCACAAGTTTATTGAACAGAACAAAATGAAAAGAAATCTGTTGAAGAGGGAATGGTAGGAAATGTACATTTTATCATTTTATCTCCGGTAAGTTGGATATTGATGATTCAATGTTGTTGAAAGCAGATTGTAGCTAAATCTCAAACATGAAATTTTTATTTTTCATAAAAATTAACAAAATAAAAGAGTAAATATTATAGAATTATAAAGGGGTCAGAGCCCCCCTTATCACCCATTTGTGGACGCCCGTGGCTGTAACATCATTGATTGTAGTCCATCGACGGGAACTTTTCAAAGCGTATAATAACAATTACTTCAATAACAATAAAAATCGATGACATTGTCATTCATTTTAAATATCGAATATTATAACTAACAATAAAAATATAACGCTTATCACAGCACACTAAACGTGGCTTTGAGTTACACTTGAATGACCATTGGAGGAACGGGAGGCACAATCCTGAAGGAGGAGCGTCCCTCGGTTTTGGTCGCACGTGTGGCAAGCTAGAGGCGGGATAGGTCACCTGGAAAATGGACCCGGCGCATTCCAACGTGACATGAACTTGAAGCCGAATCAGACGTACCTCTGTCGTGCGATATTTATCGCTGTCTACATACACCATTAACCACTTGGTTTCCATTTTTCGCGCGTTCAAAAACAACTTGAACGCAGCAGCGAAAAATCGTTCGTTTGGCCTTAGACTAAAGAATGAGCAATTTAGAGAGCTCAATTGAGTGTGAGCGAGTGATAGTGAGACATATTGGGAGAAGAGAAAAAGTGAGTGTGTGTGTGTGTGTTTTGTGTGTGTGTGTGTGTGTGTGTGTGTGTGTGTGTGTGTGTGTGTGTGTGAGGAGAAAGAAAGTGTAAAATTATGGGAGAGATATTATGTGAAAGAGAGAGAAAATGTGAGGGTATGAGAGTTTTAGAGAGAAAGCTAGATATGGAGAGATTAGTTTAGAGAAAGAAAATTAAAGTGAGAGAGAGTTAGGAGAGCTTAAGAAAGAGAGTAAAGAGTGTTAGAGAAGAGCTTAAGAGAGAGTGAAAGAGCTAGTAATAGAAATTTAGATAGCGAGCCTGAGAAGTTTGAGAGAGAGAAAGTGAGATTGATAGAGTGAGATTGAGATAGAGAGTGAGAGAATTTGAGAGAGAACGTTTGAGAGAGAGAGAGGGGCATTCAAGAGTTAGAACGTTAGAGAGAGAGAAAGACAGAGAGCAAAGCAAGCGCTTGAAAGACAGAGAGCGTTGAGACAAAGAAAACGTTTTAAAGGGAGATAGGAAAGAGATAGAGCATACATTAAAGATAATGTGAGATAAATTGTGTGATAAATGAGTGTATGTGAGGGTAGAGAATGTGTGAAAGAGAGAATCAGAGAAGATTATATTAGAGAAGTGTTTTATAGTGTGTGTGTGTGTGTGTGTGTGTGTGTGTGTGTGTGTGTGTGTGTGTGTGGTTTGGGGGAGGGGGAGAGTGCGGGGAGAGAGAGTGAGAGAGAGTGTTAGATAGAGAGAGATAATGTGAAAATATAGATGTGGTATACAAAACATTGAGGTACTTTGAAATATCATTCCTTAAAATTAGGTATCAACATGGAAACATAACTGAGGTTAATGTATTGTAAGAATGTGAAAAGATAGATGTGGTACATAAAACATTAAGTTTAAACATAATATCCTCAAAACTAAGCTATAAAATGTAAACAGAGCCTGGCTTATATTTGCATTGTGTTACTATTTGCTAAGATGAACATAAAAACCAATTATTTAAATAAAATGAACATCAAAACCCATTATTTGAAAAAAATAAATGGTACGGCGCACCGCACAGACTTTCTCTCTCTTTCTATAAACTCGTAAGATTTCTGAACGGAATAATGTACATTGTATCATCACCACTCCACATAAGAAAACGCATAAAATAATATACAATGATATAAGAAAATGAGAAAAGAGGCGTATCTTTGTCCACCTAAGAACATTTCAAACAGTTTAATGTCTTCCACAAGGGTCAACACTTCGTATTAAAATTTCGATTTCTGGTTAAGGTTTTAACATTTTATAAGGTGTTGCAGATCTTCAAGTCATCGCATTGATATTTAATTATTCATTTATACATTTTAACCAATAAAAAATGTAAATATTGACTATTGATCTAAAATGGAGATAGATCATTGCTATGCAAACATTTCGCCTAAGAGATTTAAGGAAAAATAACATACTATTTTAGATACTTATTATATTTAATTACTTATGGCATTGGAGAATTATTGCGTTAAGACTTAAGTAGTATATCTTTAAAACTAAAGCTCACAAAATTGTATTAATATATTTGCAAATATCTCAGAAACTGTTGCTTTTATAAAAATATATGTCAAATAAAAGTTTTTTATTTCTAATAGTCCTACACTTTTGCAATGATAAGTTGTTTAGTTTCTCCAATAGTTGTGGAGATACGGAAATTAACGCTTCTGTAAAGTACCCTAAAAATCATTTTCATAGGAAAATGAAAATAGCCAGTTTATTTATAATCTTAATCAACGCCTAGATACGAATTTTAATCAAAATCATTTGAGCAGATTTTGAGAAAACCAATTTTTTCTCTTTCGCCCTTCAGTAAACTACCCTCAATTATAAGTTTTTATAGACACACAGACAGACGGCATGCAAAGCTATTTTTTAGGGTTCGGGGGGTCATGAGACGTCGACATCCATCAACATTTCAGTTAGTTTTTTTTACGGTCGCAATACTTAAACTTTAATGTCCAAAAAGTTAAAAAAATTTATAAAATTGCGTATAGATTGAAAGTTATTATTTTATAAAAATATGTTTCGGATAAAATATTGTATTATAGATATATATACATATTTGTAATGCTAAGTAAGTTTCATATCTCAAATAGTTTCGGAGCTATTATAAAAAATGTTAATTAACGCATCAGACCGGAGCCCTTAAATCCATTTTGCCGAAATATGAGGGTAGCCATTTTGTTTGGAATATTTATTAATGTTTATAAATGAAATTTAATCGAAAATCGTTAGAGCCGATTTTGAGAAATTCGACCTTTTCTCTTTTTGCCCTTCAGTAAACAACCCTTAATTTTAAGTTTTAATAGACACACAGACAGACGGCATTGCAAAGACTATTTTTTAAGGGTTCGGGGGGTAGTGAGACGTCGACATCCATCAACATTTCAGGTTATTTTTCTTACGATCGCAATACTTAAGCTTTAATGTTCCAAAAAGTTAAAAATATATATATAATTTGTATAATTGAAAATTATTGATTTTATAAAAATATGTTCAATAAAATATTTGTATTATAATATATATACATATTTGTAATGCTAAGTAATTTCATATCTCAAATAGTTTCGGAGCTATTATAAAAAATGTTAATTTACGCATCAGACCGGAGCCATTAAAGCCATTTTGCCGAAATATTGAGGTACCCATTTTGTTTGGAATATTTATTAATGTTCATAAATAAATTTAATCAAAAATCGTTAGAGCGATTTTGAGAAAATCGACTTTTTCTCTTTTTTCCCTTCAGTAAACTACCCTTAATTTTAGGGGTAGATATCCAATTCCAAAAACCCCTCGGAATATCTATCAATTTAGAATCGGTTATAGGGCCAGGCATCACAAAGTAGAGAAGACAGACAACAAGAAATTCAAAAATTTTTATCGGTATGAAAACAACAGAATACAAATTGAGTTCATATTTTATACGCCAAACCATATATTTTACTGTAGATATTACAGCATGCAGAATTAACCCAAAAGTTGACTTAAAAATAAAAATGACATTAAACTTAATTCATGATATAAATCGGTTTCATGGACACTACTATTTTTCCCGACATCCTGGACTCCTAACTGTTAAAATGAGTGTTCGTTTGTCAAAATCTGTTCCGACATTTCCTCTTCATTTCTATTACCGGAAACGGGCTTATCAAATTATATATAAGATATATACTCAAATTTAAAACAATATTCATGTAATGTCGATAACATAATAGTTTACTTTTATTAAGTTCAATAGGGAAGATAATTATATATATATATATATATATATATATATATTACCTATACAATTTTATACATATGTATTATATATACATCTACTCTATATGCGTATTATATATACATTTATAGTTAGTATATTTATGTATACATTGTTTTGGATATAGTGATGAAAGTTAAATGTTGCCATCTTAATTAGTCTTTTTACAATAGAGTAAAAATCTGTATAAGAAATTATTATGTTTATGATTAATTTATATTATTGTTTCTAATCTCACCAATAATGTTTTTTTTTCAATATTAAAACAAATGATACCAGAAAAAGATATCTTCTAGCATTCATAAAATATCAATTTTAAATAACAACACACATCGCTGTACACGGAAACTAATGAGTAACCAGATTCATATATTATCTTAGAACTATACCTTGGTTGAAAGTCAAGGCAGTTTTTATCGTTACTAAAATATTAATATTTCTCCTTGGATTTACTTGAAGAATACTTTATTCAATAGTGCGTTTCATTAATAGAGAATAGCTTCTGTGGTTGTGCTTAGCATTAGAGAAGTGAAATTTTTTAACTTGTGCAGAGTCTAATTGTTTTTGTAATTTACTGTGTTCTATAACATTGTCATACATCAAAACACCTCTCTGCACATTCTGTAGGAGCCAAATTCAATAATAATAGGAATATCTTAGGCCAAGTTTGGGCTTAATGGATGGCGTCTGTAAATATCTCCCAAGCCTAGCTTAGCAATACTCAGTTTGTTGTTAATTATGTTCAACACTAAAACCAATTTGGTTTCACCTGCGCTCTCAGAGATTCCAAAAACACGAACATTGTTTCACATTTGGTATTGTTCTAGATTGTCTTAGGCTGTAGTAATCTCCCGTTTCCAACTATAAAACCCATTGTCACGCATCTTAGCTCGCTGGTGAAATTATTGTTTGATTCAATATAGAATTGATGAGTGGATAACAGCGCGTGTCATGGCCTCCATGATATTGTGCACTTGGTATTCAAATGGTATTCAGTGCACAATGCCATAATAATGTAGAATTACCAATATGGCATTGCATTGTGCACGGAATACCATTTTTCACTTTATTTTTTAAGTTGAAAATAACACATAGCTGTGAAGTCAAAATACTACTACTAGTCAGATAATATTACTGAAGTATTTTAGCATAAGAACACTCTTAAACAAGCATTTAACAATTACAATTTACTCAAATGAACACGAGTCGAGACATATAAACCAACATAGGCCACCATCTTGCTACCATTTTATCACTGGAAATAAAAGGTAGCCAGACCAGTATAATATATTAGATAGGACATACTTTTACTTAAACAAAAAAACATGTAGCTATTAACATATCATTGCACATTAAATTATTCTTAGTAATTGGTATTCATATACAATCAAATAGTGTAACTTATTTAAATACATGCCCTTTATATCTAGACCATATTAATTACCATTTTATATCAATAGAATATATGCTAATCAATTGGCAAGTTCAAAATGACTGCCATCATTTTTTTTAAATACATTTTTTCCCTTTACAAAGAAAAGACACCAAGGAAACCTAAAGTATATCTCCTGTAGGAAATGTTATGCTCTTTTTATGTGCTTCTCGGTAAATTTTACTGAAGATAAATCATTTTCAAGGTAATTGCGAAACACGGGAGAAAGCTACCCCTTGATCCACAATTTTTCCAAGATGGTGGACCTGTTACCGAACGGTTTGGTCAGGATTCTCAATATGTTGATAAGGAAGGCAATTGCAGCAATCTTATGAAAAAACCTAATTAATTATATCACCAATTAAGTATAAAAAATAACTAATTCACCTGAATTACTGACTGTTTTGAGAAAATTACACGAGATTCTTCTGCCAAGATCCAGTTAAGACTTTTTTTTTTAGGAGGGAGGTGTGAAATGAGAAATGGGCTACTGCTGCTGCAATTGACAGAAACCTGAGATAAAGATTGCATGGGTTTCCTGTACCGGTTGAACAAATGGATGTTTCACGAAATAGTTAAAAGTATAATGCTAGCAATCTGAGAACCACCTCGTAATTTAAGTTTCCGGTATTTAAATCTTGTGCGTTTGTTAAAATTGTCAAAGAAATGCAAAGCATATAACAAAGCAGCCTGTCTACAATGCATATTGGTGAGGAAAGTCGACAAGAGCTGAACAGCATCTTATATCATGCCAAGGTCAGACCTAAGGTCATTTAATATTACCTACACCTTAGATTTACTCGAACTAATTGTCAAGATCATCTTGTTTGGATTCCTCGTAACGACAGTTCAGGTGTGATACGGTGGTGTATTAAAGGAGTTTTTATCTAAATTTTCCAGACACTTCCTCCATGATAATGTGAACACAATTCCTAATAATTATATATCCTTGCCTCATCCCAGAACTCTTGATTAAATTAAGATATCCAGAGAGGGATTTTATCCAATGAGAGGCTATGAAAAGTAGAGTGGGCAAAGTAGTTTTCGAGTCTTTTTAAATTTCATAAAAATATACCCCCTTCAATATGTTTATTTGCATCAAATATATGAGTTCTCACGGGTGTCTGGTAAGGGATATACGTTCCCCCAATATCTGTGTATAAAGGGAATGTAGAATTTAATTGAGTATTTATTTAAATAAATTACTTAATTTTAAAACTTCAGTTACTTCACACATGAAATGTATGCCCCATTTAAACAAATTGACCCAGACTAACTTATGTGGACATTAACGCTTCAAGCTCAAGCTGATCCTACAAATTAGATATATTAGGTTATTTAGTAAGCTATGTCACCTTAAGTCTTACTTGAAAATAGTATGTTTCAATATAATAATCATTTGGGTGATTAATTGTATATTATCGCGAATCAAACAAGTTTATATATTAAGTATTAAAAGTAAGCAGTGATTGTTGAGACAATGTTCACTTAAAATAGTGTAAATCTAAATACAGATAAAGTAACGCTCTTGTAAGGAGCTTGTGCCCATACTTTTTCAAACTCTAAAATTATCGAGAAAAGTGTAAAGCCTATTTAAATTAGGTATACAAGGAAAATATTGAATTTATATTAATGGTTGGCTGAAATATGAAATTTTGACTATGAAGCTAGTACATAATGGGAAATGTTAGATAAGAATCCATTAATAATCTTAATTTCAAATTATTAATAATGTGTACCACCCAAATCTTATGAGCCAGTCACTCATAATTATTAGTTTTTTAGATTGAATGGAAAAATAAAATTTTAATCAAATAAATGAATTGATAATATACTAGATTTTATCTAAATTTATCAAATGTGCTGCAGATTCAAAATATTCAAATACTATTAACTTTTTTGCCATGTATCAGTAAAAAATAATTATATATATATATATATATATATATATATATATATATTATAATAAAAGAAATTGGTATAGATTGTAACGTTGTAAATGTTTCTAAGAATTGATCAAGAAAGTAATACTAAATTGTTTTTTGAGGGGAATAAATAGGCCCTAAAATGAATAAAAAATACGAGAACATTTCAGTCACACAACAGTAGGAACGGAAATGAAATGAAGTTATAAGATTCTAATCCCTCCTGGAAGTAAGCCATGGGGCCTCCTTCGTTCGGCTGATCGGTCTTAAGATGACGAATTGATGAGAAAAGGGATTGGAGAGTGAGAAGGGGAGGGGGCATAGAATTAAGATGGAAAGGTGGAAAGACCAGTAGAACGGTCTAGATGAGATCGCTTTGCAGTAAGAAGCGGGTCTCGTAATGGCGTAAAGAACATAGACTACCGACCAAAAATGCCCCACTTTTAAGACATCAAAGAGAAAGAAGGGGGGATGAAAAGGAAATGAAAACTGTACAGCAGTGTAAGTGACTGGTTAGTCTTCAGGAGAAGGAAGACAGAAGAAAGGGGGTGAATTCTATCCAGTGAAAGGTTTAATGAAATAGCAGTCAACAAAGTGCCAAGTAGCTTTAAAGGTTTTTACAAAGAAATAGTGTGCTTTCTCATTACATAGTTTTTTATTCAGAGAAATATTTTTAAGTTTTTTTCTAAAATTCATTCAAAAAAAGTATATCTAAATAGTAATTTTGAATAGACATAATTTAAAATATTTGGTAATAGTTGGAGCTGAAATAATATTGAAATATCAAACACAATTTAGAGATAGAATTAATCTAGTGTGAATAGAGGTTCATATTGAAACAGTATGTTAGTGGAATGGAAATTATAAGTGTTTAGTCCCTTTCCAACACAAATATAATATTATACCCTAAAAAATATAATAATGTGTGGTTTAAAATTCTTAAATTTAAGTAAGTTAAAATATAATTTAAATAATAGCTAAAAATAGAATAAAATCAAAACGAACAGAATCAAATATAAATGCAAATACAAATATTCTACTTAATTGATAGAACATATAACTACAAATAAACACATAGATAAATAAATAAAATATTATACATAAGATATAGGATATTTTAACATCAACATATTATTTTAAATTTACAACATTATTTTATTTTATAGTTTAATTTGTTACTTTATTAAAATAAATAGTTAAGATTTCAAACATTAGCTATTTATTCAGATTAAACGTTTTAAAAAGCAATCAACAATTGCATCCGTTTAGACTGATCGTTAACCTGTTTTATTTTATTCCGATACCGGAAATGATAGCACATCTTATCTCTCAGGAAATATCTCACACATATTACACTTCATAAAATGTAGACATGTTAATACGTTTTAATATAAAAACAACCAATATATATCTCATCAACATTCCTTTGACCTATATAATTTAGCAGATATTTCTAATAATTAATAAAAATAAATCAAAGAGTTAGATAAGTCATGTGAGCACTTACAAAATTAATATTGATATAGTTATTAAAAGCAATATCGAGTGAGACTTATTTACAATTATTAAGAACAACATAAAATAAGATTATTTTTCAATTTAGACCTAAATGTTTTATAAAATAAATAGTTTATTATAATAATTATATGTTCTAAAGAGATAAAGATAGTTAATTTATGACAGCTGTAATCAAATCCTAGTTGGGTGGATCAAGGGTTGTGTTTTCTTAATGGTTTCCTATTCTCCCTCAACCTAAATGCGAGTTTATTTTCTCTAAGCTCTACATTCCCTATCACTCCTTTATTAGTGAAAATATGTTTATTTCCCGAATTGGTAGTAAAATACGGTCCATCCCTCACCACAAAAAACCTTTGACTTATTTTTAATAGCTTAACTTAGCCTTATTTAACTTGAGGTCATAAACTCTGACACCAAGGAAGTCCAGACAAAATAATAGTTTTTTTTAATGGCCATGGTCATGCAAAAAAAAAAATATAATATAAAAATAATGTGGTGCATCACCGAGACTTTCTCCCTCTTTTATCTTAAAATAGACGGTTACTAAAACTCTTAAGATTTGTGAAATAAAATAATAAGTATATACATTGTCGTAGAAACACAATAAAAAAGATCACAAATGAAATAATATATACTCTTACTTACTTAGGCTCTCTAGGATAGACTAGAAACACTGTTACAGAAAATTAAAAAAAGAGAATCAGCTTTATCCACTAAATATCATAAGAATCATGACAGACCTAATTATAAAGTATGTATATTTGCTTATAGCTAAGAAAATATTGGTTTTATAAAAATGTATTTCAAATAAAATATTTTCATCTTTAAAAATACAAAAACTTTACGATGATAAATTATTTTGTATTTCAAAAGTTGCGGAACAATGATGAAATTTGAAGATTTAACTCATGTAAAGTATCCTCAAAGTCATTTTCATGAGAAATTGAGGGTTTCCATTTTGTTTATAGTGATATATTGTTCAAGATATAAAATGTAATAAAACTCATTAAAGAGAATTTGGGAAAAGTTGATATTTTTTTTTTCCTTAAGTAAACTACTCTTAAATTAAGTATTAGGAATCTAATTCCAAAAGAGCTCGGGTCTACCTTATGAAAACCCTAGATATCAAGTTTTAGCCTAATCAGTAAACAGTTTTGGCCCCAGCCCGAGGTATAGACGACAGTGACCACTTATTTTGTTTCAGGGGTTAACATTTATCAAAGTCTCAAATTAAATTTTTTGGCGATCACAATACTTTCCTCCTATGTGTCGAAAGAAAGTAAAATATTTGCAAAGTATTTATCTTTAGAATAAAGAATATACTTAATTGGGAAGTAACATTTATATATATGATTTCAAATACAGTAAAACCCATTAGACCGAATCCCGTTAGTCCAAAATTACAGATAATCCTAACACACTTTTAGTAAAATTGGGAACAAAGTTAAGTCAAATAAAATGTATCTTATGGTTAATAAGCTCAAAGTTGAAATGAATGAAACAGTGATATCTGATTAAAGAAATACTTAATATTTACACGTTGTAGTCAACATAATGTGTTTTTCCTGTAACTAAACATAATAACAGTACATATTACGTGATATATATCAGTTAATAATTAAAATATGAGTAAAACTCTTTAAGCTGTAATTTAAAATTCGTAAAATAACTTATCCCCGTATTCTCCCGCTTAATCCGAATTTCCGCTAATCCTAACAAGCTTAGGTCCCAAATAGTTCGAATTAAGTGGTTCAATTTACTTGTGATGTGTTGTGTTTTCACAACGATACTAACAGCCACACAACTGGAAGCACGTGAACAAAGGCACAGTCCCACTTGGGCTGGTTTTAAAGTGACCTAAGAGTCAAGATTAATCTATATTCAATATTTCTTCATCCATAGTCCGTTAGTGTAAATATAAGAATATCCCAGACTGTGGTCATATCACGCCATTTTAATCTTGAGAAACATCTATTTTAATAGCGAAATATATTAATATCAGTTTCAGTATCTTTAATAAAATATATGGTATGTAATACTGGGATATACAAATATAAAAATAAAGAACACAACCTAGATAATTTCTATAAAATTTTTTTTTTAAAAATCTAAATTCAATATGGAAATAATTACGGCAAAGAAAAAATAATGTAAATCTGAATGGTTGTATTACCCCTTTTATCTTAGTAAACCATCCTAAGAAAGATTTCAGATATGAACTAAAGGACTTGCAATCAAATTCAAGGCCATATAGTTATTCATTATTAATTTGGGAGTACTACACTTTATGAACAAAGAGCAGCTTCATTTTAAAATTACAATTCTTGAAATTCTAGTCTAAATGGTGAGGTTAGTTAAATTTTAATCAAAAAAACCACAAAATAAGATAAATAGTGGTTCCCGTGGCCCATTAATAACCATTTACTTAATATTCTGAAAAAATTAATAGAGTACTTAGTAAAATAAATTTATTTTTATTGCTAGTTTCACTAACTGCCCTGGCATACTAATTTTAATCAAATTATGGAATGTAGATGAGGAAAGTAAGATTAGAGGGAATTGTACTCACATTTGTAGGGAGAGATAGTGAGAAACAATTTAGGAAATCCAACCTCAATTAACCCGATTGGGATTCAAATCCCAGCTTCCCTACCAACGTAAAGTCCGAATAGATGAGCCTGACATTTAAATCCGTTCTCACAAATATAGTTATATAATTTAGTAATACTTTCAACCTCAAAACTTAGTTTTAACTTATTCAACTTAATTTTATGGGATAGAGATTTCGATATAATAGGTATTAGAGGAAATTTTCCATCCTTAGTGTGGAGAGAGGATGGGAAAATCACAGCGTGAAATATAAATTGAAAAACCAATTCAATCTCCCAGTGTTGGGATTAAATTCAATATCCCTCTCACAGATCATCCAGTCTAATAGAAGTTTCGTTTCCTTATACCATGTGACACCGGTAAGGGTTTCATCCCTTTACAAATGAATAAATATATAGCAGTAGCTAAATTTCAATCTAAACAAAAAACAAAACAGAATGTCTCCAAACTCCACCGGTATAATAACTTTTTATCTATATCGGGGGGGTCTATGGTAATTTGGGATGAGTTAGAGATGAACCAACGGTGGTAAGTTGAATTACTAACTTAATTACTAAACCCATGAATTTGTTAGCCTTCAGGCATTACGGAACCCTTCATTGGAGTTGGCTGAGGTGACATGGAAATACAACAAATCATTACGGAAGCAATGTCCTGCCTGCCCTTTCCTAGGTTACAACTACATAACAAAGCTGAGATTTAAAATATACTCTGAAATGAAATAAATATATATATATATATATATATAATATAAATTGTTGAAATAATAACTACCTACAGACTAGTCATTAACTAAACAAAAACCCTCTTTGGTGTCTGCTTGGTTTAAGGAGCTGTTCTCGCAGTAAACTAGGCTGCCGATGACGGGAAGATTGAGGTTCAAATCTCGTTCGGGTGTATTGAGGGTGGTTTTTTCCAAAATGATTGTACACTCTCCCTTCATGAAAATACTGGTACATTTACTCTAAATATATCCTTCCTAATCCCTAAAACCACTAGCGTAATTAGTACATAAGCCTAGAACCAAAACAGATAGTAAGATAAGGCGCTATAAACATGTTAAATAAAAGTTGTATTTTTTCTATTTTATGAATTTAAAAACTCAAGATGAAAAATATTCATCAGCTATTCTCAGAAAAAAGCACATTCCTTTATCGAACTAAGAGTACCTGGTTTAGATTCCTAGTATCAACAAAAACTGTATAACGTGTGAATTTGAGGTTTCTTTTATTACAGTGATGAATTAACGGCAGAGAGACTGATTATTGTGTATTTTCTAATATTAGATCTTGAGTCATGAGTAGATATAAGATTCAGAAGGTACACTTTAGATACTACTGAGAGAATTGGGAATCAATATCAATCATTAAAAAAAAAGCAGATATAAGTTTAAATAAAGCTTTGTTTTGGTTAAACTTTATATGTAAACTGATATATGAAGATTAAAACTAGTTCATTAAATAATAAATAATTTTAGTTATTTATCACCAAGTTCTCATTTTTATTTGGCGTCTGAAAGCGCACTTATAATAATAATAGCCCATCTTTACTTGCAATACGAAAAATAAAAAATTGAATCCACTACACCTAGCGTCTTTTCTGATATTAGGGTTTGATATTAAAATGTATAATTTGTAATCAAAATTAACTTTTAGAGTTAAAAAAGGTTGTATTTGATTTATACAAATATATGTGGCCTGTATGTTAATTCTCATCTTTCTACTATACAAAGAAGAAGGGCACATATAAAGTCAAAAAGAAATGGCATTTAATTCAAAGATATATATTTATTAACTGTACATATATATATGCATTCTCACCAAAACTTACTATCCATTTAGACTATAACCATATGAACTAATTACTCTAATTTATTTGGGATAGAAAATGATGAATTTTAAGTGTACCCCCACTTTCGTGGAGAGAGGGAGGAAAACGGTTTAGGTAATACATTCCTCAACACACCCAAACAAGATTTGAATCCAGGTTCATAGGTCATCGGCATTCTAGTCTATTGTGTTTGTGATGTTTTAGACAATTCTACCACCGAAGCCGTTATTAAATTTATTCTATTTACACCTCTTAAATATTGACACCACGCGTTGTTTTTCATTTGATTTATTTGTCCACACACGTCATTTGTGGTAAAACTGGTTCATTCCTCTACGATACTACCAGCCTATTATATAGCTTAAATCGTTTTAAATATTAGTTGGTGGTCTAGGGGTAAGGTGTCAGACTTCTGTGCTGGAGGTCCGGGTTCAATCCTCGGTCCCGGCACAGATTTATCTGATTGCCGAACCCTTCCTTCACCTCTGACAAGACGTGTATTAATCACAACTTGTGAATGTGAGGAATGCCAGGCCTCCACCGTGGTTCGGATCCCACGTTAAACTATAGGTCCTCCATTTCATCTCACAATCACCCTACCATTACCCATTAGCGTAAGTGCGTATAACCCGAACGGGTAGTAAGTCGCGGTGCTTATAATAATAATATAAATATTAGTTGCGGGTACTTAATGGTCAACGCTAGACTATAGTATAATATTGTGCTCAGTTGCTAGGTCGTTAAGTATCGTACCAATAAGTTATTTTATATCAAATAAATATCATATTGATTAATTTAAATTTGTTTATTGAATAACTTACAAGCTTATCATACTTAAAAATTGAAGAGAACAAATGTGACATTTGGGTGAATGGTACCTTTTGGTTGTTAAACACGCAATTGGAACCTCTGAATAGTTTGATCTTTTCAGCCCCATGGCACTTAAGGAAGGGTCAACAGATTATAATTTACCCCAACACACAAACAAGGATACACTAGATCCTCAACCAGGGTAAAAACATGCCGTGAAAGTCACGGTGAAGGTGAATATAGATGTGGTTATGTGGGGTAAAAATACCGAGCCACTCGATCCAAACGGTGAATTTCTCGGCTATCACAGGTCACAGTTGTTTTCAAACGCCTGTAGGAGCAACAGTGTTGATGGAACTGGGGCATCGCCCCACTTGGATAGAATTTGTCCCTTTCTTTCAAAAAATATCTCCCCCCCTTAGATATATTTCAAACTATCTTATATTAACTAATATGAAGCTTAATGATGACCTTAAATCAAACTTTAAATTATTTCTATATAGGCATACAATCAATTTTCAAATTTAGCTTCAGGAGGCATCGAAATATTTGAAAAAATCAAACAAAGAATACTATAAATAGCTTCTAGAGCCATCCAAATTTCAAATTTTCTAAGTAAGAAGAACCAAAAATAGCTTATAGAATCTAGATACATAAAACTTTGAAGAATTTTCACACGAGGGCAATTCTAAATAATTTCTGAAATCATTCAAATTTAAAAAAACTTATTTCTGGATGTTCACTTTCCAAATATATTCTAGAAACATCTAGTTTTCAAAAAAATGTCCAGAAGAGGACCATTCCAAATAGCTCCTAGGTGGATAAAATTTTCAAAATATCAGCCGGGATAAAATCACTTTAGTCAGCTTTTATATCCATCTAATCTTCGAGAAAAATTCAGGTAAATACCAATCTTAATATTTTCAGAGGCATCCAAGATTCCAAAAAATGTATAGGTGAAATTTAAATTTAAAAAAATAGTCTGGTTAAGAAATATTTAAACTAGCTTCTAGAGGCATTTGCATATAAAATAATTATTGAAGTACGAGTTTTACAAATGGCTTCTAGAAGCAGAACAATTTCAAACAATTTTGGAGGAAGAACCACTATAAATAGATTTTTAAAGAGTCAGGTTTTTGAGAAATTGGGGAAGGACAACCTCAAATTAATGACATAAAAACTGGTGAGGCCTCTCCTGGAATAAACTATTCCCCTTATAAATGTATTTCGCACTTTTGATATTGTCAAATATGAATCTGAAAGAATAGCGTCAAACTAATAATAACTTTTAGAGGCTTCCAAATTTAAAAAAATTCTCGAATATTACTCAAAATAGCTTTTGGAGGTATCCATTTTTCAAAAATTTGTGGAAGGAGGGTCTATTCAAACAATTTTTATAAGCTTCCATCTCTTAAAAAAATTCTGAAAAAGTCTACTCAAATAACATATAAAAATAATATAAAATAAAATAATTTTCAAAAAGTTGAGAGTAGCTTTTAGGGACATACCATTTTAAAACAACTATTGGTGGAGGGAGAGTAGTGTAGGGGGAGTGTGTAAGGCAAGTTCTTTTTTTTCTTTTTTTTTGTGCCGCCCTTAAGCAAATAAGTTTCAGCCACTACTGTGGAGACACATTAATAAACATAAAATTTTTATTTTATGTAGCATGAAATGAATCGTGAAAGTAGTGATGATATAGTTATTAACTGTTCTTTCATTGCGAACACTAAACTAAACTGTTTGGACTGTGGACTTCCAGGCCGAATGATGCTTTTATAACGTGTGATCCAGCTCAACCAATCACAGACAAGCAAACCTCCAACATTGCTCTAGGTCGCGATGATAAAAACAAACAAGTTTGTTTGGTCATCGACATTGCAGTGACCATTGAAGGTGATCTCCTCAGCGTGCACTTAGTTATTTCTTTCAAAGAGTTTGATTTTCATCGATGAAACAGCCACCACTATTGAGTCCTGCTTGGCAGGTTTTTACACTTACGGAAGTTTCGCTGCGATCCTTGATTGAGTCCATAACCACTGGGGTTCGCTACGGTCAATAATCAGTGAGAAAAACACTTCCAAATGTGCAGTTGTCAAACAACTCACTTTTAACATACTCATAAAATATCCCATTGATATCGTAATGGGAAGACAGTCTGGGTTAGCTTTATGTGAGGATTGGATTATGTGAAGAGTTGGGTCGCTACCTGGAAATAAATTTGTGGAAACTATCCGATTGATTCAAGATAGACATTTGTGTCCTCTTGCAAGTGAAACTATGAATAAAATGAGCTTTTTCTTAGATACCCCTTGATGGAACTTAGTGATACCCATATTGAAAGACTCAATATATCTCCCACGAAGCGCAGCCATTTGATTCTGGAGGCTGTGGGTCTGGTGTGTATCTTGTCTGTGGCCCAGCATAATTTATCTTAAAAAGTATTTAAGGAACTGTGATAAGTTTAACTTTGTTTTTAGTGAAAGCAAAAGAAAACTATGTTCAGTACACAATATAATCCTGCGGGGCGGGGGGGAGGTTAAATTTTTATAACATTATATTTCAAAATATGTAGTGTTTTACATTGGGACCATGAAACAAATATTGTCTCCCTGTCCAAGCATTCCTTAGCACGGTTTGAAAGCGTGTTCTACAATGTTCTACAAGAGGATGTAAGCCCTATATATTTAAATAACTTACCAATATATAATATGTTATATTATTTTAAAGCTCACCTATACATTCATTATAAAGACACTTCACATTTTTGAGATTCACTGACACCTAAAATTTTCTAAACACAGTTTTGTGTTTATTCATCTTGCCAGCATATCTTTTCATTTTGAAAACTGAAGTCAATTTAAATTACTTATCAAAAGTGACTAAACTATTTTTGAGGCAGATAAATACGGAACTGTTTTAGTGATGACTAATTCAAAGCTGCCACGTGCAGGCTGTGATAGACGTTGCGTTGATAGCTTTTGGGGATATCTTTAGATAAGCTAGCTAACCTTGAAAAATAAACCATCTACTAAATGTATGCATATTTAGACACGGTAAAGACCAAATAAAAGGGCCAAATCCCCTCTCTTACCTCTTCTACTCCTACTGGTCTCAGGCAAACAAACTAGAACTCTCCCTACCCCTCACAATTTCCTCACAAGTACCAGTATAAACACTGCGACGGTACTATTAAATTCGCTCATCACTCCCCCTTAGCTACAATACCCCCAGTTCCTCCTTCAAAACTTTCCACATTCACAATATACCCTCCTCTCCGCCCTTTCCAACCAAACGCTTTGCTACTCTACTTCACGCCCTCTGTGGGCTCTGCAATGAATGGGGTAAGGGGAAAGTAAAGGGGGAAAAGAAGTCCATTATAATAGTTGGGGAGCTGTACTGTTGGATTCCCCCCCCCCCCCCACTCCGATTCAATAGTCCTAGGGCTATTCCAAAGTCCATCGCTAGCTACAGTTCAACGTAGCTACGTCGTTCTAGCCCTCACTTTATCTTGCACCACCTTCTACTTCTCCAAAACTCCTCGCGGTCACAACTAGACTCCCTAAGCCCCCCACCCCCCCAAACCCCTCTTGTAAACTCTCATTATGTAGTGTTCCTCGTATTAAGAGCTAATTAATCACTTGGATAATCATGTAACGCGTGTTTTAAGCCAGCTGAAACTGTATAATGTTGAACGTAGTTTGAGAACAAGGTTTATACATTTCTACAAAATAACTTTAGGTCTTATTGAACGCTTTGGAGATACCCTTTCCCAAAAATAAAAACTCTTTTTACCATACAAGGTATTTAAGTGAGATGAAATTTTACTGTTCATGAATTATATTGAGATATCCATTTAATTTTAGAAAAAAAAATATTGGCTCTCTAAAAATTTTTTTATCATCAATTTAATTTTGGCGATCAACAAATTCATTTTTTATAACGAGAATAGTTAAAATAAATGTAAAATATATGTTACACTGCAGCGCACAGACTTTCTCCCTCTTTTATCATAAAATAGATATTTACAAAAAACTCATAATATATTTTGTGAAACGAGATAATAGGTTTATACATGGTTGTAGAAACACTACCCCTAGATAATAAATTAAATAATAACACTGTTACTTACTTTATGGCATTAGTAACTAATATCACTGCTAAAGAAAAATTGAGTGTATATATATATATATACTTTTTAATTCAAATTAATTCAAGTATTTATATATAGTTTTTAATTCTAAATCTTATATATAAAAATGGATGGCTAAATGTGTTGCTAACAGCAAAACTCGAGAACGGCTGGACCAATACGGCTAATTTTTTTTCCTAATATTCGCAGAAGTCCGAGGAAGGTTCTTATGAAGAGAAAAATTATAAAAATTGCACTGAAAAACGTAAAAACCACATTTTTCTTTTTCCCATTCAAACTGTTTCTAGCTGTCAATTCTAGGGATGGCGAACTGAGATAGATTAATCGAAGAATCGATTTTTTTGGGTCATGAAGATCGATTTGAGCAATGAATCGATTAAGTGAATCGATCTCAGACACCCTAAAATCGACTTTCAATTCATTTACTTACTGTTTTGTTTTATTCAAATAAAACAAGAGTACCAAACCATAATATAAAGAAGAAACATTTGAAATTTAATTAGTAACTTTAAATGCATCCGTAGATTTTACACTTTCTCTTTCTACGTTATACAGTTTGACTTTGACAGTTTTTCAGTAGATTCTCAATTAGTGCGTGTTATTTTCTTGGTTGTTTTTAAATCTTCGCTTCTCAATCATCACATTTACTTATTGTTTCATTTTATGCAAATAAAACAAAAAGTACCAAACTATAATATAAAGAAAAACTTTTGAAATTTAATTAGTAACTTTATAATTATGAACTTAACCTTAAAATTAATATAAACTACTTGAATGCATCCGTAGATTTGATAATTTCTCTTTCTACGATATACAGTTTGACTTTGACAGTTTTTCAGTAGATTCACAATTAGTGCGTGTTATTTTCTTGGTTGTTTTTAAATCTTCGCTTCTCAATTTACAAACAAGTTCCTCGATTTATCTTTGGTTTATTGGTTTATTTTGTGTTTGTGTTTCCATTTATACTCAGTTCAAGACTCATGCCGCCTATAAGACGCGGGCGGAGCAATTAGGGTCGAAGAACTCTAAATGCTAGAAAACAAGCTAATTTGCAGTCTAATCGGACTACACAGCAACGTGAAGAGCTAAATCAAATTGAAAAAATTCGGATATCACAAACCCGTGCAGCACGTCATTCAGCTAATGATCTTGCAGGTTTGAAACGAGCTGCTTTCAGTTACGATGTTTCAATTGACTACAGTACCCACCAATGCGTTGCTATTGGATCTATGAACTCAGTTTGCCGTTGGATTGTGTTGTGCAAATGGCAAAGTTAAATTAGTTCCATTGGTTCCACCACCAGAGCCATTGTACTCATTGGTTTCAGGAACAGGAACGGATTCAATACATTTCCTTACTAATATCCAAAAATATAACAACTGCTTCAAAAATTACTTCATTTGGGGCAACAAATGTAGTTCGGGACAACTTCATGCCAACTTTCAAGGTAATATATAACAAACAGACTTATCCTAATAAACCTGTATTTTTAATTCACAGATACAAGGACAAATATATCATCGAGCAGGCTCACTGTTGCCGGTGTCAGATGGCGACTACAAATTACTGCAAATTTATTTCATGGGCAATTCAACACAATAAATTGATCTGCGTTGTGCACGTAACAGTTCAATGAAGAGGTCTATTGTAGAAGAATTACAAACTTTCTTTCATCAACATAATCAGTTGATTACATTGTTCAAAACTGCACTGGATCTAATGCCATATGATAATCACAAAATTGTAATCAAAGCTGATAAAACTCCTGTGGGCAAACATGCAAGACGTTTCAATGCACCAACAATGGATGAAGTTGCCATTGTTATAGTTGGAGAAAATTTGGAAGCCCGTGATATTGTTTTACATCGCCGGAATGATCAGTTACAGCGTGTGTATGAAACACACCGCTCATATGATGCGCTACAATATCCCATCATGTTTTGGCAAGGTGAAGATGGTTATCACTTTTCAATCAAGATGATAAATCCCCTTACAGGTAATTAAAAATTTGGTTTAGCAATGGAGATTTTGTATCAGCTATTACATGTATCATATGCAAGTTCAATCACTGTCATTAAAACAATAATTTATTTACAGGTGCCAAAATCAATAAAAAAGTCAGTTCAATGAACTATTATTCATACCGTCTGATGGTTCGTGAAAATGAACACAATCACATCTTGAAATGTCGGCGATTATTTCACCAATATGCTGTTGATATGTATGTCAAAATTGAAACAGATCGATTGACATTCATCAGGTTGAACCAGACCAAACTCCGTTCTGAAGAGTATATTCACCTTCGAGATGCGATTAATACTGATGGAAATGCAGAGAATGTCGGCCGGATGACAATTCTTCCAGCAACATACATCGGAAGTCCTCGACATATGCATGAATATGCTCAAGATGCCATGTCGTATGTTCGTCATTATGGCACAGCAGATTTATTTATCACATTCACGTGCAATCCGCAGTGGATAGAAATCAAACTTGAGTTATTCCCTGGTCAATCACCCATTGATCGCCCTGACATTACGGCAAGAGTCTTCAAACAAAAGTTGAATTCTTTAATGGATTTCATTGTGAAACATAGCGTGTTTGGCGAGGCGCGCTGCTGGATGTATACTGTGGAGTGGCAGAAACGTGGATTGCCTCATGCACATATTCTGATTTGGTTGGTTGAGAAGATAAGACCAAATGAAGTTGATGAAGTGATATCAGCTGAAATCCCTGATGTACAAGTAGATCCAGGCTTGCATGAAGTAGTTATTAAAAACATGATTCATGGTCCGTGTGGAACACTTAATCAAAATTCACCGTGTATGGTGGATGGTAAATGTTCGAAGCGTTATCCACGGGCATTACTAGCAGAAACAATTACCGGAAATGATGGCTATCCACTGTATCGTCGCCGATTGACTGCAGACAACGGAAGATCAACAATTGTCAAAGTTAATAAACAAGACATTGAAATTGATAATCGTTGGATTGTTCCATATTCACCGATCCTATCAAAGACTTTCAAGGCGCACATCAATGTTGAATCTTGCCATTCCATGAAATCTATCAAATACATTTGTAAATATGTAACCAAAGGAAGTGACATGGCTGTGATTGGAGTTGGTGCATAGAATTACAATGGCAAAGCTACCCAATACCAAATGGGCTGGTATGTTAGCAGTAATGAAGCAATTGGGCGCATTTTTTCTTTTCCCATTCATGAAAGACACCCCACTGTTGTTCACTTAGACATACACTTAGAAAATGGTCAAAGAGTATATTTCACGGCACAGAACGCATTACAACGAGCTGTTCAACCATCATCTACAACCTTGACCTGTTTTTTTGAAATGTTCAGAATGATGATTTCGCCCGAACACTGCTATACTCCGAAATGCCAAAATATTATACTTGGAATCAATCCTCAAAGAAATTTCAACCACGGAAACAAGGAAAACCAGTTCCAGGTTACCCAAATGTATATTCCACCAATGCAATAGGTCGAATTTATTCAGTCCATCCAAGCAATGATGAGTGTTTTTATATGCGATTGCTATTAGTCAATGTTCGAGGCCCAACATCATTCCAACATTTACGAACTGTTAATGGTGAATTGTGTGGCTCTTACAGAGAGGCCTGTCAACGTTTGCAACTATTAGAAAATGACGCTCAGTGGGATCAAACTCTCAATGATGCTATAATTTCTTCACAAACTCATCAAATACGAACATTGTTTTCTATAATTATATCAACATGTTTCCCATCAAAACCAATTGATTTATGGATCAAATACAAAGATGATATGTGTGACGATATCTTGCATCAAATGCGCATTAGGACAGGAAATCCAAATTTAAAAGTCAGTGAAGAGATTTACAACGAGGCGTTAATATCAATTGAGGGCATGTGCTTGATGATGACAAACAAAGTATTATCTCAATTAGGCATAGCCGCGCCCAATCGCCCGATGCACGACGCTTTTAATCAAGAGTTGAAACGAGAAAAACTGTACGATCTCGATGCTTTAAGAGAATCAGTTCGAATAAATCTTCCGCTGTTGAACCAACAACAAAAGTATGTATTTGATACTCTTATGGAAGTTGTACATGATGGAACTGGAGGGATTTACTTTTTAGACGCTCCCGGTGGTACAGGAAAACTTTTTTGATTTCTTTGATTTTAGCAACAATTCGCTCACACAATGAAATTGTACTCGCACTTGCTTCATCAGGCATTGCAGCTACATTGTTGGAAGGCGGTCGAACAGCCCATTCAGCGCTAAAATTGCCGTTGAATATGCAAAACAACGAAACTCCGATCTGCAACATTTCGAAGAACTTTGCAATGGCAAAGGTTTTGCAGCAATGTAAATTGATAGTGTGGGATGAATGCACGATGGCACATAAAAAGTCTTTGGAGGCATTAGACCGAACCATGCAAGATCTGCAGAGCAATCAAAACCGATTTGGTGGTGCAATAATTTTGTTAGCAGGAGAATTTCGTCAAACATTGCCAGTGATTCCACGGTCAACGCCAGCTGATGAACTTAATGCATGTTTAAAGTCCTCCGTTTTGTGGAAACACGTAAAAAAAACTAAATTTAAGCAAGAATATGCATGTCGAGTGTCAAAATCATCGATCTAGAGAAATATTTTCAAAACAACTCATTGACATAGGTAATGGCAACTTCGCTTTAGACTTTTTCACTGGCTGCGTTACCTTTCCTGACAATTTTTGTCAGTTTACTGATTCAAAAACCGAACTCATTCAAAAGGTGTTCCCAAACGTTGCTAAAAATTACAGAGATCATATTTGATTGAGCGAACGAGCTATATTGGCTCCCAAAAAATGGATGTAAATAAATTAAATTTCAAAATTCAAAAGGAAATTGCCGGTGAATTGAGGACATACAAATCAGTTGATTCCTATACTAACCAAGATGACGTCGTCAACTATCCACCCGAAATTTTGAACTCGCTGGATTTGCCAGGAATACCGCCTCACAATCTTCAATTAAAGGTCGGATCGGTGATCATAATGTTACGAAATATCAACCAACCGCGTCCTTGTAACGGCACACGGCTAGCGGTGAAAAAATTACTAAACAACGTGATCGAAGCAACCATTCTAAAGGGAAAGTATAATGGAGAAGACGTTTTGATACCACGCATCCCAATGATTCCGACTAACATACCATTTGAATTTAAACTACTGCAGTTTCCAGTGCGGCTTGCTTTCGCTATGACCATAAATAAATCCCAGGGGCAGTCATTGAGTGTTTGCGGCATTAATCTTGAAAACCCATGTTTCTCGCATGGCCAATTGTATGTTGCATGTTCCCGTGTTGGAAAACCATCAGCTTTGTTGGTTTACGCGCCAGGTAATCAAACAAAAAATATCGTGTACCATAAAGCATTACGATGAAAATATAATTTAACACAATATTACTAAAGTATTGCAGTGTACGAAATAGAAAACTGAATTTTGTAAGTAGTTGTTTTTTATGATTATGACATTAAAAATACATAGAAAAGTATATTAATATTATGCAAATTTATTGTTTATTCCACGGTAATTATTTCATAGTAAATAAATAAAGTGATCACTCTGAAATACGTTTATATTCAATTTTTTGTTTAAATTACACATTTGTGACTGTATAGTATCACAAACTTATCTGTCCTGGTGACCATTACTGAAAACTAAAGATGTCATCACGACATGTGCACTTTATAAACGACGCCATCACCAGAACTTGACCAGAAAAGATAAGTTTGTGGGACTGCCACAGTCCAATAGCGTTTGACAGAACGACGTCTGTCGGGTTAGCTAGTTCTGAATAAAAACGTATATATATATATTTTTAAATTCAAATTATTTAAAAGTATATATATATATACTTTTTAGTTCGAATTATTTAAAAGTATATATATATTTTAATTCAGGTCTTTTAAAATGAAATTGATTATTATGTTCTTTGATGGACAGAGATGTTCTTCTTTTTTCAATTTTTCTTTAGCAGTGATACTAGCGATACTGAACTATAAGCATGTATATATATATGCTTATAGCTCAGAAAATATCGGTTTTATAGAAATATATTTCAAATAAAAGATGTTTAGCTTTAATAGTAATACAACTTTGCAATGATTAGTTACTCAGTATCTCAAATAGTTGCGGATAAATTGTGAAAATCTTAAAATTTCCCAAATGTGAAGTATCCTCAAAGACATTTTTATGAAAAAATGAGGATTGTCAGCCTGTTTATCATGATAAACAGTTTCTAGATATAAACTTTAATCAAAATTGATATCACAAATTTTGAGAAACTCAATTTCTTCTCTTTTTGACCTTCAGTAAACTACACTTAAATGTAGGGTTAGATATATAATTCTAAAAACTGCTCAGGGATACCTTCTGAAAGGCCCATATACGAAGTCTTAACCCAATCAGTAAAATAGTTTTTTTTATTCTAGTCTAAGGCACAGAGGTTGTGTATATATTTTTTTCTTTAAAAAAAAAGCCATTTAATTACAATATACTGATGGGTTTAATTTTGGTTTGAAGTTTTTTAAAAAAGCTCTAATAATTTATTTAAAATTGGTATCTTAAGAATATTGTAAATTATAAGTTATAATGTACATTATAATTATTTTTTCAAATAAATTAATTCAAGGGTAGATTACTTAAGACAAAATTTAGACAGTTAAATTTTCTATTTTTAAATTTCCTTTAAGATTTAATATAAAATGGGTATCAGGGAACTTTTTTCATGATAAGTAAGAATGTATGTTATGTTTATAAATATAAATATTTTGAGGGTAGTTCACAAATAAGTATATTTTGAAACTTTAAGATTAAATAATTAAAATTTGTTCATATTATTTTAATTTTTTGTTTCAGGAAAATTTACTAATGTTAGCTTACTGAAATTAAATTTTGAAAGTTTCGTTCCAAGCTATTATACAATATATGAGAAAGTGTGTGATTGGGCAGTACCATTTATTTTACCTGTGAATGTGGTTTAATTGCATAGCTACGACTAGTGTAGCCTTTGCTGAAGGACGTGCACGAAGAATCTCCCTACAGCGAGCTATCGAGTAGCTAATGTATTATCGTATCTGGTCCACAGCAGACTCCGCTTTATTTCACATTCAACCACGAATACTTTAGTGTGGGATGAGAACTGAAATCTAATTATCGCTTTATTGGAACTCATTAGATAGTGTTTCTGGTGTTAACGTCAAACGTCCTTGAGATTACTAAATTGAAATGAAAATTTAAAAAGTAGAAAAAAAATATTTCCAAAAAGGAATTTTTTCGGAAAAATTAAGTGAAGATTTACCATCTCACAAAATACTAAATATATTTGAAGTAAATTCACCCATACTAGGGTAGAGAGGGAATTGAAAAAAAAAAAAAAGTCAAATTGATAGGTCAAATAAGGAAACCCATTCCCAGTGGACATGGCCAAGATTATAGCCTAAACCTTTCTCTAAATCAGAGGTTCCCAATTTTTTTTGGCCACGGAACCCTAATTGATCATACTTTTTTTGGCGGAACCCCATTTTGATAATAACAAAAGTGATTGTACCTTGTAGTGTAGTTTGAATATTTTCATGTTTGACATGAAAAAAAAAGAATAATTATAAATAAAAAATAATTATTATAAGTATTATAAAACATTTATTGTACAAAAAAAAGTAACTATTTAATGTGAAGAATGAAATTATTTCACATATTTACTTATAATAGCACTAAAATTAGGCTTAATGTCTGACAATTGAACGCGAAGATCTGGAGCTGCATCCAGTCTGTTTCTGTACTTGTTTTTTGTGTAAGCGTAAGCTGAAAAACCAGACTCGCATCGGTAAGTCGTCACAAACGGAAGCAGAACCATAATAGCCTTCTCAACGACTTCAGGGTATTCATCTTTAAGTCCAATCCAAAAGTAATTCAAATTAGAATCTTCTGATTCGAATTTTTGTTTTAGAAGGGATGAACACTTAATGTCGATCAAATTCTCATACTCTGACACAGTTAGCATCGATGGTTTGGTTAGATTTGCGAATGGATTCTGAATCCAGGCGATGTCCTGTAACTTCTCCGGGCGCGGCTATGTTATGACCGTTTTCTACGAACGTTTTAGTTAATTCTCAGACAGAACTCGGAACCCCTTTGACCCTTCCACGGAACCCCAGGGTTCCGCGGAACACCTTTTGGGAAACGCTGCTCTAAATGATAATCAAATATATTACCAACTTAATGCCTCAGTTGTGTGACTTCAGGTGTGAGCTCAGTGGGATGGAAGTTGTGCTTTTTCTCAAATTAAAACGTTTTTAACCAAGCTAATGGAGTAAATGTTTGTAAGATGGAACTTTCAGAAAGTGTACCTGCATTTGCATGGAAAGAAGGAGAGAACAGGAAAAAATTTAAGTAAAAAACCCTCAATACACTCACTTGAGATTCGAGAACCCGTCACCGGCAAACTAGACACTTAGTACGTTTATTTCTCTTCACCAGAAAACTAAACATTTCGTACGTTCATTTCTCTTCACTGGGAAACTAGACATTTAGTACGTTCATTTCTCTTCACTGGGAAACTAGACATTTAGTACGTTCATTTCTCTTCACTGGGAAACTAGACATTTAGTTCGTTCATTTCTCTTCACTGGGAAAATAAAAAGACCCGCTTCAGTGGCCAAACGGTCTAAGGCCTCACTCTAGTGTTAAACTAGCCTGCTGATGACAAGGTGATTGGGGTTTGAGTTCCGGTAGGGTCTACTGAGGGTGGTTTCACATAAATGGTTTCCCACTCTCCTTCCACGCAAACGGATTACTTCTAAACCTCTTCCTTGCTTATCACTACCTAATTAGAATTATTATCTTATATGCATAGCCTGAACAGATAGTAAAACACCGTGATAGACAAAAAGTTATGTTTATGGAGTTAAGATTCCTCTTTCCACTCGAATAATTGACTGCACCGTCTGTATGCTTGACTTTTACTCTTGAAACAAGATTTTAGCTTATGCCTTTAAAAATATATATATGTTATTCCATTTTCCATTAAGATAAAAACCGGTGAAGTTTAATAATAATAATATTTAGCACCGCGTCTTATTACCCGTTCGGGTTATACACTTAAGTACTAATTACGCTAATGGATTAGGAATTGGGAAGGTTGAATTTAGAGGAATTGAACCCGCATTTGCGTGGAGGGAGAATGGAAAATCATTTAGGAAAAACCACCCTCAGTTCACCCGACCGAGATTCGAACCTCAATCTCCCCGTCCTCAGTGGTCGAGCTCAACACGACTAGCGCGTTAGCCAAATACGCCACCGAGGCGGGTTTCGGTGAAGTTACCTACCTCTATAACAAGAGGGTAAATAACATTGTTTTGAGCGTTACAGTAAAATAACCCCCCCTCTCTCTTTCCGGCTGTTCCTACACCGAAAGATGTAGACAATTGAGAGTAGGAAGTACACGTGGAAGAAGAAAGAGGAAGCGCGAAGTGGATTATATTGAATCTGTGATGATTCACCGTAATTATTACCGGCGTTATTCATGGCAGGAACATGTAAATGACCAGTATAACTCGCTGTTATTCATGTAACCAAGACGCCTTTAGGGGGGTGTATACTTTCACATGACACCGAGATATCTGTGGGAAAAAAGGACATAAAGGTCTTCTAGTAAGATCAGCGTAGATCGTAAATAGGATGGAACAATGAAATTTATATAGCACTAAGCACTGTCAATTAACTTCTGAGACTCGATGGAAGATTGTGTGCTAAATTGGTAGCACTGCAGACATTTAGTACAAATAGTTCATTAAGTGATCACCGGAGGCACTGAACGCGCCACACGTAACGAAAATAAACATTACTTCCAGTTGTCAGGGGCATGCATACATTGTGATTTTTAGATGAACCCTTTTTTCTGTTTATTTATCACTAAATTATATTTTTATTTGTAACTGTATTCGTTAGATGAATCCCTCCATAGATAATAGATGATATATATACAAAATAGTAATGTTTTGTTTTGTTATCATTATCATACTTAACAACTAATACTAAGAGAGCTATAACTTATTTCACTGTTTTATTGCTTTAATTCTGCCCCTACACGTAAAATAGTCAGTGTAGCAGGACCAAAAGTTCTGTCTCTGACACTGCAGACCAAGAGGAGGTAGCTATTTCTTCCTGACAACGATACGAGTGCGCAGTGGCATTTTACTTATAAGTAGGGATGTGATATCAAAAGAAAATTATTGATAACAGAAGTTATCGATGACCAAAATAATCAAGGTGTTTTGTATAAGTATCATGATTTATGTGTTTTTACTCATCATCTTCAGAATTTTCATGCTTGTCTAGTAAAAACAGATAAAATTTTCACGTTATAACCGTATATTTACTGTCGATTATTTTAAATCCCTAAAACTAATGAAGCTGTAATAATTCTATTGTAACACAAAAATTTGTCTTGCTCAATTTTAATAATTATGAAGCAAAATATTGTAATAAGGTTATCAAAGTTTGGAACTTAAGTTGGGAAAGAACGGAACGCAAGTTAGACTAAGTATTTTATAAACTAATTTGTTTTGGCTAGAGTAAATATATTAGTGGTTCCAGAGATATGTCTAGTTTAATTTATTCACATCACAGTTCTTGAATATATGTATCGAGTACCGCGGCATTTGATGTGAAGCTTTTTTAAATTGATAGAAAAGGTTGTCAAATTCCAGGAAGCTCATGATAAATATTTAAAAAATTTTGATCTTAATGTGTTGAAAACTAAACGAAACGCATCGAAATGAAGCAATATTGTATTTATTGTATAAAAAATATGTTTTATAAAACTGTAGCATTCTAGACATATGTTTCAAACTTAAACAAAAAAATAACCTTCATAATATTATTTAATTCTACTACGAGAACTATCCACAGCCAAAATAACTAATATAATCAGTTATTGTAAATAATAAAACCTAGAACTTACCTAGTCTCCAAATCTGCCCCATTCAAAAATCACCTGTCCACCGAGACGACTTTCTATCTACACACGACCTGTCTGGTTGAACAGTGAGGTACGACTGACCTACCTTATCCTATGACGTCAGTGCGGAGATATACTAAATTTTGTGTGTTATCAGTTATTAGTTTTTGGGAGAAACATGAGGGTATTATCACTTAATCTGTTGCCGAGCTGTCCTTTCCTATTGCTATTGTTAGAAATTCATCCTTGTTCAATGTGTATTAAAAAGGGTTATCTCAAATGGCAAAAATACTGGCCATATTTTATGTTCCCTTCCATAAGACTTTATTTTATTAAATTATTAAGACAAATACTCACACTATGGTATATTTAAAGTTGGTTTTCTTTCTAATAAAAAGAAAGTATTATAATAGTGAACATTTCTGAAACGAAATTATTTTACTTAAGACATTTTATGTGCCACAAAACAAAAAGTTGGGTATTACAAATTGTATCTTAACCCCATGTATGTATGTTTCTGGGCTGCAGCTGATTTCCTTCAAATTTAATATTAAGATTTTATATAATAATACCTTAGAGCTGTTTTTAAATTGGTATTCTCTACTTTAAATTAAGGGTAGAATACTGATGAATCATTATTGAATATTCAAAAAATTTCGAATATGGATCTTTTGCTAATTGATTTTAAAATTTATAATAGAGTAATATTTTAAATATTAAATAATATGTATACTGTTTTTTAAATAAAAATTTGTCCAAGGGAAATTGAAAGTAGCTAATTTTTAGAAAATTTAATATTTTCAAAATTTCATTCAAAATATTATTTGGATAAAAATGTTTATACATTTTTATTCTTATTTTTAAATTTAAGATTAGTTTACAAAATATTTTTAAAAATTAAAATAAATATCTAAACAATTCAGTTTAGAATTTTTTTGTTAATTGAAGAATTTTTTACATGATAAATAAAAAAGGATATTTAATTTTAAAAATGATTTTTAAATAATACCTCTATGCTCAAGACTGATATTCAACAATTATTGATGTAAAGAAAATGAAACTTTATGTTTGTAAAGAAGAAATATGTTGATTTACTTTGACTAAAAAAAAGTTTTGCTGTGAAAACATTAGAAACACCTTTGCTCACGTTTATCTTTACTAAAACTACACGTTTATTTCAATAAATCGCTAATAATATCAAAGAGAGGCAATAAAATATATTAAATTGAGAAAAAAAAACCTTTTCAACAGCTTTACATTTTTTTAAATATGTATATGTGTATAGGATCTAGTCAACTTAAAATTGAATCATAATCTTTATTAAGAAAAATCTAATGCTTGAAATGTTTTTTAAGGCTCGTTTCACGTGACACGACTATCTACTAGAGCACGTCAGGTCCACCCGCGTTTTGATTATTGAGTCTTTTCACACGAAAGATTTATATGGCGCGGTTGAGCGACGTATAGAGTGAATCACCAACTACAAAAAAATTATACGCTCCAACACAGCATAATCAGTAGCTTGCTAGTGTGTCCACACAATAGAGGGGAATAGAGGACAAGCAATGATAGCTTATATATTACACCGAAGGATACAACAATGATAAAAACAAATAAAGATGTGTCTGGGTTCAGCCACTAAACAATATGCGATTGATTTAGAGTGCGTTTCACCTGCTCTTTAGTGAATTAAGGCAACATTATCTGAATTTTTGCGTCCCACAAAACTGGGCGTGTATTAACTTTATAAATTAAAACGTTGGTAACAATTTCCTGGCCTCCAGCCACCAAGATATGGAGTGAGGAGCAAGAGGATTGAAGCACCAGACAAGATCTTGCACCAAGAGAGCAAAGTTACAATTGAAAACACGTGATAGCAACCGTCGATGTGGAAGGTTTCCTTATCTATCTATGATGTTGAAAAATGTCGCCACCGCCAAACACCGAGAAAACGTCGAGGAAAGAGCGTTGGAATCAGACCGTCGCGACGCGCACTATACCAATTGCGCGCTTATCACATGAAAGGACCCACTTGGACAAATGTATCTTGACCAAATGCGTTTTAGACTTGACGTTATGGTAGGAGACGTGTGACAATAAAACGCTCGTGTGAAACGGCACTAAACGCTATAACGCTATAAGATTTTACAAGATTTAGTCAATTATTAATGGAATCTTTTTAAATGAAATTTAATGCTTGTGTGTTTAGATATTAGAGCTAAAGGATTATATTGTTAATTGTTTCCTAAATGTTTTAAAATTGCGTGATCTCATTTCTCCCTCCCCCCTTCACCAATACCAATGTCTTCCTGACTCTTCACAAATATTTTTTTGCATAAAAACACAATGATCTCGTATTTTATTATTAAATTATTGTTTTACTCTCTCAAAAAAAGTATTTTAATGGTGAAAACTGTCAATCTCGAGCTTATTTAGGATCTTTACGTATTATAGGACCCTTAACTCAACTAAGTGGGTCTTTTGTAAATGGCTGTAACAATTTTGTTTCAATTGGGGGTGTAGGAGGGGTTTTACTTTATAAATAATAATTCACGTTGGTTTTTTTTAAATAGCTTTCTTAAAGAGTACATTGATAAGGGATTTTCTTATTGGAGTTTTTAAAGATGGCTGATTTATTTTCGAATAGTGTTCCATATTACTAAAAACTAATTTGTTTGTTTTCGTGAGAAAATTTATTTAAGGATAATTTTTTGATAACTTAAAATTTTTTTTACATATTATAGAGTATAGTAAAATGTACGAATGTTTATTGAAAGACTTGGTGTAACGTTTTCTGTTGCAACAGTTTTGCACAACAAACAACAAACACACATGCAAACACATTCATCCACCAACCTCTCCACGCACGTTGTATCTGTCTGCCTTTAGGGTGTGAGGAATAGTAAGTGAGGGGTGGTTCGATGTGTATCGTGTATAGTATAGTAGAGTTTACTAGTAGAAGGGAAAGGTAAAGGATAGAACAGAGATGAGAAAAGCCAGTTAATAAACTCACTACTACCAATAAAATGAATTTGCATGTGAATGGAGGATTAAAACTGTAGTTAGAGGCGAAAGTCTAGCTACTGTGGAAGACACGGTTAGAAGGATGAAGAAGGAAGGAAGAATAGGGTAGTAAGGATTGGATAGGAAATGGGTAAACTGGAGTAAGAGAGGGGGCGTTGTGTGTAAGTGGGCTGATGTGGGAGATAGGTGGGGGAGGAGGGGTGAAAGTGAGAGTGATTGGATAAACCCCCCTACTTTCATTACGGCTTTTCATGGGAGAAAGTGTGGGAGATGTAGTAGAGAAGATGGAAATTATCATCATCATGATCGTCATCTCACAAAACTTATTTTTTATTTTGCAGTAGTGGAAAAATGGCCCAACAGGTGAAGAAAGCTTGGTTCGTGTTGCGTGAAAGAGCAATTTTCAATTAACTATAATATGATTAAATTTCTTCTTAAATTAAATATTTATTCAAAGAGATAATATACAGATATAGTGGAAATAAAGTGTTTATAATAGCACAATGAGGAGATTGTTGTTGCACTTAATAATCAAAATAAATCCACAATTGATTATGTACACTAGTTAGATTTATTTCCATTTAGCAAACTAACACTCCCTTGGTCTCACTTGCCAAGATTTGTCTTTAATTCTTGATCTCACTCTCCTCTGAGGTTGGTTCCCCCTTTTTCTTTGCTTTCAAGGTATTTTTCCTATATATACCTTTCCCTTTCTCTGCCTCTCAATTTATCGTTCTCTCTTTGTAATTTTCTTCTTGGGTTTTTTCTCCCTCGTCTCAATTCTTCCCTTTGCTTCTTTCTCTATAGCCACTAACATTTATTTCTGTTTCTTCCCAACTTATAGATCTCCATTTTTCTACCTTATACCCTCTACTCTTTCCTCTACGACAGGCCTATTCCTTTTGTCAGTGAAATTAGACCGTCAAAGCACCCACTCCAACTTGATCTAACAGAATTTTATTCTTTCTTTCAAATCATCTAATATTTGAATCCTTCTTTCTTGGCTCCTCTTTCCCTCATACTTTCCTTCTACGATGATGTACAGAAGCCAGCTCCTCCTAAGGATGTGTCCGAAGAATTACATCAAAAATTGTTCTCTTTTCACCAACTCTTCTTAAAAGTCTTAATTTGTCACCCTGCCGGTTCATTTGATCTTCTCAAGTATTATCCAGCACCACATTTCAATGCTCTCGAAGTATTTCTTTTTCATCTTCCTAAGAGTTCAAGGTTTACTCCATATAGCGTGATGCTCCAAATTTAATCAGTTTCCTTCTCAGCTCCAAACTCAACTTGCTGGTCAGCAGTAACCTCTTCTTTTTTGAAAGCCTCCTTGGCCTTGGAAATCCTCAAACTAATTTATTTAGTGCATTAGGCATCCTTTATCAGCAGACTTCCCAGGTACTTGAACTGCTTTATGTTTTTCAGATCCTGGCTTCCAATTTTGATTTTCGGCAGTTCTTTATTTTATGAAATCACCATAGCTTTTGACTTCTCAATGCTGATCTCCATACCATATCTTCTCCCTATGTCCACCAGCTGGTTCATTATTTCCTCAAACTCTTCTTTATTTTTGGCCTGCAATGCTAGACCATTTATGCATTTTAATATGTTGATGACACGTCCTCCTATCCTGAAATCGCCACTTCCTTCCAGATCCTCTCTGAACACTCACTATCCATACAATTTGATCAGACTTGGTGATTAACACTATACCTGTCTCACACCTCTTCCTATCTTTTACGCTTTTGGTGTCTTCATCATTCAACCTCTCCTTCATTTGATGTATCAGGTGAAGTTTTGAAACAACCATCTGTCCCTACAGTTGGTACCAATTATCTTGAATACTTACATCAATTTCTTCCACTGCACTCTATCAAACGCTTTTTTCCAGTTGATGAAACTAATATAGACCTCATCCTTGACTTCCAGCACTCTCTTTTAGTTTCCGAATCAAATTTGTATTCCTCCATTACACTTCCTATTTTCTGTTTTCTGCACAAAAACATAGTGAGAAAAATAAAATAAATAATAATAAGTAAATAATAATTCATTTGATACAGATTTACTAAACAATAAGTAAAATAAATAAAAAGTAATAAAAAAGTGAGTAAATACTAATATTAAAAATCAATAAGGATTGACAAATTTTGCGGTATTAAAAACAATATAAATCGTAACATCAATAATATATTTACGCAAGAGAAACCGATATAGTTTTTATTAAAACTACTAAATTATTAATATTCTGCAGGTTCCATTCATGGATTTTGAAAAAGGGTGGATTGGCCATCATAGTCGCGCATAAACCTAGTCCGTTGATTACAGCTTTGCTAACCCTGATTAGGGGCAAGAATCTATACGTCTCCAATTAGCATAATAAATAGTATGGCCTTGTGTGGGCAAAAACATTAAATAGTATATAGTTATTTTTAAATTTTTGTATGGCTTTGGAAAACTTCTCTTGGTCACAACAAGAAATTTTTTGATGTGTTAAGCCAACTTAAAACATATTTACTATCAAAAAGTATTATTTATTACATTCAATATCTTGATTAGTGATAAAAAAACAAAACACGAAATAAACAATTATTTTTGACCACTTATTTCAAACATACCCATTTCTAAACCCTCGAGCCATCTAATATTTTGTCTCTAAACCATTGACAGTTAATATTCTAGGTTGAACTCATGCACATAAATTAAAACTAGCCCACCCCTTTCTGTGTCCTGGTCTTAATTTGAACGCCACATTCAGGGGTGGCTGGGGTTACTAGGTGTAATAAGTTGGACAGCCCTGATTCTCGGTGTTAGCCTCTTCGCTTACAGAATTAGATAGTCACCGTCACGGCTTCAGGGGAAAGAACTGGCAAATATAAAGACTGGAAAAGACAGCGAAGAAAAAGGGAAAGTTGAGAAGGGGACGTTGGTAGTCATTCCGGGTGAACTAGCACTTGAAAAGGGAAATTGGCACATGGGTCGGGAGGTGGTGAGGACTCACTTGGAGTAATCCAACAGCGAGAAACCTGGAGGGACTGGGTTGTCCGTGTCAAAAATGTTCTCCTTAGATTTTGAAAGCTAGAATATAATGATTTATATAATTTATAAATTATTAATAAAATTTAGCAATAGCATTAGTAAAATTGAAATTCTTAAAATAATGGTATGAATTAATTTTTTCTGTATACCTTTAAAATCACTGTTATCTATGTTCTAATTTTGAAAGAGAACTTTCAATTTCCATCACCTAGCATAAGGAATTAAAAAATAATATTTAAATTTGTAAATTAATTTTATAGTTCTTACTATCCGTTTAGGTTATACTCATACATTAATTACTATGCCAATGTAATAGGGATAATCAAAGACAAGTTTAAGAGGAAAAGTTCCCAGATTTGCGTGGAGGAGAGTGGTTCACATTGAAAAATAAAACTCCCCTGAGTCCACCCACTGGGATTCAAACTCCAACTGCCTAATCACTGGCAATCCAGTCCAACATCAGGGTAACACGTTAAATAACGTGGGGCCACCATGCAGGTAACTGTCTGGCTAACGATTATACTGTGCAGAATATAGTAAAATAGAATAATAGTGAGTTTTTATAGTTCTTGTATATATGTTCGTGAAAAATAATGCATATTCATGATTAAGTTTGCCAATTTTATGGTGTACATATGTGTATTACCTTTCACTCAATAAAAATATTATTTCTATACAGAATTGTGATTTTGTAGGAGCATAGAACATTAGTTTATTAGCTCCTGATATTTCCTTCAGAATGATATTTAAGTCGTCCTTACCACAATTGAGATCCCACACGAATATTAAATATTTGACTTAGTGGTATTAAAACTAAAGTGTTTTAGAAACGTTTGGATAATGCTTGAAGCAAGCTGACTAAACGCTCTTGCCCATGGAAGTAACATTACTCATATAAGACTCGAGTCTTAAAGATTTCTACTTTTACTGTGTTTTAGAGAGGATAAAAAACAAAAACCAAATAAAATCATAAATAACCAACAATAACTTTCTTTCACTCGAATATTTTTTAGTTGACATTATAAACAAACTTATTATATAAGTACACGACTTAAAAACTAAATTAGCCAATCATAATTAAACAACACCCAAATATTACTAATTGGATAGCAGGATGACTTCCAATATAGATATGCTATCAGCAGCAATTGGACTCAAACTAGTTTCATCTAAACTTGAATTGAACCACTCTGATCATGTGGCCAGACAACATTTATGTGAAATAAGAAATAATCATTTAATTCACATTTTCCAATTTGATTCTACTTGTGATGAAACAGTCCTCAATAACTTGTGTATATTTCTGTGTTTGAAATAAAACGTAATTCTTTTTATATAAGCTCACTTTAAAAAATTTAGATGTGAAGAAAACTACTAGCTGGGCCTTAAGTAATTTTCTTTCTTTCACAAATGTGGTTGAAACATTTTTTTAAAACACAGGAGCTACCAGCGATTAAATATAAGAGGAACACGCTTCTCGGTGGCCGCTTGATCTAAGGCGTCACTCTTACAATATACTAGACTGCCGATGAATGGGAAATCGGGGTTCGAATCACAGTCAGTTGTATTTAGGGTTGTTTTTCCTTAATAGTTTTCCACTATACCTCCTCGCAAGTGCGGGTACACTTCATCCTAATTCAAACTTTATTGACCATAGCACATTAGCATAAAAAAATATGAGTGTAGTCCGGATGAGTAGTATATATATATATAACGCATTTTATTACTCGACCGGGTTACACGCATATTGACTGGTTACACTTAAAGTGTTAGGGATGATTCACATCATAAGTATATTTAAAAATCTTCTCGGAAATGTCTTGAACATGAAGAGAGAGCCCGTTTCATAGTCAGATTTAGTACGCCCCAAGTGTGGCGCTTTACTAAATACAGGACGTCACCTACCTGAAATTGAATGGAATGGGCCAGTTTCATATGCGAAACTGGCCCATTCCATTTTGGTCTAGGTAGGTGTCGTCCTGTATTTAATATAGACTCGCACTTTAGGCGTATTAAATCTGACTATGAAACTGGCCCTTAAGCCCAATCTTACAATGTCACGTTAAGGTCCTCGTAATTTAACCGTTCGTAAAGTCTAACCGTTGGTTAAACTTGGCGTTGCGTTTTACCATACTATTTTGATGTTCTCGTCAAGTTACGGACGGGTGCCTTCCATTAGTTCTTATCATTAAGCTTCTCGGAGCACTAGATTTGTTACAAAGCTTTTGATTGGCTTAATTTGAACTAATAGATAGTAAGTTACTATTTAAATGTCTTTAAAGTTATGGAGTTGTTAGGAAAACAGATTAAAGTATAATGCATATTTATGTTGTTGTTTATAAGACGCCATGTTATTCAATAATCCATATTCTTAGTCTCTTATAAGTTTTTATCCAAATAAAGATAGGTATACCTACTCTGTTTATTTTAAACAGGCATGTTTTAACCCAATTTTTAAAGCTTCAAATTCTTAAGAGTAAAGTCATAGTCCATTTTTAAACACACAATTTAATATTCAAATAAAAACCATCCTTAATTAACCATGGGCGTGTACTGGAAGGGAGAGAGTGAAGAAAAAAAAACACGTCCCATATTAGCCATTCAGGCCTACACATAATATCTTACAAGAGTATAAAAAGGTAAGTAGGTCTACAGCTATTGTCAATTAGTACTATTAACTATTAACAGCAAGAAATAACAACTCCAAATTGCAAAGTGAAACCATTGAAAATAATGTACATATTTTTAATAGGAAAGAAGAGACTGTAGGCTTAAGCCAAAATAGTTGCAATAAAAGTCGATACCAGGAATTAAAAACCTCTGCTCCACGTCGTACGACGACTTACAAATAACCCTCTGCAAATTTGCCCAAAAGAAATGGTGGCGTCCCAAACTAAACAGCTATATTAAATAGAAGGAATAAATTTAACATAACTATTTTATTATCATCTCTGTGTTAAACTGGGAGTAATTTGTTCTTAAAAAAAAAAAAGAAGTGAACGGCGTTGAACACGAGTCGCTTTTTTTAAAGTCTGACGCTGTAACATGTTCGCCAAAGTGATACATATTTAATGGACGGAAAGTTAGAATTATATTACCACAAATCTATGATTAGGTGATCATTGCTGAAACATATATTTAATTACAGGTGAACAATATTAAAAGCAAGAGAATTCATAAATAACTGTCCAAAGTTTCTAAAAATAATAATATAACCTCACTTGAATAAAACCAATTGCCATAAAACAATATGGCGAAATGTTTGTAAGTTAATGTGGACGTTAAAATGCTAACCAGAAGGTAGACCTCACGTTAACTTTACGAGCACTTTAACGAGGACGCTAGCTCTAACCAAACATTGTAAAATCCAAAGTAGTGGTTGTTATCGCTTAACCGCATGTTAAGCCCTAACGAATAGAATAAAATGTCATTGTAAGATTGGGCCTTAGTAAAACACTCCCATTTAGCAATAATTTCTAAACATGAACCTATAGCCAGTTTTGAAATTACATAAACATCTTTCATGGTTGATCTCATTATTGCCTCATATATAATATATATATTATGCATTTTTATGGGTAGTCTCATTATTGTCTAATATATAGGCCTATCTATATAATGAGATCAGCAAAAAAAACTTGTACCCTTATTTTAAAAATTAAAAATTGTACACCTAGTCACTATTTGAATCCCGACACTTTCGTTAACGGCAACCAAGTGCTGTGTAAATCTAATGCCTTATACGAGAACAGCATAAACGGCAGTTACAAATATGCTATTTTTTTATTAAGGGTTAACATAACTTAAAACTTTAACAGAAGGGAAAGAGAAGCTTACAAATGTCCATGACATGCCATCAAAATAAAAAACCTATCATTATTAAAATATATTTTATGATTAATTATAAAATCTTGTAGTAGTTATTGCACCTCCTGATATCCTTCATATTCCTCTGGGGGTACACGCACCACATTTTGGGAAACACTGCCTTGAACCAAATTAGTTTGTTTCCGACTCACAGAGATGGAAACTCGGGTTTTGATTTGCTGCTGAGTGTACTGAGGGTGTTTTTATCTTAATAGTTTTTCACTCATCCTTCACGCAAGTGGGGGTAAATATAATTCTTGTTCCCTACCATATTTATATATTTTTAATAATGTTCATATCTACTTGATAGAAGTAATAAATGATAATTTTATATCTTCTTGGTTAATATTTTGCATTTCCTTCTCCTTATTTGATATAAGCTCTAGTCTTCCACGATGAAATATTCGGTAACGTTACACCCTCTTCAGGTCTGAGGAAAACCTATGTAATTGTAAATTATTATATAAAAATATGTTAATATAATTATGAAGTTACTCATTAGAAATTGAAGTAGTTAAGAGAAATTTGATTATAATATATTAAACTTTAAATAAATAATCACTTAAATTAACAAGCTTATAAATACCGTATTTATAATAGAGATGATTTATTTTTAATCCATACTATCGGAAAGTTTATGAATGTTTGTGGTGTTATATGTAAGAAGCTCTTTGTGAGATGATCAACAATAAATAGTGAGCTACCAACAAGAAGACATAAAATTAAACAATTGATAAATCAGACCTGAAGATGGTGTAACATCATAGAAACCTGTCGTCGTCATAGAAAACTAAAGCTTATATAAAATAAGGAGAAGGAAATAAAAATATATTAATCAAGAAGATATAACCTTACTATTTGTATAGTTATGTAAATATCCTAGGTAGTATAAATACGCACTGTAAACGCGCGCGCACACACACACACACACACACACACACACACACACACAAAAACACGCACATGTTTGTTTGTTTATGATACACGTGCTTCTAATATTATAAAGAGTGTTTATATTCTATCGAAACGCACTGTACCTACATGCATTTCAAACGGTGCGATCCTCTAAACAAAAGCTTTACAGACTCCATAATTAATTGTCCTCTGGAGTTCTCAAGACTAGATTCTCTCCCCTCTTCATCATCTAGGGCTGTTTCCCCCTAAACATTAAACAACCCAGAAATAAACTAAGACGGGGTGGGGGAAGAGGACTTTAGGGTCTGGGGATCTTGGTGTAAAGTTTTGAAATCTATATTTTAATCTGTACGGTGTTTGTGAAAATCCAAGAAAATAGTCGTTGTTATTCAGATTTTTTTTGTTCTGTTTGTTTTTTTTTCTTAAGGAAGGTGAGAGAGGAAGGTTTTTAGTTGAGGAGGGGTTGAACCTGACAGCAAGTGGTTGTAAGTCCCTAAGGAGGTTGTGTTTTGTGACGACAAAAAGAAAGGAATACGTAAAGAAAGAAAACGAGATAAAAAAAAATTTGACGCATAAAACTTTGGAAAAAGTTTTACATAACTATATATTAGTTTATATATATATATATTTGCTACAAGATTGAGAAACTTTGAAAACTATAAGAAGAAGATTAACCAATGTAAGAAATATTTCGGAACGCTATTTTGGAAATTTTTCAATAAATACGAATGTGATTTATTTTTACATAAGAGTGATTAAAAATAGACAAGTATCAAGTACGTTCTGTAAATCATCGGTGCTTTTGAACCTAAACATATGTTTAAGGGTTTATGGTTTTTAAAACGTGTTACATGTGTTATTACTTACTAACTAGTATTACCCGCCATACAGTATAACACGCTACTCTCGTGTTGGACTAGATTGCTGAAGAAAGGGAGATAGGGGTTCAATGCCAGTCGGGTTCACTGAGGGTGGTATTACCTAAATGGTTTTCCACTCTCCCTCCACGTAAATATGATTGTACTTCCTCTAAATTAAACCTTTATAAACACCAACACATTAGTGTGATTAATATATAGGCGTATAAAACGAACGAGTAGCAAGAGGCAGTGCTAGAAAAAATATTTTATTAAAATGTAATATATTTAGAGTAATCACTGTAGTAAAAAGCGACTTTTTTCACGCTGAGAAAATAAATGGTTCTCATCTGGAGATCAACCAATGTTCACCACCAAATCTGCAAATGTTTTAAAATTCTGGTGTAGTCTTTGTGTAGATGACAGACTATTGGTCCTAGTATATAAATTATTGGCTGATGGGAGTGTTTTACTGAGACTTCATGTTCGAGAACTTTCCATGGAGAATTTTTAAATAGGCTCCAAATATGGAGGACAGGCTTATTTTTTTCAATCTCAAAAATTAAATTCTCTTCTCCCTCAAACGCAATTCAGAATAGTGACAATCTATCTCTTTGGTGTTTTTTTTCTATGTTTATGAAATAAATTTAATTAGTGGATAGTGTTGACACCCACTCGCGTTTTTGAGTATCAATGAGATTAATTCAATGTAAAGGTAAATAAAAAGTAGGTATTATAGAAGAATCATACGTTCTAACTTTATTAATTAAAACCCGCTTTGAAGGCGGAATTATCTAGTGAGTCACACTCACAATATACGGACTGTCAATAATAAAGAAATTGAGGTTTGAATCTTGGTTGGGTGTACTAAGGGTTATTTTTCCTAAACTGTTTTCTACTTTCTCTCTACGTAAATGAGGGTACATCTCCTCTAATTTCAACCTTACTATCCCTTAACCCATTATCGTAATCAGTATATATGCATATAGCCCGAACAGATAGTAATTCATGGTGCTAATAATAAAAATATGAAATTTTAAATAAACAACCAGACACACACACACACACACACACTGTATGATCAAATTATAAATATAATAGTTCAAATTGGAGAAAATACCTTTAAGATGACTCACTTTTGTTTGCTAGATCGTTTCGGTCATATATATTGCCTGACTTGGTTAATCATCTGTAACTGTGAGTTTTTTCGCACGTAGAGAACTGCGAGGCCATCAACATTGATAACATATCATTTTTCTTTTCTTCCAGAATAATCTGTTGATCAAAAGAAAGTTATTTGTAAATTATACTAAGGGATTAGGGAAAATTGCTGCCTCCTATCAATCATCACACCATTAGGTGGGAAAAGTGCACCCCACATTCTGTTTTACACAGCAAAAATAAGTACGCCCACATAACAAAGTGTTTGAAGAGTCTAGCTTAGATTCAAATAAATGGTACGGCACACCGCAAAGACTTTCTCTCTCTTTCTATAAACTCGTAAGATTTCTGAACGGAATAATGTACATTGTATCATCACCACTCCACATAAGAAAACGCATAAAATAATATACAATGATATAGAATCAATGAGAAAGTGGCGCATCTTTGTCCACCTAAGAACATTTCAAACAGTTTAATGTCTTCCACAAGGGTAAACACATCGTATTAAAATTTCGATTTCTGGTTAAAATTTTAACATTTTAAAAGGTGTTGCAGATCTTCAAGTCATCGCATTGATATTTAATTATTCATTTATACATTTTGACTAATAAAAAATGTAAATATTGACTATTGAGTCTAAAATGGAGATAGATCATTGCTATGCAAACATTTCTCCTAAGAGATTTAAGGAAAAATAACATACTTTTTTTAGATACTTACTTATATTTAATTACTCTATGGCATTGGAGTATTATTCCGTTAAGACTTAAGTAGTATATTTGTTTACAACTAAAGCTCACAAAATTGTATTAATATATTTGCAAATATCTCAGAAACTGCTGTTTTTATAAAAATATATGTCAAATAAAAGTTTTTTATTTCTAATAGTCCTACAATTTTGCAATGATAAGTTGTTTAGTTTCTCCAATAGTTGTGGAGATACGGAAATTAACGCTTCTGTAATGTACCCTAAAAATCATTTTCATAGGAAAATGAAAATAGCCAGTTTATTTATAATCTTAATCAACGCCTAGATACGAATTTTAATCAAAATCGTTTAAGCAGATTTTGAGAAAACCAAATTTTTCTCTTTTCGTCCTTCAGTAAACTACCCTTAATTTTAAGTTTTTATAGACACACAGAGAGACGGCATTGCAAAGACTATTTTTTAGGGTTCGGGGGGTCATGAGACGTCGACATCCATCAACATTTCAGGTTAATTTTTTTTTTACGGTCGCAATACTTAAACTTTAATGTCCAAAAAGTTAAAAAAATTCATATAATTGCGTATATATTGAAAGTTATTGATTTTATAAAAATATGTTTCGAATATAATATCTGTATTATAAATATATATACATATTTGCAATGCTAAGTAATTTCATATCTCAAATAGTTTCGGAGCTATTTAAAAAAATGTTAATTTACGCATCAGACCGGAGCCCTTAAAGCCATTTTGCCGAAATATTGAGGGTAGCCATTTTGTTTGGAATATTTATTAATGTTTATAAATGAAATTTAATCAAAATCGTTGGAGCCGATTTTGAGAAAATCGACTTTTTTTCTTTCTGCCATTCAGTAAACTACCCTTAATTTTAAGTTTTAATAGACGCACAGACAGACGGCATTGCAAAGACTATTTTTAAGGGTTCGGGGGGTCATGAGACGTCGACATCCATCAACATTTCAGGTTAGTTTTTCTTACGATCGCAATACTTAAGCTTTAATGCCCAAAAAGTTAAAAATATATATATAATTGCGTATATATTGAAAGTTATTGATTTTATAAAAATATGCTTCGAATAAAATATTTGTATTATAAATATATATACATATTTGTAATGCTAAGTAATTTCATATCTCAAATAGTTTCGGAGCTATTATAAAAAATATTAATTTACGCATCAGACCGGAGCCCTTAAAACGATTTTGCCGAAATATTGAGAGTAGCCATTTTGTTTGGAATATTTATTAATGTTCATAAATGAAATTTAATCAAAATCGTTAGAGCCGATTTTGAGAAAATCGACTTTTTCTCTTTTTGCCCTTCAGTAAACTACCCTTAATTTTAAGTTTTAATAGACACACAGACAGACGGCATTGCAAAGACTATTTTTAAGGGTTCGGGGGGTCATGAGACGTCGACATCCATCAACATTTCAGGTTAGTTTTTCTTACGGTCGCAATACTTAAGCTTTAATGCCCAAAAAGTTAAAAATATATATATAATTGCGTATATATTGAAAGTTATTGATTTTATAAAAATATGTTTCGAATAAAATATTTGTATTATAAATATATATACATATTTGTAATGCTAAGTAATTTCATATCTCAAATAGTTTCGGAGCTATTATAAAAAATGTTAATTTACGCATCAGACCGGAGCCCTTAAAACGATTTTGCCGAAATATTGAGAGTAGCCATTTTGTTTGGAATATTTATTTATGTTCATAAATGAAATTTAATCAAAATCGTTAGAGCCGATTTTGAGAAAATCGACTTTTTCTCTTTTTGCCCTTCAGTAAACTACCCTTAATTTTAGGGGTAGATATCCAATTCCAAAAATCCCTCGGGGCAACCCTATGAAAACCCTAGATATCAAGTTTCAGCTCAATCGGTAAAATAGTTTAGGCTCTAGTTGGAGGTACAGACAGACAGACAGACAGACAGACGGAAATTCAAAAACCACTTTTTCGGATTCAGGAAGTCATGAAACGTCAAAATTCATCAAAATCTCGAGTTCGATTTTTTTGACGATCACAATACTTTCTCTACCTGTAAGATAGAGAGAAAGTAAAAAGGAGTAAAAGGTCGTTAATAATTAGTTTGGTAATTTCATTTTATACGTTCACATCAAATGCTTACAGATACACACTAATATTTATTTCATTGAAAACCCTAACCTAGTCTAACCTAACCTAGTCTAACCTAACCTAAACAACAGGCAAAGAGACAGGTGTGGTGAATCCTCAAGACCTCATGATGTGCGATGAGTTGATTTGAAATACCCACCCTAAACAAAAGGATGCGCTGAACCGATCTACGACGGTGAAAATGGTAAGGTCGTAAGGAAAGTGAGAAAAGTGCACCCACACGACCTTGTCTGTCTCACCTAAATAATTTTAACAAATTTCAACAATAGCAGACATCAACATACGAATTATAACTTACTTAACTCAATAACAAGCTCAAGACACATCCATACAGACATTATTTATGAAATTACTGTAAAAGAGGAAAACTTAATTTCTTACTTATTTACTTTAAGGCATTAGGAAATCGAAAGTTAATTGCCACACTTCCAAAGAACACCAGCTGTCCCTATCTTAAGATAGATCAATCCAGTCCACCTCATTACACCCCATCTCTTCCAGGACCATTCTAATTTTATCCTTCCATCTACATCTTTCCAATAGCCTCATCCCATTGGGTTTTCCAGTCAATGCTCTGAAAATGGCTCTAGGTTCTCCCAGTCACGCTGCATGTCCTACCCATCGTAAACTACAAGACTTGTTTATCCTAACTATGTCTTGTTATGAGAATATGGGTATGTAACTACTCACTATGTAACCTTCTCCACTCCTTTCTTCACTCAAATATCTTCCTAAGCACTTTATTTTCGAACACCCTAAATTTGTTTTCGTTATGTAATGTAAGAAACCAAGTTTCACACCCATAGAGAACAACTGATGAAATCATTGTTTTGTATATTCTGAGTTTTACATTCCTTGACAGCAGGCATGTTGAAATCAACTTACTGAACGAGAAATAGCATGCATTTCCAGATTGGATTATTTTCCTAGCTTCCACTCTAATATCGTTATTGCTTGTTTAAATGGTTCCTAAATATTTAAACTCATTAACCACGTCAAATGATATGTTGTTGACAGTGATCTTTAAATTATTAACCTAAATCTGTGTCCTCAGTGTGATTCATTTTTCAGCCATGCCAATAATTGTACCCAGGAACCTTACCTTTGTCAGCAGATACCAACTGATCTAAAGAGTTGTACCACACTATTGAATGAGGTCCAGAAAATTCTCCTATATTTAGAGACAGATATGTGTAGTTCAATAATGAATAATTTGAATTGTACTATTATGACTAAATTAAATAGTTGAACTAAATTACCTTCTTGAAGGTATCTATCTCATACTGAACTACAAATTGACACGATCGAACACAACACCCAACCGCGATTATTCGGCCGATCTCGGTCACAGAAATGAAGTGATAAACCGAGCTTCGCCCATAAGTTACTATGGCAACTTGAGTGAGTTGAAAAAAAATTCTCCATGGTTGACCGAAAGCGAGCTATACCAACTGAGCTACTGCCACCGTTAGCGATTATATTTCCAACCTTCGCAGATAAAGGGTGTCATGTGATCAGAACAGTTAGCCCTCCAACCGTTAATCTCAGTTTTCAATACCATAGCTGTTACTTCTTTATTTAAGTAACTCCTCATTTGTCTTAACGAGGCTTAGTTAGACCACGTTTCAGACCCATCAAATCGCAGATAAGTTTTGGAAGCACCGGGGATCAATCCCGGGACATCTGAATCTATAGCAAGGAACAATGACCACTAGAACACAGAGGAGTTTGAGAGGGAGAATATTGTTCGACATTTCCCGTGTTATCAAAGCTACAGTTTGATATTCACAGGAAGAAGGTTATTTGAAAAGTGGAAACTCATCTTTCGATAATGGTGGAGAATTTTTTTATAAATGAACTTAGATTCTTAGTCCATTTAATTAGTAATTTAATTATATACTCTTCAGTAATCTATAAGCAAGTATTATTGGAACCTTTTTATAATTTGTAGATTAAGTTTGTATACCCTGATTTTGGTTAGAATAACAGATAAGAAAATTCAAACAAATTTTTTTTCAGCCATTAGTTATAACATTTTACTATATTATTTGTATTATTTTGTAGTTACTTATTATATCTATCATTAATGAAATCCAAAGATCACATGACTTGGTATATGCATACATTAAAATGGTTTTAGTAACTTTAGTAAATACCAGATAGTACTATGTCTACCAAAATCAGCTTATAATTACTAAATCAAATAATATATATTTATAGAATGCCATATTTTAGTGATATTCAACCAATGTTGGTGATCAAATATAGGCTTCCTATAAAAATCAGGGTTACCTACAATTTGATTATGTTACGAATAAATCTTTTTGGAAATATAAAAATACTTGTTTACTTTCAACCGCAATTATGTTTTACTTTATTATCACTATTGTTACTGCATATTATTAAAAGTGACAGTTGTACATCACATGCTGTTATGAAAATAGTTTGTTACATTTTTTACCGGCCAAAATAATTCCTTCCTATTTAAACTTTATTTTACTACAGCTACAAGAAATAAGCATCATTGTCTCATAATTATAATATCACTAACTATTGACTTAAATGCAAGCTGTAGGTTGGTGGCGATCTACTAAACTTCATGTTTTAGTTCACTAATGACTGAACTAAAAGTGTTAGTTTACTGAACTTTTATCATATCCATTACTGCTTCCCACTTGCGGACAGGGTCAGTTTTTACTTTCTCTCTATCTTACAGGTAGAGAAAGTATTGTGATCGTCAAAAAATTCGAACTCGAGATTTTGATTAATTTTGACGTTTCATGACTTCCTGAATCCGAAAAAGTGGTTTTTGAATTTCCGTCTGTCTGTCTGTCTATCTGTCTGTCTGTCTGTACCTCCAACTAGAGCCTAAACTATTTTACCTATTGAGCTGAAACTTGATATCTAGGGTTTTCATAAGGTTGCCCCGAGGAGTTTTCGGAATTGGATATCTACCCCTAAAATTAAGGGTAGTTTACTGAAGGGCAAAAAGAGAAAAAGTCGATTTTCTCAAAATCGACTCTAACGATTTTGATTAAATTACATTTATGAACATAAATAAATATTCCAAACAAAATGGCTACTCTCAATATTTCGGCAAAATCGTTTTAAGGGCTCCGGTCTGATGCGTAAATTAACATTTTTTATAATAGCTCCGAAACTATTTGAGATATGAAATTACTTAGCATTACAAATATGTATATATATTTATAATACAAATATTTTATAAGAAACATATTTTTATAAAATCAATAACTTTCAATATATACGCAATTATATATATATTTTTAACTTTTTGGGCATTAAAGCTTAAGTATTGCGACCGTAAGAAAAACTAACCTGAAATGTTGATGGATGTCGACGTCTCATGACCCCCCGAACCCTTAAAAATAGTCTTTGCAATGCCGTCTGTCTGTGTGTCTATTAAAACTTAAAATTAAGGGTAGTTTACTGAAGGGCAAAAAGAGAAAAAGTCGATTTTCTAAAATCGGCTCTAACGATTTTGATTAAATTTCATTTATGAACATTAATAAATATTCCAAACAAAATGGCTACTCTCAATATTTCAGCAAAATCGTTTTAAGGGCTCCGGTCTGATGCGTAAATTAACATTTTTTATAATAGCTCCGAAACTATTTGAGATATGAAATTACTTAGCATTACAAATATGTATATATATTTATAATACAAATATTTTATTCGAAACCTATTTTTATAAAATCAATAACTTTCAATATATACGCAATTATATATATATTTTTAACTTTTTGGGCATTAAAGCTTAAGTATTGCGACCGTAAGAAAAACTAACCTGAAATGTTGATGGATGTCGACGTCTCATGACCCCCCGAACCCTTAAAAATAGTCTTTGCAATGCCGTCTGTCTGTGTGTCTATTAAAACTTAAAATTAAGGGTAGTTTACTGAATGGCAAAAAGAGAAAAAGTCGATTTTCTCAAAATCGGCTCCAACGATTTTGATTAAATTTCATTTATAAACATTAATAAATATTCCAAACAAAATGGCTACCCTCAATTTTTCGGCAAAATGGCTTTAAGGGCTCCGGTCTGATGCGTAAATTAACATTTTTTTAAATAGCTCCGAAACTATTTGAGATATGAAATTACTTAGCATTACAAATATGTATATATATTTATAATACAGATATTTTATCCGAAACATATTTTTATAAAATCAATAACTTTCAATATATACGCAATTATATGAATTTTTTTAAACTTTTTGGACATTAAAGTTTAAGTATTGCGACCGTAAAAAAAAACCTAACCTGAAATGTTGATGGATGTCGACGTCTCATGACCCCCCGAACCCTAAAAAATAGTCTTTGCAATGCCGTCTGTCTGTGTGTCTATAAAAATTTAAAATTAAGGGTAGTTTACTGAAGGACGAAAAGAGAAAAATTTGGTTTTCTCAAAATCTGCTTAAACGATTTTGATTAAAATTCGTATCAAGGCGTTGATTAAGATTATAAATAAACTGGCTATTTTCATTTTCCTATGAAAATGATTTTTAGGGTACATTACAGAAGCGTTAATTTCCGTATCTCCACAACTATTGGAGAAACTAAACATCTTATCATTGCAAAATTGTAGGACTATTAGAAATAAAAAACTTTTATTTGACATATATTTTTATAAAAACAGCAGTTTCTGAGATATTTGCCAATTTATTAATACAATTTTGTGAACTTTAGTTGTAAACATATACTTCTTAAGTCTTAACGCAATAATACTCCAATGCCATAGAGTAATTAAATATAAGTAAGTATCTAAAAAAAGTATGTTATTTTTCCTTAAATCTCTTAGGAGAAATGTTTGCATAGCAATGATCTATCTTCATTTTAGACTCAATAGTCAATATTTACATTTTTTATTGGTCAAAATGTATAAATCAATAATTAAATATCAATGCGATGACTTGAAGATCAGCAACATCTTTTAAAAAGTTAAAATTTTAACCAGAAATCGAAATTTTAATACGAAGTGTTGACCCTTGTGGAAGACATTAAACTGTTTGAAATGTTCTAAGGTGGACAAAGATGCGCCTCTTTTCTCATTGATTCTATATCATTGTATATTATTTTATGCGTGTTCTTATGTGAAGTGGTGATGATACAATGTACATTATTCCGTTCAGAAATCTTACGAGTTTATAGAAAGAGAGAGAAAGTCTGTGCGGTGCGCCGTACCATTTATTTTAATTCAAGCCATATATTTTCCACTACCGACTTGCAAGCCTGTCGTAGTTTCATATGTCTTGTAATCTAGCTTAAGACTAGGACAGGCACAACATCCAGTCCCCGGACGTTACCCTATCACTGTGAAAGAGTAAAAATCACAATTCACCACTATTAAGTTTTTCGGTCATGCCGGGAATCAAACCACGAACCCTTAGCTCAGTAACCAGACAGATATCCCCGTCTTCTACACCTAGTATATTGCTAAACTAATGACTTAGATTTTAGACCATTCGGTCACCGAAACATGCTATTAAGTTCATTGGAGCTCAAAAAAAGATGATATTCTGCTATTTCCCTACCACTCACCTACCAAGCTAGTTGTAACATTTTTATGAGCTCTTTTAATATTACCACATCCCATTTAGACTGGTTACTACACAAAAGTTCGGTGAATCATCCAGTACGTACCTAGGTTTTGTCTGAGAATAGTTTTTACTTTATCTCTATCTTACAGGTAGAGAAAGTATGGTGATCGTCAAAAAAATCGAACTCGAGATTTTGATGAATCTTGACGTTTCATGACTCCCTGAATCCGAAAAAGTGGTTTTTGAATTTCAATCTGTCTGTCTGTCTGTCTGTACCTCCAACTAGTTTTTTAATGTGAGAATTCATAATTCTAGGTGACAGACAAATATTGGGAAAGAACGGAATTTTGTAAAATTGTTATTTATTTTATTTTTATTTACAAGTGAGTGCAAAAGGGGGGAAAGAGGGATTAAAGTATCAGATGAAGAAGGTGAGGGTCGGGCAGTCAAGATTTCAAAAGGCTTACACAAGCAAGAAATCTCCTGAGTCATATTTATTACTTCTTCAAAAAACAAGGTTTGAACTAAATATTTTTTACAGTTCAGATCTTTAGTTAATGACTTTTGTAAATATTAATTCATGTATATTTTCTTAGATATCTCAACCCATCTCATTACATTAGGAACCATGTCAAAATAGCTTCTATTTATTCACCGTATAAGTAATTTATAAATAGATACTAATTACACTTAAATTTATATTTTCAAAACATATCAGTAATTATGTATTTTGCCCAGACTTAATATTAATAATCACACGACATAATATGTAGCTATTAGTTGATTTGCTCTTGATGTAATAAAGTGGGCTATGAGTGATATATCTTACTATTTAATGAATAGTATAATTAGTACTCACTCCATCCCAAGACTTAAATAAATGGTATAGCATACCGCACAGACTTTCGCTTTTATCTTAAAATAGACATTTACTAAAAACAAGTGAGATTTGTTAAACCAAATAGTAGTTATATATAATGATGTAGAAACATTACACTATAGCTCATAAATGAAGTAATAATACATTGTTACTTACTTACTCTATGGCATTAAGAACTAGAAACACTGTTGCAGAAAAATTAATAAGAGAGTAACATCTTGGTCTATCAAAGAGCATAATAATCAAATTCAATTTCAAAGACCTGAATTAAAATGTATATATATATATAATTTTTTTTCTTATAGCTCAGAAATAATTAATTAAAAAATTAATAATTTCAAATAAATTTTTTTATCCTTCATTGTATTTAAATTTTACAATGATAAGTTAATTTGAATCTCAAATAGTTGCTGAGAAATGATGAAAACTGGAAAATCTCCTTCATGTAAAGTGAAATCAAATTTATTTTTATAAGAAAATTATGGTTAATTTCTAGTTTATAGTGATGAACAGTGTCTAGCTACAAAATTTAATCAAAATAGTTAGATCAAATTTTGAGAAAATCAATTTTTCTCTTTTTGCCCTTTAGTAAACTGCCCTTAATTTTATGGTTAGATATCTAATTCCAAGAATCCCTCAGAGGTATCTTAATAAAACAACAGATACCAAGTTTTAGGCCAATCGTTAAAATAGTTTCGGCTTTAGCCCCAGGTATAGACAGAGGGACAGACAGAGAGACGGCATTGCGAAAACAACATTTTTGGTTTTATGGGGTCATGAAACGTTGACATTTATTAAAATCTTGAGTTAGATTTTCTTTGACGATCACAATACTTTCTTTCCGATGTGTCGAGAAAAGGTAAAAGGTGAGATATTATTAATCAAATCATTTTGCCAATTATAAGTAAAATAAATTGATACTTATATTGTATCTTTATTAGGTCAAAGGACACGCAAACCGTAAAATAAATTGACGATCCCACCCTTGCGTGTAACTTAGGGTAAAGTGAACATACCTTTATTTATTCTTGATATTTGTCGGGTACAGTCACTATAAAATCACAGAGGAGACCCGGAGAACTTACAGTAGTTGCCATTTCAAAAATACACATAACACCCTATAATAAATTTTCTTATAATCGTGTTATTGAATAATGTGAATATTTGGGGCCTATTAAATGAAGAGATATATGATTCTATAACGAAAACCATCGAATATACTTGCGGTAGACCTAAAAGAACGTAGTTAACTATTCTTCACACAGCTTAAACCTAGAGTTAAGGAAAAAAAGTAATAATAATTAGTGAAAGATACTCTTTAATACATAAGACGATGTTTATTGTTGCCAGATTTTAAATTTACACTTTTTAACTAATGGGTTTATTGCCACAATTTTAATTAGTTCATAAAAATTTCAAATTTGATAAACTTAGTTTACAAACAGGGTACAAAATCAGTCCACGAAATATGATTTTTGGGGACTGTCTCTGAAAATGGTCACCAAAAATCAAGACAGCCAAATCATTCCTAAGCAACAGCATTTTAATAGTACACGGTGTACCTTCTTAAGTTGGATGAATGAAGTGCGTGCAGTACTTTGTTAGTAACGCAAACACACGCAGCCCTACACATATGTGTACACAGAACTGCTCGTTATGTGTAAAGGGTGAGGTTCAAGGGAAAGTTCTGTAGTAAATAGTGTTGGCACCCTTGGGATCTCTTCCCCTCACGTGGAACGAGAGGTGGGTTGAGGATAAGACGGAGTAGGTAAGAGGGTAAGGGTTCCGTCACTGGCTTTCTGACTAGACGAAATTAAATGAAAACCTGTGCAGTATTGCATAGACGTGCAACTTATAGGTAGGCTTGCCAGATTTCTGAAATGTTCAACCGGGACACCGGAATGCCGAAATTTTAACATTTCATTTCTTACATGTTAATATTTATATATAAGTTACTTAAGTAAGAAGAAACACTTTGAATGAGGAATAAAAATTTGAACTATATTTACATGTACTTTTCATTGGCTAGGACTTTTTTTAGAAAGTCTTTTTTGGTTTTAATCATGTTGTAAAAATCTTCACAAGCTAATCTGATATTAATTTTACATGTCATCAAGCCTTGAACCGTATATTCCTTCATTAAATCCCTATTATCAGTCCATGCATTGTTCATCAACGAAAATACTCTCTCAACTGGTGCTAATGTCCCAGGTAAACAGAAGGCATACTCAACAATCTTGATCAGATTGGGGGCTTCTATGTGATTCTCCTTGAAGTGACCAAACAGCCTGAGCCATTTTTCTTCACTTGAAATAATCACATCTCTGGTAGTCTCTTCTTGCTTCCACTGTTCCCAATTTGACTGCAAATACTCCTTAGCAAGCACAAGTTCGTCAAACAGCTGATCATTGTTTATTTTCATATCGGGTACATCAAGATTGCTATTAATAATTTCAGCAGAAGTTTCGGCGTTTTCCCAATCAACAGCATCTGTTTTGGTCATATTGACCCATGACAACTGTTTAACGTTTCCAAAACTATTCTCCCAGAGGTCCAAGTATGCAATGCATCTTTCATAAAAGCCATAAATTCTTCTTTCTCTCTGTTACGGACTTGCTCATATATATTCCTGTAGATGTTCTTTGCGCCCATAGGGATAAAGTTTGAAGCCTTTTTTTCGGTCAGGTTTGTTTTGAGATATTTATGAGCTTCAAACAACTTCAAAAGCAATAGTGTTATCTTTTTCCATTCCCAGCATGGCCTTGTTTAACAGTGCAAGCTGTCCGTGTACAAACAACAAGTAGAGCTCGCCCGTTGAATCAGTAAACAACTTTTTTATTGTTGATGGGCACATTTCTTGGTCTAAAAAAACGCATTTAGACCTTCAAAAATCTGTAAAATTATTTCCAGAGTGGGCATCATTGATAGAAACCGGGTGTTCCCGTGTTGAATGAGTTTACAGTACTGTATCTCGGCATATTCACATAATTCTTTTAGTATAGTTACACGGACTGTGTATATGTGGAAGTATTTATAAATCTTCACCAGTAAGGCCTCAATATCAATTGGGAGACTGTCTACTGCAGTTTGCACACAGTTGTGCACAATGTGTGCTCCACATTCGATTCCATTGATTTCCCGTCCTAGGCTATACTTGAGTCGATGGAAAACATTGTTTTTCCCTGCTCTTTTCACACCACCGAAGTTAGTGTTGCAGTTATCTCCACAAAAGCCAACTACTTTGTTGTTCAAATCGTTTTGCAACAGGACAAAGCATAAGTGATTTGTAAGAATTTTAGATGTTTCACCCGCCACAGATTTGAAATCTAACAACTTTACTTGCACACCTGAATTAGGATTAAAGTAGCGCACAACAATTGGCACAAGTTTTATATTCTTTTTGTTTGATGCATCCATACTTACAGATACGTAGTTTGACTTGGTCAAGTCTTCTTTAAGTTCTTCTTGAGCTAAAGGAGCTATGACATTTAAAACTATTGCCTCACACTTAATTTTTCCGAGTGAGAATTTAGGTTCAAAAAACTTAGAAATTAGTTTTGATGAACAAGAAGGCGAATTGAAACTTAGGCTATGGTTTGCTGTGTGGTAAGCAAATGTCGCCTCTTTCGCTGCTAAGTCTAAGTTATTGTCATTAGAACTCGCAGTCTTAAAAAAAAAACTGCTCAGTTTTGATGAGCTAGCAGAAAATGCTAAACTCTTTTTGTGTTTACTCGACTGCAAATGATCTTTTATATCGGATCGACCACCATGAACAACCGAAAACTCAGAATTACAATGTGAACATTTAACTCTATCGTCTTGATGTTGATTACCAATACCAGTACATACCTTCTTTAAAAAAGGGAACTGACTGACTTACCTCAATCGCAAGCGGCTAGTGCCGAGGTGGGTGAGTCCAACGTTATTGCACACGAGGGGATGTAGCGTGCAGTGAAATCTCTTCTGGCGCTAAAGCTACACCCCTTAGTGCCCAATATTGGACTCGCCCGGAGAGTGGGACAGCGAGACAAGACGATACGATGACAATATTATTAGTAGACCATCACTCTTCCACAGTTTTCACTTTCCATACAGTACAGTGAAATAAATGACAAAGTATTTATCCTAAATAATCCTTCACAGTTAATTATTTTAAGACTTTTTGGTCATCTATTATAAGAACTATAATCAAATTTAATTTTTACCGGGACGTGGAGTAAACCGGCCGGGACACCGGGACTTTGTCTGAAAACCGGGACTGTCCCGGTCAAACCGGGACGTCTGGCAAGCCTACTTATAGGGATTTAAAATTTTCTTTGATAAGGTATAAGGCGACAAATATTTACATAACTAGGTAAAAATATATATATTAACCAAGGTTAGTAAGTTTGTAATAGTTATTATCAGAAATAACGTTGTGTTGATGAGGTGACGAGGTATTACACAATAAATTAGATCCTAATACCTCTTTTTTAGAAGCTATTTTAGTATTTAGTGCTACGCGTCTTACTGCCCACACTGTCTTCGACTGTCACTAATGTTTTGAAACAGTTCGAAAAAGATGGTTTTTATGAAACTACTCCAGAATTTGCCTGGAAAGATGATATAGTAAGGGATGGTTTAGGTGGTTGAATCTCCTACCATACGATCCTGGATAGTCCAATTTAGTTTGTAAAATAAGCATTAATAAGCTAAATTTAAGAAATTAGATAAATTTCTAGCTCATGAGGTATGTACGTTGACTAATGTAAGTCTAGTCCTATGATTCTACTTCTATATTATCTCCCTATATACTTATTTTCTATTCCATTTGTTACTATATAATTACATAGGAGTGAGGCTACTTATACTGTACTAACTTCAACTAACTTATAGAAATAACTTTTATCTAAATTAATACTAATGTAGTTTTCAGCATTTGCAAGTTTGATGCTACATGTTTAAATTGTAGACCTAGAGGATGCTTTGATTTAATTGGTGTGAAACTGATTGGACGAACTGGGTGACTGCATGGCAGCGAGCCTCCAAGCCAGTTGGTGCCCTAGTGCACTGGTTCCAACCCCAGATTACACTTGAGGCCAAGTACTCCGTGGACACAGGGCTCCTTATCCGATCCAGTAATCTTCATATTTCTTGTCCCGTTGTTGTTATTGTTTGATTCCTGGTATATCAGGGAAAGGCTCCGGCTGTCAGAGACATAGCTGTCGGCTACCTCAGGAATCCTGGATTACAACCCCTGTCTTTGGCAGGCTTGTCCAGAATACCTAGATATAAAATTCAATTATTCCTTCATCCCGTTGTTACTATGCCAAATCCTAGGTGTTACGTTTCTTCAATCTTTCAACCATCCTTTAAAATTTACGTATCGTTTGCATTTTCAATCATTGTATTCGTCTGTCATTGTCCTCGTCTGCCCTATCGTCTCCTCTTCTTCACTATATTGTATCGGTCTTTATTCTTTGAGATTGTCTATAAAATTGTTACGTTCCATGATTAAGATGGTTGTTGTGACTTTTTCAAGGAGTATCCATAGGATGCCATCACGTAGGATTTCATAGATACGGTGTCCTTAAAGTAAGGCTTTTTGCTGGTTCGTCAAGTTTTGTGTGTTACCAAATTTCCAAACAACGTGCTCATATGCCCTTGGTCATAGACAAGCACTGTGTACGGTCTATACCATGTTATATATATTGCACAAGTCCCTGAGAAGGTTGCAGGTATTTGAGCCTCATCCGTTCTTGTGTGGTCGGAAACATGTCAAAGATGTGCCTATTATGTTTTCTACTTACCCAGTTGTCTTTCCACTGGTATTACATGCTTCTTCTTACCTTCCCTCCTAGTCAGAAATTCTTTTCGGTGATAGTATCAGTTCTTCAACTAGTACATTGCGTCTCTCCGGATGACGTCTAGATCCAGTGGGGTTAAATCTAGTGTGACGCTCAACGCGTCTTTGGATGTCATCAAATATGCGCTGGAGAGCCTCAGAAGAAAACCCCTCAGAAGCTTCCTTAGCAATTTATATGGTACTACAGTCATCAGAAGGGGCGCCCACACGCTCACTCCATAACCCAGAATGGAAGTAAAGCCTCGTGATATCTCTTTATGGTATGCATAAGGAGGTGGAACCTCCTATACCATGTACTGATTATCTCATTCACTACGCGTTTGGCTTTGCCACATATTTGATCCATGTGGGCCTAGAAACTGCGTTTTCATTCAACGCCATACCCAGGTATCTAATAGTCTAATTAAACTTATTAATCAAGATAACAATCTCCAGTAAGAGATTACTAGTAATGCCCCTTTGAACAGCGTGTTGGTGGGCTTCTCTGATGCTAGTTATAGCTTAACTTTCTTCCACCAGGTATCTAGACCCTCAACTACCTGGTTTGCCTTGGTTTCAAGATGTAGTCTTGATTGGTCTTAAGCTACTATAGGCCAGCTATCCATTAAGACTACCAGCTCCCCTGTTCTAGGAGCACCTTTATTGACAGGACCACATATTCCAGACCAAACTCCCAAAATACTGGCCCAGTTACTGAAACTTAGGGGCAGCCCTGGTCAATTTCTTAATTAGGGATACCACCGGATATCTCAGTGTGACATATCTGTCTTTACAGTAGTCCAGGAAGATGTACAGATCCCCTGGATATATAATTCCATATAATGTTTTTAAGAGATATTAATATTATCCCAACCGTGTATTTATATCTCGAGTTGTTGATTAGGTTAATAGCCATTATTATCATGTCTTCTGTGGACCTTTCTCACCTAAAGCTACATTGCCCCTGGTACATTTCTACTGACAAATGGTGTATTTGCAGTTATGCACAAAGGGTCTCCTCTTGTAATATCCCACAGGTGCTTAGCAAGCATATTCGTCAATATAACTTGGGTAGTAGGAGGTTTTCGTCTTCTCCCTTACTTAGAATGACTACCTAACTTTGTTTTTAAATATTTGATACTTTGTCCTGTACCAGGCATTCATTCCATAGTTGGATGACATACGAAGTGATCCAATCAACAATTTGCTGGAGCACCTTGAACTTGATACTATCTGATACACTGGATCCACGTCAGTCTCGTCATTGTAAGCATTAGTCATTAATCTTATTTTTTTCTCGTCCTTAGTGTCTTAATCTTCTTAGGTATCATCAGGGAGCAATGTCTCCAGGAGCAGTTCCAAAACACTAGCAAGAAGTTGTCATTTCGTATGGTTGATGCAGTGTTGTAATCGAAGCTGGAGGTTTTAGTTTTTCCGTGACTATTTTAAAAGGAACTTTCCACGGATTTATTTGCAAGTTGTTCCTTGACATATTTCTCCCAGATAGTTTCCTTCACTGTAACCAGACTACTTTAGAACTCATTTTTCAGCTTCCTTCACTTACTCATTTGAAATTCCAATTGGGTTGTCAAAGATCGTGACCAAATACCTTTTCTTACGTGGCTTTTCACACTTTAGGTCATCTTTGACCCCCGTCGCCTCATTATCTTTATAGCTCGAGGATTAAATAGAAATTTTGCAAGCAAACCTTATAGATCTTATCTTTATGTTTTACTTCGTCATGTAAATCCATTCCATTAGGGCTTTCTTTATATCCGTCCCGTCTTTTCCTGTCCTAGATAATATAAATACCATTCTAGTAGTCCTTTCCTCTTCTTTTTGTATCTGCTGTACTTCCAGAATCTGCTTTGGAGCAGGTGCTGCCAGTCAGCACAAGTCGTGGTTGTCGTCATCTGTGTCTTTGGAGTCCTGTGTTTGGGCTCTGAACCGCTTGTTCTCTTTTTCAAAATAAATTATTTAACCTTTCTGACAAACCATCAGCGTCGTCATGAAGATCAACTCTTATTTCAGTGTCACAAGTTTTCTCCTTGTAACATTGGCATCCATAACGTAGCTTGTCGATGAACTTCATTAGCTGTTTCCTTCTATTCAAGTAAGCCTCTCCAATCCTTAAGTTTATTGTGTTTAATTAATGTCTAAATGCATATCAATCTAAATTTTTTATGTTGGCGATCCGTACCTCATACCACCCGTAAGGATATTTTCATATTTACATTATTGGGGTAGGGATCAGAGGATTAAAGTGAAGAGGAAATATACCCACATTTACGTGGTAGTGAGAGTGGGAAAACAATCATGAAAGGTTACCCTAATCACATAAGCCACCGGATGAGAGTCACAGATGCAGTTAACAACCTATACTGAAACAGGAGGGCATGTGGACTGATGTGTCAATTTCCTCTGTCTAATTATGGGCTGTTCATGAGTCAAATCCTAGCTGAGACCTACTTAGACCTTTTCTAGAAGTTATAGTTATTTTATTTATATAATTTTTTAAGCTTTTACAAAACTTACCACCCCCTACTTTTTTACTCAAATGCAAGTATATATAATAAATTTTAGCTTTATGATATATTACATTAGAGTAATTATGTGTAGGACGTGAAGCACAAAATAAGTAGTTAGCGCATTGGCATCTATAAGTTGTTCAAATTCTATATTAGTTAGCTATATGTTATATTTTCTGGCAATATAACAGAATTCCTGTTTTAAAAAATGTGGCTTCTATTACACAAGCAATATGTTTCAAAAATAGCTCACATTTCATGTTAATACTAGATTGTATAAAACCCTGGGTGTATTAGTGTGTAGACGCACAAGACTCAAGTTGTCGGAAGAAGAGAAAGAATGAAGGATATTAAGGCAGCTATATTTTTCCCATGGCAGATTATCTGACCCCACCCCTACCCTCTCTCCCCCACCCCTTGCCACTAACATGCGATTACTACCTCTTCCCCCTTCACCCTCAACAAAAAAAAAAAAAAAAAAGGAAGAAGCTAGAAGCTCATGGAGAGGACTCTTTGGGTTTGAGTGAGTCAACATAATCTTGGAGGCGGTTTAGTTTTTACACCCAGTAAAGTTTACCACCAATCTCACTCAGTCACGCGAACACCCACCTACCCCCCCTTCCCTGTCCCCTTTCTTACCTTCCCCTTCTATACCCTGAGTCCCCATCTCACATCGTCCGCTCTTCTCGTGATGGGATATTTTCTCCCAGGAAGTGACGTGATAGGTTGCAGGTTCAGTAAACTTTATCACCTCTACTTTATTATTAACTAGGAGACACCCCAAAATTGTGCATCCAACAATTTATTTTTAGTCTCTATATATTTATGTTGGTTTAGTTTATTAAGTCTTTGGTTGTAAAATAATATGGTTTGACTACTTTACAACCCCGTCTTGCCCCCCCTTTCAATATACTTTTTTGGAGTAACTGGCTGGCCTTCAAGCCAAGAAGATGAGAGATTATGTTAGACGAATTCACAATATTTTTGAAAATATTACTTATTTCACACCACATTGTAAAAAGTAGTGAATGGTAAGCTATTTAAATACTTTCTGTTAAAATTTTGTTTAATTCTTAAAATTGTGTGTCTGACTCCATAAGTAACTAGTCTGCTTATAGAACTAGGTGTTTTTGGTTTAATTACTTGAAGGGCCAAGAATAATTCAACATATAGCATTATGAAAAAATATTGTACACGAATATTTTTCATAACATTCTTTATTAAAAAAAATCTTTATTTCCCATTTGGAACGCTTCCCAAAGCCACCATTGTCATTGTGCCATGGAAAATGTTATTCATTGATTAGTTACGTAAAAAATATTCTTTACTCTTTTAATTCACTGATTTATACCAATAAAATATAACCAGATGATATTAAACAATTATAGTTAATTTTTTTAAGTAACATGAAGCTAGCCACACAACCTAAAAACCAAATATATTATTAACTTAAAGACCCTCATCAGTGCTTTAATTAGTGCACGCTGTTAATCCTCTTTCTATCCACCGCATTTTTCCACCTTGGAGTAGGCCGAGTAAGATTTAATTTGAGGTTAATTAATTGACATATGCGTGGAAGAAGAGTGGGTAAACCACTAGTAATATACACCCTCATTGATACCTACCGGGATTCAAACGCAGATCTTACACTCACCGACAGTCCAGTGTATTGGAGGAGTGATCCATCTAGACCAGATGTGTCAAAATCATTTGATCGTAAGGGCCACATTGAATAATAAAACTATTAAGTGGACCACATTTAATTAAAAAATCTCGTTTTTAACAAATATATAATTAGCTATCTATGAAATAAGTTAATATTCTACCTTCACTACTTTTTTTAACACCGAATATTACTATAAGTTTGGGTTATAAGCTAATTTACTAATTACGCTCATGATTTTAGGGATGAAAGGATATATTTAAATAAAGTGTAACCTCATTTACGTGGAGGGAGAGTGAAAAACCATTTTGGAAAATCTACCCTCAATACATCCGACCAAGATTCGAACATCTATCTCCCCGTTATTGTCAGTCCAGTCTACTACGGGAGTAGGTAGGTATCATGATCTCATTAATTAGAATAGTATCTGTGTCAGATTTATAAAGAAATTTTTATATGACGTTGTTAGAAGTTCTAATTTATTAAACGCTCAGGGAACATACAAAGTAGTGATATTCCAATAGAATGTATTTCGTTCTCAGGGGGTACGTAAGTTAATTTAGTACTTGTGTAAATCAATGTGTTAGTCCTATCCCCTTAAGTCCAAATTTCCTATCTCTTGAGATGGATATAATAAATATTGTAAGCTACGTTGTTTTAGCTTAAGCTAGTATTTAATTGGTATGTGTATATAATCTTTTGTGTCAAAAATAAAATACATTAAATACTTCAATCAACAAAATATCCGCTTCTGGGAACATAGCTAGCTAGCCACACTGTTGTTCCATAGTAAATACATATTTATGACCTAAATGTTTTACGAACCGACTATTTACTTTCCCTTCTATTTTTTTTTCTTTGACAATGGTTTTCAGGCAAGCCAACGCTCACTAACCTAATTTCCCTATCTGTGCGCCTTTACCTCGTGTTTGCCAGCCTGTCTACATCAACCGGGCACACATCACAAGGTTTACTCATCTCTCTCTCTCTCTTACAAGCATCGCACGGGGAGATTTCTCCGGGAATTACATACTTTGAGCACTCTCTTTTCGCTCCAAACGAATCTTAATTTGTTCCTCAAATATTCCTCTAACAGATTATTGTAATTAATGTGTACTTCCATGAACCTTTCTAGAGAGAGAAAAAAATGGTTGAATTTCCACCATCCCCAGATTTCCAGGTGGTTCTAGATTATGTTTTATAGAAAATGGTGGAAAAAAACGAGACTCTAGCATATTTTTCTCTTTCTCGTCATATCTATTCATCTCTCAATCTATCTATTTTACATCCATCTATATATATATATAATATATATATATATATATAATAAAATATATATATAAATATATATATAAATATATATATAAATATATATATAAATATATATATAAATATATATATATATAAATAATATATATAAATATACATATATATATATATATATAAATAACATATATAATATATATATATATATAAAGAAAGAGCCGGTAATATTAAAATAGGTATTCATTATAGTATATCCTAAATGTTTATACAAATTTGACATCTTTAAAATGTTGCATTTTGTAGGATTTTCTATTCCTGTTTTTTAGCACCTTTTCTTACTACTCATCCGGCCTGTTCGCATATTTATACTAATGGGTAGATATGAGAAGGGTAGAATTTTAGAGGAAATGTAGCCGAGTATGTGTAGAGAAATTTTTAAAACGGTAGAGGGAAAACCACCTTTTGTTTATCCAGTGAGGATTCGAACCACAACCTTTACGTCAGACCAAACAAGGTAGATGTCTTCATCAACATGGGTTTCCTTATAATTAAGTCTAGCAATAAATATATGTGTTTGTGTCACGTGTAGCTGTTTTGTGATAGATTAGTTTGTATGTTGTATGCTAATACAGTCACGTGTTTAAAAAAATTAAAAATAAATTTTATTTATTATCAATTCTGATATGTTCTGCCTTCACTCAAGAATAATAACAAATATCATTTCAGGGTTTACGGCTCCCTTAACGCGAGTAGATCTATAAGTTTACACTCGCCTACCTTCTTGCCAAAACACATAACAGACACCATTTGTAATCACGAGATTAAATCGTACATAGCACATAGAAGCAAGCGAAATGGAAATGATATTCTAGCAAAGTTGACGCACAATTTGTTTGTCTTTGGCACAAAGTTGCGAGCTAGCTAGCTGCTCACTGGATAGAGGACTCTGTCAACCTTCAAGAACTCGACAGTGATTTATGTGCGTTGGTCCCCACTTCATACCCCGCCCTTCTCTTCTCCTGCAAGTCCCCCTTCTCCAGTCGATCTCTAGGGGATGAAGAGAACGTTTTGATAGGGCGCCTCAATCGACCCGGAAACTCGACTAACAACTATCTTCAACGAGAACGTTTTCTACTTTCCCCTTCCCCTCGTCAAGAATTTATGCCAAAACCATACATAAGAAATGCTAAGTAAACTGGGAGTGCGTGCCTTTCATATGACACCTAATCATTCATTTTTGACTTGGATTAAATGGAGTTTGAGAATTTTGAGGCGTTTAAAAAAGATCCTGAATGTTAATTCTTGATACAAAGACGTAATACAAATAAAAGTTTGGAAGATTTTGTTTGATCTTTTTAACCGTTTCTCAGAGACTCATTGAATGTTTTTGAAAAAGATGAAGCATAAAATACAATATTTAAAGTTTGGTAAAATTCAAGTAAACCTATAAAGAGTATAAGAATTAAAATTTTCAAAATTTGACGTCAAGATTATTTACATTGAGATGTTATAGTTTATTTTTCAATTCAATGGTAACATCAATATTGTACTTAACGAAGTCTGGGTAGTAAAACAATGATAAAAATAATTATTGAAAAGCAAGATATTGTTTAAAAATATTTAAAAACATTTAAATATATTTTATTGATCTAAATAGTTAATTTTGAATACAATTTGATGAAATAGCTATTTTTTTTAATTTTGGAAACCCTGGTTAAATTAATATGACCCACCAGGAAATAATAATAATGCCGGTTTATATGTCTACACCAATTTTAGTACCAATAGTTTTACATTAATATCCTTTCGAAATATTGGACCATCTAAGATTCGTTTTTTAAACAATTTTGTCACATATAAAATTTTTATGTTAACAGCTTCAGTGGCCTCGTTATCACTCTCTCAATAGACTTGAATGCCAATAACGAAAATATCATTGATCGATTCTTGTTGGGAGTAATGAGAGTGATTTTCCATGAAAGATTTCCAACTCTAGCTCCACACGTCTTCATATTATTATTATTAGCACCGCGTCTTACTACCCGTCCGGGTTATACGCACTTACGCTAATGTGAAATGGTAGGGTGATTGTGAGATGAGATGGAGGACCTACAGTTTAACGTGGAATCCGAACCACGGTGGAGGCCTGGCATTCCTCACATTCACAAGATGTGATTAATACACGTCTTGTCAGAGGTGAAGGAAGGGTTTGGCAATCAGATAAATCTGTGCCGGGACCGAGGATTGAACCCCGGACCCCTAGCACAGAAGTCTGACACCTTACCCCTAGACCATCAGGTCACCGTCTTCATATTGATTAAACCTTCCTCATCCCAAATCTATTAGTGTAATTGGTAGGCCTACGTAAGTGTATTACACAAAAGGTAGCAAGACACGGTGTCAAAGAAAATAACTAATTTTTTTATTTTAGCTTTATTTATTTATTTATTAAAGGGATCTCGAACTCAATTATTCGATACCTCGATACCCTCAATTCATTGATATTGAAAGAATCGATAATCGATCTTAATATTACGATTATCGATACTTAAGATTCCTAGCTATCAATGAAATTACTGACAACAAAGCAAAACGGAAAAATCCAGAATGAGTAGTAATCGATTATATCTAAACCAATTTATTTACTGTTAATATTTTGGTTCAATTTATAACCCTATTTGGCAAAAATACTTGTGTTTTTAGTTATTTTTGCTATGCTATGAAGTTGAATAAAGATGTTTGTATACGAGGTCATACAAATAATTAAATAGGAAATGTTCAAGAAGGATTTTGTCACTTGTGATTGCACCTAGCGATCTCTGTATTGAAGGATTAGAGCTCTTCTAATGAGTGCCAACATTTTAACCTGGAGGCTGGATATCTGGTGAATTTTTGTCTCTTTCCAGGGTCTATTTAAAGAGCGGTATATACTAATGTACAGTGTACACACTTGTTTATATATGTCGCGGAGTTTTATTCATGATTCTATTTTCTTAGATTTTTCATTGTTTTTAGGCCCACTCTATACTTTGATATGACCCGCTTCAGTGGTCACATGCTCTAAGGCGTCACTCTCGCAATAGACTTGATTGCCAATTATGGGGAGATCGTGGTTTGAGCCTGGTCCTGGTATACTCAGGGTGGTTCCCCTAAATTATTTCCTACTCTATTTCAACGCAAATGCGGGTACACTTCCTCTAAATTCAACATAGATTATACTGAGGGTGTTTTAACCAAAATGGTTTCCACCCTACCTGCACGCAAATGCGGGTACACTTTCTATAAATATAACCTTCTTAATTGTTAAAACCCCTAGCGTAATATAACACGAACGTGTGGTAAGACGTGGTGGCATTTCAAAATGGATTTGGAGTACTTTGACCCTTAAAATATAATTTAGATATTCAATAGAATATTAATAATAATAACACTTATTTGGGTAGAGCTAAGTATTTAATGAATATGAGCAATTCTTTTTTTTACCTTTTACTTATAGTAGGATGGATCCTTTTCTTATTCCAAGTTTTGTGGTGACTAGGCCTTATTTGTGGAAAGTGGAGGGGATTATCTTTAAAAAGTTATTAGGACTTTTTAGAGACTTTAAAGCCTAAGCCAAATAGTATTCCGGAGATCCTATCCCAGTAAAATGTTGAATATTTGGTACAATTAGAAGATATTTGGAGCTTGATACAATCTCATCCTTCATTTTTATTTTTGAGAATATTAGAGGGTAGTGATATATCCCGAGAGAAGTAAATTTATTCCAGGGTAGGGGTAAAATTCCTTACAAAGTTGGGCAATCAATGCACTCTACTTATCAGCATGCCAAACTTTATATTTAAAGGAGGTTTAGAAGTGTTAGAATAATCTATGCAAGCAAACCGATATCAAAACTACATCGAATAAAAATATTCAACATTCAGCTTAACTCTTTTTTTTTAGCTTCGAATCAAAAATTAAATAAGTCACCCAATACATTTTAAAAACAATAATTGAAACCAAATATTAATCAGCTCATAGAATGAAATCACAAACGAACGCAATCCATATAACGCAATATTTGCCTAAGAGTGATCAAGAGATCTGTTTGTCAACGGTTATTCCACTAGATGCACTTAAATATTTTAATTTTATTCCATAAAATAAATGTTTTTTCTATTACTTTATGACATTTTTGGAAGGAACGTTTTTCCCCTTTTCCGGTCATTAATTTTGAAATCCAAATTTATTTTCAGGATGTTTGGGGTAGTTGTTTTACCTGCCTAACCAATTTCAATCTCTTATCAACCCAAAAATTTCTCTTTTTAGTACAATGTCTTATTACCTGTTCATGTTAAATGCATATTATTATGTACTAATTACGCCAATGAGCTGGGGGTATAGAACGTTGAATTTATAGTAAGTGTAACCGCATTTGCGCGGAAAACCATTTAGTAAAAGCTATCTTCATTATAAAAGACCGAGATTCGAAAGCCGATCTACCTATCATCGGTAGTATTGCGAGAGTAATGCGTTAAACCATAAGGCCACCTAATTAGATTCAGTGAGAATTAGCTTTTTACATAGGTTCTGCAAATTTCTAAATCCCCCATTTTACCAAACTTCACTTATAAATATCAAATATTTAGGAATTATTAGGGTATTTGGAGTAATTGCACTACATTCCTGGAATTTTAATTTTCTATACCTCTTAAAAGTAAATAGTAGCTCTGACGTGTTTAAGTAACAAACATACAATATTTCAATTTCTTATATAAATGTGACTTAGGCTTTTTAGATCTCTTAGTTCTGGAGTTATAGCGCCTGCACACATACCCGAAAACACACAGGAACATAAAAACAAGCAAACAAACAAATAAAAATACTTTATTTTAAATATGATTTTTGATTATTGGCTCACATTGTATCGCTTCTCATAATTATTTATGAGTTATAGCTTTGCACAGGCTAAAAAGTAATGTTTTCTAGCCTTTTTTTTAACAGGGTTGTAATTTTAAATATAATTATATCTACGAGCCTTTAAAAGTTGATCTAATGAAAATCTAATAAATCTGAGAAAAAGGCCAAATATAAATGGTTTGTAGCCGCTATCTTAAAATAAAATGGTGGAATTAAAATACATATTAAACGGACTTCCAAACAACAAACAACCAACACAATAGATAGTTTCTCTTTGGATTTAATACTGAAATTGATTCCATAGTATTTCTCTGGTTTGCATTTGATTCGGCAATCAATTAAGACAAAAATAATAAATTACATATTCAGGGTTTATGAATATTTCCAAACCCCTATTGGCTAATGGTATGAATAGGAATCGTTCTTATTTCTTTATCGTAGCTCTTTTGATCATGTTTATGGTGTTAACATCCCTAGGATAGATTAATCAATGGTAATCTTAATTGAAATGGCCGGATATTTCAATAAAAAAGTGATTTTATTTTAAAATTAACTTTAAAATATTTCGATAAATTTCCTAAAATAAAAAATTTGCCATCTCACAAATCTATCTGTAATATCAATTCAATAGCTGTGGAAATGGATACATTTTTTCTTCCCACATATTCTTCTCATACCAAGCGACTAGATATTTAATTTCATAATAATTAAATTCCCATTATTATTTTTTGTTATGACTACTAATAAAGCTCAAGGTGAGGGCTTGATTTAAACATCCTATTTTTTTTACGGTCAAATTTATGTCTCTGGCTATAGAACCAGATTTTCAGAATATTTAAACTTTTACCGAAAACAGAAGCTTCTGAAATCTGCACAAGGAACTCATTGATATATATCTGAGCCCACTTAAAATATCATATTCCTTCAATTGTAGGATAACGGTTACTAAATTTTATACCGCATCTATTATTAAAACACTAGCTATGTATTCCAGAGTAAATCACGAGTATATTGCTAGTTTAAATAATAACACCCTTTTTGTATTCGATTTAAAAGTTAACCAAATACACAACATTAAATTCTTCTCAAATATTCTACGTCACAAAATACTGATGAATAGACGTAAAAGTTTGTGAATACGTCTATATTATTGTTAACTGATCTACATGTTTCTAAATAGACCTGTATGTATATAAATAAGCTTATATGTGTGTATATTAGGCTATCTACGTATAAATAAGGCTATGTGTGAATAAATAAGCCTATATGTGTGTGAATAAGACTATATGTGTGTATTTAGGCCTATGTGTGTGTAAATAAGGCTATATGTGTGTAAACAAGACTATATGTGTGCAAATAAGCCTATATGTCTGTAAATAAGCTTAGATATGTACAAATAAGGCTATAGATGTGTAGATAAGCCTATATGTATGTAAATAAGGCTATATGTGTATAGATAAGGCCATATGTGTGTAAAAAAGGCTATGTGTGTGTAGATACGGATATATGTGTGTAGATAAGACTATATGTGTGTAGATAAGGCTATTTGTGTATAACTAAGGCTAGTTATATGTGTGTAAATAAGGCTATATGTGTATACATAAGGCTAAGTGTATGTAAAAAAGCCTATTAGTGTAAATAAGGCTATATGCTTGTATAGAGGCCTAGGCTTATATGTGTCTTAATAAGGCTATATGTGTGTAAATAAGCCTGCAAGTGTGTAAATAAGTTTGCATAATATGTGTAAAAATGTTAATATATGTGTGTAAATATATCAAAGTGTGTGTAAGTGTTCACCTACCATTAAATATTGACCAGAATTGTCGGCGTGGTGTAAATCTTACCCTCTCTCTCTCTCCCGAAAGCAAGGTGTGCGGAAGGGAGGGGTGGTTTGTGAGTAGAGGATGGAGTACGTTGGGAAGATTGCACCCTGGGGACACCTTTTCCCCCTACAACCCCTAGAACCCCTCCAGGCCACGTCACTCCAGTCGTGAAGCTGCTCAACTTCACGGTGAACGCATTGCCTGCTGGCTGAAGTATGGCGGGAGGTCGGTACTGGTTCCGTTTGTTAGGGAAATAGATGGGGTAGGGGGGTGGACCCCATATCAAAGGTGATTACACTAACTAAACCTGTTTTATATTTGAGTTTCATATTAAGTACAGGTTTGTAAAAAAAATTACAGACCATACAATACTTTTCATACCATTTTATAAAGAAACTCTAGTCTTAAATCAACGATAATCTTAACAAAATATCAAAATATACTTAGCCACCATATTAAATTGGATTAAAAATATGAATACTATAAAATTGTTCAAATTGAATTAATTGCTCAGATACAGTATGTAATCAAGTTCTTAAAATTATGCATAGTTTAAATTAATGTAAATAAATCCAGAAGTTAAAAAATATAATATACGTTCAACAAAAGGGTTATTGACCAGATTAAATACAAGGGTTAGGATTGAAGAAGTAGCCTGACAAAGAAAGACTCCAAATTAGCGTAAAATATATTTCTTTTAAGTTACGCCTTCAACGTTACTACGTTAATACTAGGGTGACCTGGTGGTCTAGGAGTAAGGTGTCAGACCTCTGTGCTGGGGTCCGGGGTTCAATCCTCGGTCCTGCCACAGATCTATCTGATTGCCAAACCCTTACTTCATCTCTGACAAGATGTGTATTAATCACAACTTGTGAATGTGAGGAATGCCAGGCCTCCACCGTAGTTCGGATCCCACGTTAAACTGTAGGTCCTCCATTGAATCTCACAATCACCCTACCATTACACATTAGCGTAAGTGCGTATAACCCGAACGGGTAGTAAGACGTGCTGCTAATAATAATAATAATAATAATAATAATAATAATAATAATAATAATAATAATAATAATAATAATAATAATAATAATAATAATAATAATAATAACGTTACTACCTTCTATTTGGTCCAATTTGACCTGCTACATATTCGGGATAATCACATGTTTAATCTAATGTAAAATTTGTAATGTAGAATTTGAAATAAGTGTATCAACCTTTGTGTGGAAATAAATAGACAAATTGAAAAAAAAAACTTCCATTAGTTTACCCAGCTACGGATTGAACCTCAGCAACCCGGTAATTGGCAAACCAGACAAAATAAGTTTGACCCCCTGACCTATGGTCCGCCCTAGGCGGGTACACAGTTCTACACCTTTAAACAACTTCGCTACGTGTTGTATTTATAAATTATTTATAATAATAATAACTATTGTGTGAATAATAATAAAAAAAACTGTTCTACGGTTGTCATAATATTATGGAAATCACATTTGCTAGGATTAAAAAACTATCAAGGTTCAAGATCCAACATTTTGTAATGATTTGAATGAAAAAGAATTAAAACTTTTATTAAAAACACACTTATTTATGTTTGCCAATTAAAGTCTTCTTTAAGTACTTAGTTATATTCATTACTTAAAAAGATTAGATAAGTAATTATACATATCTAAAATATGACCCATGAAATCAAATTAATGTTTATTATTTACTAATCTAAGTAGTCCAAGAGGAATTTATATTTTCCCATCAAATAAAAAACTCACCTTCATATGATACAATAATAAAGTTAAGAAATTGAAAATATATGTCTGTTTAAGCACCGAATTTGAACATTCAAACTATCAATATCAAATTATTGTCTAAATACATCTCATTAGCTAGTTATCTGAAATGTTGTATTTTATGCTTTTATTGAAATAAACACTTTCACCACAAACCAAAACTAATATTCATCTTTATGTGTCAACATTATTAATTACTTCTTATCCTGGCCACTAAATGATATCTTAAATATTATTCAATAGAATATTTAAGGTATACTTGAGATGGTACTTTTATAAATAATTATATGGATCAAACTGTATTTAATTAAAACTATTTAATTTCGCGAGTTTCTTCTAATGGTCTTCTCTATGCGTGTCAATTACAAATGCACTGCACATATTTCTGGTATATTGTAGGTCTTTTCTTTTGCCTTTTACTCCCATTACTGGCGCACAGGCAGATGCGAGCTGGAAGCTAGTTGGGCCTGCCATGATGAATGCCCTTAATGTATTAAAGTGACAGAAATGTACTTTCATAACAAGTCTGTCCAACCTAAAAAATCCTAAACTTTCATGCATCTATAAATTGAAGATTTGGTTTTGTTAGTTTGGATAGTTTTGACACCAGGCTGTCAAGTCCAGGGTTAAAAATACGAGTACTTGTTAATATGATAAAGGTGAAAATATATTTTATTTCTGTTTGTTTGTTGCTCACTCATGCCCAAACCACTTTACCGATTGTGCTGAAACTTCTCATGTATATAACGTGGACATCCGAACTCCGGTTAACATTCAGGCTATATTTTCTCTATTAAAATCCAATAAAACTGATGTTTATTTTATAATATTCTGTCTAAAACCACTTGATCAATCACTGTATTATCCTGTAGAATGTTAAATTAATCTAACCGCTAAATCAACTGAAATTTATAGAATAATCAGAGCTTATTTCGATTTAAAGTACAAAGATAAATAATACTTGGTTGAGTTGTTTCTGATTTAAATTGTTGCACACTGAATATCCTATCCACTACCGCATAGTCTATGATGTTAATCTCACAATATTGCATTTCACTTGGTTGCCACTAAATATAAGATTAGGGCTCAAGTCTCAGTTGGGTGCACCAAAGTGGTTTTCCAGATGTAATGTATCGATATATTATTTTCATAACATTTCTCCACTCGTTTTTGTACGATCTTCCTTTTCAACTTTATTCTTTAGATTGTAAACACCCCCTTAATTAAACGACGAATTAAGGCTGGTGCACAACAACAAAAACAATATCTTTTGTAGAAAATTCAAAAGATAAAAAAAAGACAAATATTTCAGAGGAGCCGATAGGACCAAAATAAAACAAATGGACCGTATAAAGGTCCATTTGAGTTTTGTCTCCGCAAACCCGCTCTACAAATATTTTTTATTAGAAATATTTCAAATAGTTGCCTTTAAAAAACTTCCCATCATTAGGTAAAACAAGGGTATGTATGCAACATAAAGAATAGGTAACAGTATTAGGTATTTTATTTATATATAAAAAGTTGGATATTTTAAATATGGTACAAAAGGATATATATATATATATATATATATATGTGAACATTATATTATAAACTCATAATAATCTAAATCTTCAATGATCGTCTCAATCATCAATAGTTCAAGTCGTAAAAACGACAAATGTAAACTTTTAAAGTATTAAAGACTTTACCAAAAAAGACTAAATCTAACAAGTGAGCTGAAGTTTCTAAGTCAACAATGGTCAAGTTGCGAAAAGGCAACGCTCTGCTTTAATCTAGCAGTAACTCAACTATCTCTTACTCACAAATTATCAAAAACAATTACGTAGAGAAAAGAACCAAATAAATATTTAAAGATATAAATTACATTTTTCTTAGTCGCACAGACTATAATTTTGTCTTTTGAATAAAAGGTTAGCTTTTCTACAATATTTATAAATGTTGACAAAAACCCAAAAGGGGATTTTTAGCCTACATTCTACAAAGGAACATTAATTCCCGCAAAATTATTCTAAGTAGATTTAAATTTTCTTAAGCCAAACAGGCTGTAAATTTAACCATAAAAAATTCGACATTTCCATGATATTACCAAATGTTACTAGACACAACCCGGAAGGGGCCTCCGTGTCTACAAGACAACAACAATAATGCTATGTTTCTATTTGAAAGATTGGACTTGTTCATTAACTTTCAAATGTTAGCCAAAAGGGAATTTTGATACACATTTGCCGAAAGAGAATTTTATACCTTTAGTATTCATCCTGAACACCAACGTGTTCCTGGAGGAAGTCCAGACAAGAGTAATTATTCATCTATTATACACCAGTATTTATGCCAATATTTTAGCTCAGAGAGGTGGAGGAGGGGGAACGCCAAAACAAAGGAGAAACACAACACATGACATAAGAGGGACGGAACATCTAGACGCGAGAGGACGGTTCGAGAAGCGTGGTGGAGCATGGAGAACGATCCAGACTAAAAGTTTCTATCGCTCACTGACGTCTCGGTCATCATACATCACACTATTTTTCCCATGACACCTTGCGCCGACTTGAACTCCGTGCTTCATTCAGTCAGTCTTAGCACAAAGTTTATAGTGGAGTGTAATTCGGGAGGCTGGCTCGGGAGACGTAATACAATAACATAGGACGATGGGGCATGGTAAGTCCACTTTGTATTACTTCACCAGTGCTTAGTTGATGTTTTAATCTTTTCTTGTAGTGGTTATTTCAATAAACGCTACAAGATGATGTCGATAATACCCTTACCGATAATCATGTATATATATATATATATATATATATATATATATATATATATATATATATATATATGTGTGTAATCAACTACACATATGTATAGTTAATGCATTACAAAAAGGGGGCACTATATTTTAGATTTAAGCAACATTGGTTTCTCTTTAATTTGTATAGAGGAAAATGAGAGATGTATTAAGTTCCTCATTTGAGCTATAAATTAGTATATTGTATTTAGTAATAGTATGATCTAAATGCTACATTAGGAATATGGGAATGCAAAGGCGTCTAAATATTAAATCAAGAAACCTTTATTTTTAAACAAAGCTATTTATATATAAAAAAAATTTGCTTACTAATAGCAAACTTTTACAAATTCTAAATATTTAATGTGGCAATATTTATTCAGCTTCATATTTCCTAAATAAGTTACACTAATATTACTGGTCTTAATCCAATGAGATATACATATATCTTATATATTCCTAGCTAGCCCTAGATTTTATATTTATAATCTTAAATTTAATATAATTAATTCAATAATCAATAGAAAATTGAAGATCACAGAAGATAATTTTTATTATATATAAAATATATATTATATACTATGTATACAATATAGATTTAAATAATAATATATCTTATATACTGTATATACAATAAAAATTAAAATATTATTATTAGCACCACGTCTTACTACCCGTTCGGGTTATACGCAAAAATTAAAATAACAAGATAAATAAATATATAAACACTCACATTTTGACAATTGCTCCTCCTATACACAGTAGTTAATTATAATTGTTTAACTTTGTAGCAAATGGTTTAGTTAGGGAACAAACAACCGTTGTAATAATGTAGTCGTATCCAGTACATCAGTAACAAAAGCATTGTTACACACACTACGATACTACTCTCTCATGACAGTGACTTGAAGTCACTCATAGGCTATAAATTACGTTTTCTTGCGCAATGGCGTCCTGGTCGCAATTATGACAGTGCCCTAAGAATAAGGGTCTTAAATTGTGGATGAAGATCCATTTTCAATTAAAATTAAGTTATTATACTATTGTTCTCAATTTTATATTTCTTAAGTTCAAACATAATAAAGTTACTTCAGATAAAGACAATAATAGGAGTAGGTACAATTACATATAAACACATTACGAGGTCACAACGCATTCAGTTACCTCTTGAAATTAACTTTAGAGCATTACAAGTATAATCACAAGTCAATTTATAAACCTGATAATATTCAGAGATTTTCTCATATAATTAAATAAACGGTAAATTTACTATTTTGTTATAGCTTAAGAAGAACATATTGCAAGAATTTTATTAAAATAATCTTATTTAAAATGAAATGGGAGTAATTAAAAATGATGCCATATTGATGTGAATACAATCAGTGGAGTACTTACGAAGAGGAATTATAAAATGTTCATTACTAATTTTGTCTACATAATACTTTCTTTAAGTAATGTAAGTGAAGCATTATATTTTATCACTACTTGAGACTAAATAGGCCAATTGTATGTGTGAGAAACTGCATGGAAATCGTGTGATTATGAAAGACTACAGTTAATCAGTGTATGGATGGCGGGTGAATCGAACTCCGTCCAGAAAATGGTTTTGGAATCATTAGTGGCGTATGATAGTTACCGAGCTAAGTCCTGCGACTAGCATATTGGCCCTAGGGAGGGGTATTGAGCTACGTCCAGCCGTTTCAATTTATCTAACTCTATTACTAGAGCCATAAAGTAAGTCAGTTGTTTACAATACTAATATAACAAACATTCAGTCTTTATATGAAATGTGAATGCTGTTTGCTCACGAGGCTGGGTTAGGTTAGTTTAGGTTTGGTTATGTAGGTTTTATGTAAAATTTGACTCTTTAATTGACTGAGATATACTTTAATATATCATTTTGAAAATAATTTAGTTATTCTTACAATATTATTTTATTTAATTGACTTCATTCTTTCTGATGCAGCTTAGTTGGAAGTAAAATGTATCTGTACCCTCTTCGAGAAGCAACTCGCTCATTAACATAAGGAAATAAATATTTGACATCCAAAAAAACTACTGTGGTGTTAAATCAAATACAGATATAGGTATTTAACATAAAGAACTACTGTACCGTTATTAACATACGGAAATATGTATTAGAAATTAAAATAAACTATTGTAATATTACTGCCATACGGGTTTAGATATCTGACAGTTACAAAAAATATTATTATTATTATTATTAATATTATAAGTTATATTATTGTAGCTCTCTAACCATTACAAACAAACTTTTAGTAAAACATATCTTTATTTAAGGGAGGACATGAATCATTACATAAACATACTATGTAGTACATCCAATCATTTTGTATAGGGTATAGTTTCATTCTAGAAGAGTGGGTATTCTCATAACCTGAGATGACATAACTATAGTATAAAACTATACTATACCATAGATGTACGATATTTTTTTAAATATAAATTTGTCCAGCCAAGATGTCAAGTTGTCGATAGGAAAGCAAGATGAAAACAAAATATTTTAAAAAAAATGGATCACCACATTTCAAACTAATGGATAGCAGTAGTTATAAAACATGACTTGGGTAGTCACACATAATTTAATAGTCCAATGAGAGCCACATTAGTAGCGTTCATCATAGCAGGCCTAACTCAGTTCCCGGAGCGCAACTGCCTCTGTGTGTGTGTGTGTGTGTGGTGTGTGTGTGTGTGTGTGTGTGTGTGTGTGTGGTTGCGTGCACGCGCGCAAAGTATGGGAGTAAAAGGGAAAAGAAAATACCTACAATATGCAGAAATGTGTGAAGTGCATTTGTATTTGAATGATAACTCGAAGCTTACCGTGATGACAGTGAGGTACAAAGCGACAAAGTTTCTTGTTAATAACTACAGTATGTTCCTATTATCACAGTATAAAAATTTGTGTACTGTGCTTGTCTATAAAGATATTATAAAATGTCCAAAAACGGCCTTTTTCAATGCAGTTTTTATTCAAATATCATTTAATATTTCAACAATGTTCAGTATTAGGAACTTCTTATTAACTATTTATCTCAATTAATGTTTAATCAGAAATGAACCACGTGCAATAGTGTTCGTGTACATATACGATTTCTAGCTGACTGAATCACAGAGTTAATGGACATGTGACGCACGCTCTTAATAGTCTGGTCTCATGAATAAACCAATATAGTTACTACTATATAAAGACGAGTAAAAAGTAGTAAAGGTCTATAATAAGGGCTTGACTATCCATTCATTTCTATATGTTAGTTAATATGAGAATACTACTACAAATACAAAAACATAATGTGTATTAACTGCTAAAACTTTCCTCCAAAATTTAGGATTAAATTTAATCAACATTATTATATTTATATTTTAATTCTAAATGTTTTTACATATTATAACTTCTTGAGTTTTAGGTTCAAACTAAGCTATATATTTCACCAATTAAAATATTATTAATATTACTACTGTCAATTAAATTAGGTCAATTAGTTAATTTTCAATCTTCAAACAAAAGTAATTAAAATCTTTTTTTATTCAAAACATAAATCTAAAATTATGGGTGCAAGGACAAATAAAAACACTGCAAGATTAAAATATATTCTATTTAGTTGCCACGTCTGAATATCCTTAATATTTCTTGCTATCCTCATGAACTAATATTATACAAATGTGTTAGAGATAAGGTATGTTGTGTTCAGAGGATTATACCAACATCTTCATGGAGGGATAGTAAAAGTTAATTTTGGAAAAACCACCTTCAATAAACTTGACCGGGATTTAAGCTCCAATCTCCTCGTCATAGGCAGTCCAGTATATTGCGAGGGTGACGCCTTAATGTATATCAGTTTACCACTGAATTGGGTAGTTATAGTATTTAAATAATGGATTATTAATGTTATTGTTTTGATTAAAATAAAACAAAATAACAATTAAGATTAAATTTGAAAATATTTTTACAATTATATTTAGAAATATTTCAGTCTAGTCTAAATTAGCGACCCGCCTCGGTGGCGTAGTTGGCTAACGCGCTAGTCGTGTTGAGCTCGACCACCAAGGACGGGGAGATCGAGGTTCGAATCTCGGTCGAGTGAACTGGAAGGGGTTTTTCCTAAATGGTTTTCCACTCTCCCTCCACGCAAATGCGGGTTCACTTCCTCTAAGTTCAACCCTCCCAATTCCCAATCCATTAACGTAATTAGTACTTAAGCGATATAACCCGAACGGGTAGTAAGACGCTTTGCTAAATAATATTATTATTATTATTACTAAATTAGCGATCTTTTTAGGCTGGAACATCTAATAAATCTACAACTATGATATTATTTTTAAAACCAACAAATACAAAACATGTTAAAAATGCATGCAATTTTTCTTCTTGTGAATAGTAAACTGATAAATATAGTACATTTTACCTCAAACGAGGAGAGCGCAAATGTGTGTCATTGTATTACTTAATTAGCCAAATATGTTACTTTTTTTACAATCAATATTGTATTTACTAAAAGTAGTGAGTACATGACATTCAATAAATAACACAAATTAATTACTAGCAATGATATTTTATTTCCATTTTCCAATAATATATGACAAATATTTACTCTGCTAAACTTACATATGACGTTAGGTTTCTCACTATTTTATTCTATATTTACTTTATAAAAGTAATACTTTTAAATCAATGCGCAATTTAATAAATAATTAATAAAAACTATTTCCTGTAGGCATTAGTTTCACATCAAAGTGATAGGTTACTTTAAACCACTTTGGAGGCTGCATGGTCTAAGCTCTAAGGCACTACTCTCTCAGTAGACTAGAGTGCCTTTAATGGGAAGATCGAGGCTCGAATCTAGGTCGGGTGTACTAAGGTGGTTTTTCCAAAATAGTTTTCAACCCTCCCTTCATACAAATTTGGGTACACTTCCTCTAAATATAACCTTTTTAATCTCTAAAACCATTAGCATAGTTATTACATAATCGTATGATCCGAACGGTAGTAAAACGCGTTGATAAAAATTAAATAAACTACTTTACACTAATCTTGTAAACTGAGACGTCCCTGACTATAAATTAATGTATTTATTAAGGAATGTATGGATTAAATAACAATGATGCCTTGCTTTTGCGTATTTTTTATTCTTCTAGATGTATCGAAAAGTGAACGGAATACTAGAACCTCACAGGTTTATCAATAAAACCAAATTAATTAATTTAGCAAATGAGCTTTCCCTTAAAAACAACGTTTCCGTCGATGGCACAATGGACCTCTTGCAATTCTTCGCTATTTACGGCGTCGACCATGCCAACGAAAGCATCCAGACCTTACTCCCAAGGATAGAACAGATTGGTCCTGAGGCTGTCCTGAACCAACTCGAGAAGGACTACCCTGCTGGGGGAAAATTGACCCTGGTTTTTGATACCCTTAAAATGGAGGAACAAGGAAAACTGGACCAGTTATACCAACTTGAAGAATTATTCAACGTCAAAAAAGATCTTACTTGTTATTTAGTCTTGCACGATTTTGATTTCGACGGGGGGACAGATCCGTTGCCTCAGTTTGTGAAACTTTTGAATTCAGATCTCGTAGCTGATGATTATAAGCAGTGCATACGTAATGTGCTTCCATATATTACTAAATATGTTCCCCAAGATCCTTCTTTAATTAACATTATATCGCATGGACATTATTATACAAGTAAGTCAAAACTGACAAAAGAAGGACAGCTTGAAGATTTCCATAAATTTCAGGACTTTGTAACTAGCCATTACGGTAGCATCTACAACGCCAGCCGAGGGTTCAGAGACCCAGGTAAATATGAACTTAAAGGTAAAAGGTTCGTAGCGTTATTCAAATACCTACGTACAAGTGATATGATATCAGAGAAATATAGGAAACTTATTGAGACCATCTTACCTTATTTTAAAGAGCATTTGTTTAGAGTTGATGTGCTTGGCTACATTTGATATAAAGTTTTTTCAATATATGATTATGTATCTTTACTATTTAATACACAATATGGTTTTTATCTCTATCACGTTTATAATCATTGCTAATGATGGCTTCATTTTAAGAGGTAGAAGTTGAAGAATTAAGCTTATAGGATGTACACACTCACGAGCACGGAGAGTTTGTGGGGAAGCCACTGTGATCATATGTTGAAAACCAACCTAGCACATCCAGCCAATATTCTAGACTCACCCTCTCTATCATTATTGCAATATTGATGCATTAGACCGTATTACCACCAATGAAGATTTACGCAGAATGGTGTCTTCATGTAGAAATATTTGAGTATATTAAAAAGCTAATTTAAATGTTTACCAATTTTATTTATTTCAAATTATAGATTACTGTTTGGTATCAATTAAAATATATCACAAAGACTTTTAAACCAAAAAATACACTGTCTGAAATAATTATTTACCTTTTCTTAAGTAAAAATAAGTTAATTTTTAAAGGTTATTACTAAAAATGTTAACAAAACTATTTTTTTAGTAATAAGAAATATTTTATATTTAGTCTAGATAACATTCAAGATTGTATAGGAATTAAGTCTGTAGACCAAAAATCTATGAAATTGTGTTTTTAATGTTGTTTAAATAATTTACGGTACGAGTGACTTAATTATTATGATTTCTGTCCTAGATATGTTCACGTAGATCTAATTGTCTCTAGAAATAAATATTATGATGAAACTAATATTTTAAATATGTTTTGCATAAATAGTTTTTCTTAAAATAAATATGTTGAATGTTTGAACAATTCTGTTCCATACATAATATAAATTGATTATGCAAACTATTCCCATCATTCTTCAAGATGGACGTACGCACAGTTGGAGGGGAGGGGGGGAGTTGGGGATGGGGGGATTTCATGTAAAATTTCCTCAAAATATAATATAAACTAGTAATTTCAAACAATATCAAAATAAATATACTATTAAGTTTGAAATAGTGAGCATTCTGTAGAAGAACAATGCAGTTTCCATTATTTCAGTCTGCTGCTATTTTTCTCTCTCCAAGCATCGTGTCTTACCGCCAGTTCTGGTTATACGCTTCTAGTGCTCCCGAAAGCTTTAATGGCACATTTTCAGCCTTCCCGCGAAAAAAGTATTCCATCACCTTAGTTTATACAACCTTCCACTTGCCAATGGGTTTGTGGACAATATTATGGCTGACTCCTGCACAAGCCTGTGAGCTTTAATTATATGTATCGATAAAATTAAATTTCAAACTGCTTTAACCCTTCATGACGCATTTGTTAAGGATTGGAAACGGATCCCCGCTTTACCGGTCCATTTCCTTGCTTGTAAAACTCATATGTTCATACTGATTGGAGTTTTGGATATCGTTAATACACGTGAAAAGCGTCTCCAGTTCATACCTATGCAAGCTCTTCACCCCCCCCCCCCCCCCCACTCAAACTCTCCACAGCAATGGAGAGTGCATGTATACATTGCGTTTGTAAGGCGCGCGTCCTTGTAAACATTTTACAACATCTCTCTTTCTGCTGTGTTTGATATAACCTAATTAAATCTCCACTTGATAGAACTTGGAGTGCAGGTAAGTGTGTATTATGCAATTCATGTTAATTTAAACAACTAATGTGTATATTTTTTATTTTATTGAAGGTGGGATTTAATATTTTGAATAATAAGATTATTATATTTGAACAATAGTATGATAAAATTTGCCATACATTTATGGAGGTATATTACAAATTAAATAATTTAATTAAGATTAAACTACTAGTCTATAATAGTGTTTCAGTTAAGTGAATGCTATTAAATATAATGGCAGCTATTGTTGTTAAAGGAATGCTACCACGATACAGGGATGTACAAACTTACATGCACTCACGAGTCAAACACTGATTTCCTGTAACATCAAGGTCATTACCATATTAACGAATAATGTATATTTAAAAGAAGTGCACCTACATAATTTAGGTCACACGTGGAAAAAAATCCTCAATGCACCCAAAAGATATTCAAACTCCAAAATATTATTGCGGTTGTATTTATGAAACATGGCTATAGCACCCTAGAGTACGTGGAGGCCTCAACGGTACACATAAATTCTCACATTCAACGTGTATCGTTAAGTTTTGCTACAAGAGAGAATTATTTTTGATGGTCAGGATTATTTGCATGCTGTCATATTTCTTACTCTAAATTAGGAGGCTTGGGTTCAAATCCAACCAAATACAATGCTATTCTATACATCAGAGTGTCAATTTGTACTCTCTTCAGACGAATATCAGTGCAGTTGTTCTCAACTACCAGCACTACCAATTATTTTGGAAAAAATATTCTATAGTGAAAATGAAAATGAAAATGAAAATGAAGATCTTTTGTTAAAAGCTACTTCTATTTAAATAATTAGCTTACGTTTAAACTAATTTTTTACACATAGCTAAGAATCTTAAAGGTACAAAAATACACAAATGTTTGAATACTCAGATGTTTTCTCATTTTTTTATACATTCTTCTGAAAGTAATCCATCTACACCGTCACACAAAAGAATTAAGGGGAAAGAAGATTGTTGGTTTGGGCTATTGTGTACCGAAGCTATCCAAATATTGTTCGTCATAATTAAAAACGAACAGCATAGTAACTATTGACAAAACAAATCAATAAATGGAAAGAAAGTAAACTTTTTTTTTTATAAAGGAAGCCAGAGGGAAGCTTCCGTCTTCATCCTTTTTAAAACTGAAGTTTTCTGTCATCTAGATCGAAACTGTGGGTGGGTTTGAACAACAAAAGACACCAGATTTATTCTGCCAGAATACTCATCTTCTTCCTATTTTTTTTATTACTCTTTATCAGGAAAGAGGGTCACATAGAAGGGTAAAAATATCTCAAGTCTATTTACTTTCGTCTATCTTTTCCTATAGTCTGTTCTCCTCGTCTCTTTCTTTTTCTTTTTTTTTTCTTTTCTTTCGTTCCGTGACTGCAACAATAGCCATTCCTAGCTTCAATAGATGGTCCATATCCCAGATAAGAATCTGAGCACTGTCTACTATATACACGATGTCACATAGTCCAGCCGTACTAAACTTGGCAGCAACAGAACGGACTGTCCAACAACATAGTATCGTCAATATGAGTGTATTTTTGTTTAAGAATTAATACAGGTGAGATGGAAGTAATCACAAATTTTAGTTCAATTTTTGAGTTTTTATGAAGTTCTAAGGTGTATAAGAAATAAAAACCAACACAGTCCATAGATTTAATAAAATTAAATTACGAATAAATACACATTGAACATATTTGTAATTTATCGGAATATTGAAAATAAATGTATTGAATTGAAAGTATAAAGTTTAAATTTTATAGTTGTCTCTTCGATTTGTCATCTCCTTAAATTGAGGTTTATTCAATAAAAGAAATAGTATCAAACCTTCATTATTTTATCTACAAGGTATATTTAAAAAAAATAATATGTATACCCATCCTTTAGATGTAAGAGAGACCAATACAAATTTTATTTTTCCAGCAGCAGCTGGTTTCGAATATGACTTATAGTCCACAAACACCATTAAAAATATGATTATTAAAAAAAATCTACACTTTTCCAGTTAAACATTTTTGGGGTAGGTTCATAATAATAGCCTTGTACCTCTTATTCAAAAAATAAATTTAATCCAGCCAAGAGAAGAATTCCAAAAATATATTAATCAATTAAACAATACATATTAAAGTAAAATTAATAGTTTGGCATTAAAATTTTATATAATTTAGGGACAAAAGAGTTCTCTTAAAATTAGCTATAATAAAGTAATGTATGTAAGGTGATATGCAGAGAGAATGATATAATCTATAACCGTGCCCAAGGTACTTACTGGCAAACCCAATGGTAAGATACCATTGGAAGGACCTAGACGAAGATTGGAGGATAACGTTAGAATGTATCTTAAATAGATAGGGTGCAATGAGGTGGACTGGGTAGAAATAGCTCAAGATAGGGATAAGGGGGCGGCCAGACTGGGCTAGTGAGTGACTAAAATATAAAATAGAACACATTGGTTGTAATGAGAGGTGGCCAGACTGGAGCGAGCGCGTTCGACCCTGTACAGTCTAGTTTACAGGCGCTAGGCAATATTATTGTATGTTGGTTCATTGAGTGCTAGGAAAACTTCTCATTTTGACATTTTTATTAGTATCGCTAGGTTTAGCACACTTGCTACTAACGGCCTAATTTAATTGGTAAGATCATAAACCATACTTATATGTATATATATATATATGGCTTATGTTAGTTGTTGACGAGGAGGCTCCGAATCTTGGCTCAGTGAAGGGTACTTTTTGACAAATAATTTATTGTTGTGGTTTTCTCATCCTCTCTCCACATTAATAGCATTCTCATTTGTAAAGGCCTACTTTGATAATATAGAAGTATTTTAACATCTCAGTTTTATATATATATATTGAAGTATTTTAACATACACATATATATGTATAAAAACTAATATGTTAAAATACTTCAATATTATCAAAGTAGGCCTTTACCAATAAGAATTTCCACTAGCGTGGAGAGAGGATTAGAAAACCACAACAATAAATCACTTGTCAAAAACCACCCTCAATTCACTCAGCCAAGATTCGGAGCCTCCTGGTCAACAACTATCGAGAGCTATCTGCTAATCACGCACTCGCTCGCTCGCACGCTTGTTAGTCTGGCCGAACCCTAAGTGGCGTACTTTTGTATTATAACAATACAATTTTAAACATCCTAATACCATAGTTATTGCAAATCATATTTGTAACATTTTTGGTTTGAATTATTTTTTATACTACATAGAAACCTCTATTATACTCAAATTGTACTTCATTAATTCTCTATACTGTGGACGGATATCTGGACAAAATCCCGGTAAAAAAAAATATTTCTTGATCTTATAATTGTATTGTTATCATTATTAGGTATTTCCTTTGACGTAATGTAATGTCCGTTGAAAACAATAAGTTTAAAATGAATACATCGAGATTTAATTAAATGTAGGATGACGTCTGGCCGCATGGCGTGTTAGTCGCGTCAAAATAAATCAACATTAAGAATAAATTAAAACACAATTAAATGTAAACCGACAGAATTAAAGTTCTTACAATAAATACTATATTTAAATGTTTTCTGATTTATTGTTTGGTTACAATATTAACTTAAATATTCACTCATTTGGTACAACCATGTGTTCGGGAAACTTCCTACGAGATGGGATGGTCTTTTTTAAGACTATAATCCATTGAGCGGTGAGCTATTAATGGTGTCTCGGATAATGTAATAAACATTGTCTCAGGTCACATTTTATTGACTAAGAGTTGTATTTATTGAAGATATTTCTCTTTCCTAATGAATGGATAAATTGTATTTTTATTATTCACTTTAAGATTATTTAAGGAACCTTTCGGAATCTATAGACAAAAATTAATAATTTAGTTTCAGTTTAAGTAGTAGCCATTACTTACTATGTTCTGATTGGACCAACATTTGGGGAAGATAGTACCAGAAGGCTTTTAGTGGACTTTCTTTAAATTTACGCATCTGAATGGTGGGTTTAAATATACAGTGTAGTAAAAGGTGTGAGTATTCGATATTATCCATCAGCTCAGCTTCAAGAGTTCATGACATCTGAGAAAGGGTGTTGTTGCATAATCTTACATACTATTTTATATATACATACCAGGTATATATCAACAAGTCTACATTTACTGCTAAGTATAAGACTCATATACAATTGCCATTAAGAAGATTTTTTCCAATCATAGTTTGAGAAACATAATCAACTAAAGTTGTGATGGTAGGTTATAGCATTCATTTCTACGAGAAGATAAACTGTCACAAACTTCTATAGATCCTTTGAAGAACATCAGACCTAAACCGTATTTAATAGGTAATATAAAACTAAACGTGGTCAAATTTATTAGCAACCAAATTGATAATTTATTTACACGTCACTTTTGGAGTCACTCTTGGAGAACACTCTAGAAACGTTTAAACTTTCCCTTTTTTACAACTTGAAGAATTTTAATGATATAAATCCACAATTTAATGCATGACTATTAAATTTCACTGTCACTTTGAAATATTTGTCATAGTTAATATAAAATTAATAAACTTCATGTTTATTTTATCGTAAAACCCTCACTATCTTTCGTTGTCTGGGTAGATACACATCAACTAATTCATTGACGACACTGATATTTAGTTTGTAAGAGGGTAATGCTTAGTTTGTTCTTTACCTACATTTTTCATGCTTTGTTACTAGTGTGTACGATCATTTATGATGAGTTGTTTTCATAAGTACAGAATTAATACCATATGTGATTGTTTATTCATAGATGATGCTGAATTGCATGTTTTTAAACACATATATCAACCATCAAACTTGTTAAACACTTCATTTAAATAGTGATAGCTACCAGTATATACCCCTGTGTCCAAGCATGAATTTATAAATTACAAAATAATAATAATAATAATAATAATATTTAGCACCGCGTCTTACTACCCGTTCGGGTTATACGCCTAAGTACTAATTACACTAATGGATTAGGAATTGGGAGGGTTGAATTTAGAGGAAGTGAACCCGCATTTGCGTGGAGGGAGAGTGGAAAACCATTTAGGAAAAACCACCCCCAGTTCACCCGACCGAGATTCGAACCTCGATCTCCCCGTCCTCGGCGGTCGAGCTTAACACGACTAGCGCGTTAGCCAACTACGCCACCGAGGCGGGTATAAATTACAAAAGAATGGGGAGGGGGCACAAATATATTAAATGTATAAACATTCGTGTGTACTGGTAGGCATATTTTTCCTTAACACGCGTCCTTCTTGCCAATTGGCTTGCCCAATGTCCACGGCCCACCTCTACTCTCACACAAACTAGCAATAAGGTACATAGTAAAAATCTCATTGGCCTCACAAACTCATTGGTCACTGCCACAACCCCCACCCTCTACTTCCATTATCCTAAAAAAAAATTATCAAATATTCTACCTAGGGGGGTGGGGAGAGCCCTGTGGCCTCCATATAAAATCACACTTGCCTTTCTCTATCTTCCTACTTATGCATCTAGGGTCGTATAAGACACATGGAGGTCTTGGGAGAAGTAAACGTGATCAACTTCTACAAATGAGTATGTCACATTTTAATTAGAATACAGCGGAAAATAATTGTTTGAGCCAACTGAGATTAAAAATCAGCTTGAATTAGAATGGTTTTCGCTTAACTATACACACAGAAAATCGATAGCTAAGGATTCTTTGAATAATTTCTTCAGTATATTTTTATGCAAATTTAGGATACGAGAACTGCTTATGTTGTTCATCAACTTGAGATTTTATTCGAGCTCAAGAAGGCGTTTAAGATACCCAAGAGAAGCTCAGTTTCGAATTTCTGACAGAAGCTTCATATGGTTGAAAGAATAGTTTGTGTGGCTGACAAAAGGAGTAGAGGTTCAATCCTAACGGTCAGCACTGAATGCTGTTATCACATAACGCAGTTTTCCATCCCTCCTCTATACGTGAGTGATTGCAGGGTCAACTACTTGAAATCCGTTCACTTCTTCTTGTTATTCTGGTTGGACATAGTCTGATTTAGATGGGAAGGAACTTTTTCGACAGTTATAATTATTACTAAAAAAATTTTAAAATGTTTATACAAAAAGTCATATGATTCGAACAAGTCACTTTTATAATCATAAAATAATACAAATAATGTAGTAAAATGTTAACAATATTGACAGCAAATTTTATTTTATGTTATCTTAAAGCTCCTTCCTTTTAGAATATACACTTAATGATATTAGGGTGATTAGTACTTGGGATTGTATACAAGAAACTTCAAACTACGCTCTCCTTCTTTCGTTTTCAAGCTACGTGAAGACTGGGTAGCTTTTACCCTCTCTGGGTTGGTTTGGACATAACTCGAAGCCACAAAGCCTTAATGATCCTGTACACAATATGAGACTAGTAATAGCACATATCATTTATTTTTTGTCTTCAGAGTTCCTGATGACAGATACAGAGGTCCCGGCCTCGATCCCCAGAGCTTCCGAATTTTATCTGTGAAGCAGTATGTCTATATCGATGTCAAACTCATCCTCGTGAAAACAAAATAGGAGATACTTGAATAAAGACGTAGCAAATCCGGTTTAGAAAACTTAGATTAACGACCGGAGGGATTGATAGGCTGACCACATGACAACATTTATCCCCAATATTGGCATTATCATCGCCAACGGTGGCGGTTGCTCGGTCGGAACATCTCGCTTGCGGACTCTCACCATGGATTTTTTTTATAATATATATATTTAGTGAAATTAAAGCTTGTTTGCTTTGTCTTTCTCCAAACCAAAACCATGTGTCAAATAAATAAATCACTTATCATAACAAATAATAATTATTATAAAATAGTAAGTTGTATATTCATTAGTTAATTTATTACCATTCATTCCTTCATTCATACATTCAACCCAACATAAAGTAAAATTTTATTTTAAACTTACAAAGCCATAAGGCACTATGGTTACACACTCTTTGTAGATTTTGAGATTCACTTAATATTTAAAGTTTTACAAATCCATCTCATAAATCTAACCGTTTTATTTATTTTGTATTTGAGACAAGAATTATTAAAGACAAAAATTCTATCAATTTTAACAAAATAGCGTGAATTGGTTCGCTTACAAAAAAATACTATCATAATTGGGGTTTTACTTATTCACATAATTTTCCCTGTTACATCCAATCCTCTGACTTTTTAATATTTTACCTGTTGTCTAAGTGAGTTTCAAGGTTGAAGCGTTATATCGCGTGAAACGTAATATAGCCACGAGAATTTTGAAATCCACCGTTATCAGTAAGTACCAGGAACTAATGACTTAGTCATGTCACATTATCGAGAAACATACGACTAATGTAGGCTACTTTTTACAGTTTCTCAAAATGAGATATTACTCCTTCTTTCCACCTCTTTTTCCCTTTGGAAGATTCATAACCTGGTGGCTGATAATGCTGGAGAGACAATACGTGCTCACCAAATTCATTATTTACGTTAAAGGGGGTTTTGAATTTTAATGTTTAATAACTTAATCCTCCATTATATATTAAAAGTTTCTTCCTTACCCTTACGCAACATTTCTATCTAATTTATCTTAGAGTCCCTGACCTTTTTGTTTGTCTTAAGTTAGTTTGGAATTGGTTTTTGTGTTTAGGAAGCTACTATTTTATTTTATATCAACATTGATTTTAACACAAATTATTATTATTAATAGACCTAGAACAAGCATCACACTGCAAGCGAAATAAACATCAAGCTCTCTTAGTCGGTTTTACTATTGACGGTCTGGTTTCCAATCAAATCCAAGTACAATAAGTGTTTTTTTTCTAAATGATTTACTACTCTCTTTAACACAAATAGGAGTACATTTCCTTCAACTTATACCTTCCATATCTTTTTTCCATTAATTTTATTAGATACGTATGTATCGAATGGGTATTGAGATACGTAGAAGGAAAAAAAAAAGTATGATTTAATTTTTGTCCCCGCATCTCACTGACCATTCGGGTTGTACATACAAGAATTAATTAACGCTGATATTATAGGGATGATAATGGTTGAATTTAAATTAAGCTTACCAAAGTTTGCGTGGATGGAAAATCATTTACGATAAAACACCCTCAGTACACCCAACCAGAATCGCTTCAGTAACCGAATGGTCTAAGGTGTCACTCTAGTGTTAGACTGACCTGCTGATGACGGAGTCATCAGGGTTCGAATCCCAGTTTGTTCTACTTAGGCTAGTTTTTTCTAAATGATTTCCCATTCTCATTCCACGCAAATGTGGGTTGATTACTTCTAAAATACTTCTTTCCTCATACCTTACCCCATTAGAGTAATTATCATTTATTGTATAAACCTGAACAGTTAGTAAGAGGGGTGAGAAATTAAATACACCGAATCCGGACTTCAAGTTTGATTTTATCTTCATCAGCAGTTTATTGCGAAGTTGACGCCTTTGACTATAGAAACATTTGTATTTTTAAGAATTCGTAATTTTTTTAAATTTTTTTATACCTCAAGGATGAGCAAATTGTATATTATAACAGGGTAGAAAAGGGATGTAAAGTAAAAGGGGAGTGTCTCGTACCTCTGGAAGAAGTTAACAAAAAGGTATTACTTCTTTGTTCATTGTGAGGCCAACTCACCGTTGCTCTTCCTCGCTTATTTTTTATCCAATTTAAAGTCTCACATTAGACCCACTGAGTCGGGAGCAATAAGTTTCCCCAAGACCCTTCAATAAAAGTCGCACTTGGAACGAAAGTGGGAAGGGGTTCGGGAGGGGAGTTACACTAAGATGAGTGAAGGAAAGAAGCGGATAAGTCTCACTTCGAAGAATTGTTTGTTTATTGACATGCTCAACTTATGGGCTATTAACAAATTCCACTAAATGGAATAAGAATCCTAGCTAGAAGGGAATTTATAAATTATTTCATGGGTTGAAATTGGTAAAGAATAACTTTGAAAACCTTAATATAGAAAGGCTCTTGTTTACCCAAACAAGATTTGAACCTAATCTAATATCAATCTCCAGAATCAGAGTAAAGTAATCATAACTCTAAGATCAATCCTTTTAATCAATAGAATTTTAATAAACAGGCTGTAAAAATGTTCAATCTTTTTTTTTCAAAATAGATGAAAAATTATTCACTGCAAGTTTACTAAACACAGAAAATTTTTATTTTGCTCAAATATTGTTCACTTAGAAAAGTGTTGGATTAAAATGCACAAAGATGTGCCATTTGAAATATTTAACCCTTCATTTTAGGGTAAAAAATTAATTTAATAGAATAAAAATTTATTTTTTATCATTATAAAAACAATTCTAAATAAAGTGGGCACATAGACAAATATGTCAGTCTCGTCTTTTTTACCGGGTAAGGATAGGTCAGAGTTTAAATATCAACAAGGATGTTTTGTTTCTTCCCTGAATGGTCTATCACTATACTCTCACGCAATCCAAGGTATAAATTATGAAGAAATAATTTCATAATCTCTCCCCCATTAGTGTAAACATTCGGATGGCCTTAACGGGTGGAATGGCACGGTGCACACACACACACACACACAGACACACGCGCACTAAAGCCAACTAGATTAGTTTCAAATAATATTTTTAAATATATTAAAGTATATCTTTAAAATAGTGTATAATAGAATACTTGTATTCTTTGGGTGTTAATTTAGTAGATAATTAGTGTCTTAAATGATCTATTATATAGAAACAAAATTAAAAGCTGATATTAAATAAATGCCCCCCCCCCCCCCCACACACACACACACACTACACACACACACACAATATATATATATATGGAAGGCCATTGATTAAACACATTGCGAGAAGATTGATTGGGGGAATGAAGTGGAAACTTCCCATTACCAATTGGGATTAAAACCTAAGATTCCTGATTTGGAATCACCATAATAACCACAATATAGAGTATTAAAAGAAAATGGAAAGATCATTCATTTATTTGTAGTTACAGAGCTATAATTATTATACTAAATAAGTGACAGAAAATGAACTAATTAAGTTTATATAGCTGTTCTCACTGCTTGAACGATAAATAGTTAAAGTTTAATTTGAAAACGCATAAAATCTTTGATCAATCAATTTTATAGGAAATATTTATACAAGCAATACTTGCCTTTATGAAAATAGCATTAAAATTTTTATTAGTATCAAAACACAAAGTATAAATCATTGTAATTACAAGAATGTCTGTATGGAGGTAACCACAATCCCATTAATTTAATATTAGTTGAAAAATGACACTGGGGCTCGATTTATATTCTATTTCAGTGTCCATGTGTTACTTTTTCAACTGATTTAAATTGATTTTATGAAATCTTAATAGTGATTTTTTTTACCTACACAGTGGTCAGTCGGACTTGTGTTTAAGCCTCACATTCTACTTAATATTGTTGGAGATGTAGAATTAAAGGTTTGAATCTTGGTTAACTGCATTAGGAGATTGTTTACCCACATATTTATCACTGTGATTAAGTGGGAAATTATTATTAATATTTAGGCCAAGAGCATTTATTATTTATTATTTGGACACAAAATATGTTACCACTAATTCATCAACACACATTTGTAAAAGTAAAAAAAATATTAATATAAGTATTTAGAGTTTTTCATAAATTAACAAAATTTTCACAATCTTGTAAATTTCCTTGCTCATACTGTAGAAGGATCGGTTTACCTTTCAATTATATCAACATATAGACAAATTTGTTCGTTAAGATAAAATATAGTTTAAACTAATCAAAGTTTTAACGGAGTGTATGTATACTATAATTACAAAGTTTTAATACTACCATGTTTTGTTTACTCAGTAACAATATAGTTAAATATTAATTTTATGTATCATAGTACTAACTTTAAATTAGTGGTTTTGAAATATATGTTAAATTTTTATATGCAAATAACAAAACCAGATTATCCTTTTTAGGTGATACTATATATTGCGAGTTCAAATTTATTAAATTTTTGTATATATTTAAAATACAATATTTTATGTTTGGATAAAAATATAAATGTGTACGCTGCAATTGCAAGTGGGTATTAATTTACTATGCGGGTATAAAGTACCATAACCAGCTATATATATATATATGAATTACATATATATTATCATGTTGTGCATTAGAATATAAAAAGGACTTAATTATCTGGTGTAGGTTAAAGTTCAATAACAATAAGTTATAATTTTTTTCTCACTGTTGAAACGTAAAATAGCATTTAAACACCTTTTCAAGTAAACATTTAAATCACTTTTCTTTGATCATCTCCATTGGCCAATTTGTTGCACAGTGGATATCAAAATACCTATACACGCATGAGGAGATAAATAATTATAAACAAGTAATTGGAATGAATTTGCCCACTGGTAGACTAGGGAGACTAACTCAAAAATAATTTGAAATTGGAGTCGAAATAAATTCAACGCTCTTACTCGAAGCAAATGAAATTTGTTCACAAATAATGGACTGGATTGAAGTCACGGTAGATATATTCCAATAAAATTAGCTTACGTGTGTAGCTCAACGATACAGTAGGGGAATGCTGGATTCAGGAAACAATTATTTTTATGTAATTTAATCAAGCTTGTTTGAATAGTTTAAAAGAGTATTTACATTGACTTCACTAAAATATATGTTATAAACAAATTGATAATTTTATCTGCTTTGTTTGAGGCTTATGACACATTAAATATATATTTTACGAAATTAAAATATTCTCAATCAGATTTGCTTTTATTATTATATATATTATTAATAAAACATTTTTAAAACCACTACAAATTTTGATGGATGATATAAATGTATGTTGTTTGTTTGGTAAATAAATATTATCTTAGAATATATTCAGCTAAATGGGGTATGGTATTTTCATTGAAATTATGAAGATCTATTAATAATAAACATCTTTTATTTAAAATATTTTGATTAAACCAATAAATTTCAAGCTATACGTAAATATAACAATTTTTTCCCTTTTCGAACACTAAAGTTAAAGAATTGCGGCCGTAAAAAAAATCAACCTCAGATGTTGATGGATGTCGACGTCTTATGAACCCCAGAACCCTAAAAATGGTTTTTAATGCGTCTGTTTGTGTGTCTGATCAACCCTAAGATTAAGCTTAGTTTAAAAAGAAGCTAAAAGAGAAATAATCGATTTTCTTAAAATCATCTCTAACGATTTTTATTAAAATTCATGTCTAGACGTTTATTAAGATTATAAATAAAATTGACATTTTCATTTTCCAATGAAAATTAATTTTAGGGTAATTTACAGAAATGGAAATTTCCGTATATCCGCAGTTATTTAAGATAATGAATAACTTATCATTGCAAAATGGTAGTACTACTAAAGATAAACAACTTTTATATGAGATATATTTTTATAAAACCAATAATTTCTGAGATATTGTCGAATATATTAATACAATTTTGTGAGCTTTAGTTGTAAGTGATACTACTTAAGTTTTAATGCAATAATTCTCTAACACCATAGAGTAAGAAATAAGTAGGTCCCTCAAAAAATGTATATTCTCTTTCTTTCAACCTCTTAGTGGAAATGTTTGTACAGCAATGATTTATCTCTAATATTTTGATTCAATAGTCAGAATTTACTTATTTTATTGGTCAATAAGTTAGGAATTTAATAGCAATGCAATAAACATAAGATGTGCAATCCCTAATAAAATGTCAAAAATTTTAAACCAAAAGTTGACATTTTAATATGAAGTGTTGACCCTTGGGGACCCAATATCAATATTTTTACTTTTTCTTTACCTTATAGGTAGAGCAAGTATTGAGAACGTCAAAAAAATTGAACTCAAGAATTTGATGAATGTCGACGTCTCATGATCCTCCGAATCCTAAAAAGTGGTTTTCTCAATGCCATCTGTCTGTTTACCTGTCAGTCCATACATTGGGCCAGGGCCTAAACTAATTAAAAGATTGGGCTAAATCTTGGTATCTAAGGTTTTCATAAGGTTACCCCGAGGAATTTTGGAATTTGATATCCAACCCTAGAAAAAAGGGTATTTAAGGGCGGAAAGAGAAAAAAAATCGATTTTATCAAAATCGGCTTTAACAATTTTGATTAAATTTCATTTCTAAGCTTTGATCAATATTACAAACCAAGTAGCTACTCTCTATATTTCGTGAAAATGAATTTAAGGGTTCCGGTCTAATGTGTATATTCTATAATAATATAATAATAATATTTAGCACCACGTCTTACTACCCGTTCGGGTTATACGCTTAAGTACTAATTACTCTAATGGATTAGGAATTGGGAAGGTTGAACTTAGAGGAAGTGAACCCGCATTTGCGTGGAGGGAGAGTGGAAAACACTTTTAGGAAAAACCACCCCCAGTTCACCCGACCGAGATTCAAACCTCGATCTCCCCGTCCTCAGCGGCCGAGCTCAACACGACTAGCGCGTTAGCCAACTACGCCACGAGGCGGGTGTGTATATTCTAATTTTTAATTTTTTCTTCGTTAGTCTTTAAGATAGTTATGAAATTACTTATCATTGCATACATGTATATCTATTTATAATAAACATCTTTTACTTGAAATATATTTTTATAAAACAAAAATTTTTCAAGCTATACACAAATATATATATATATATATTTTAAACTTTTTCAACATTTAAGGTAAAATGTTACGACTGTCAAATAAATCTAGCCTGAAATGTTGATGGATATCGACGTTTCATGACTCCTCCCCTCCCCCGAACCTTTAAAAGTGGTTTTTGCAACGCTGTCTGTCTGTGTGTCTGTCTAACCCTAAAATTAATAGCAGTTTACTAAAGGGCGAAAAGAGAAAAACTCAATTTTCTCAAAATTGTTTGTAAGGATTATATCTCTCTCATTTTATACTCAATAGTCCATAATTATCAATTTTATTCGTCAAAATCTATAAAATAGAAATTTAATAACATTGTGATAACCATAATATTTGTATTGTGCATCCCCTAATAAAACGCCGAAAATTTTGATCTAAAGTCAAACTTTTAATACGTAGTGTTGACCCTTTGGGACCCAATATCAATATTTTTATTGATCCAAATATGAAATGAAAAGGTAGATTCTTTAAAAATTAAATTATAAAATTTAAAACAATGAGTTCAAAATGTTTTACATATGTATAGTGCAATTTTTTTCGGGTTCGCTAGTGTATATTATATTATGAATTTTGAGTAAATATCTCCATTTTTAAACAATAGATCTATAAAGTCCTTGCGGTATTCCGTACCATTTATTTTTAGTTGAAACGTTTTAATACACGAGCTTTTTAACAAATTAACTCATAGGCTAGGAGTAGGGAGGTTTTTTATCGGTAATGGATATATTCCATATGGATATGGATCCATATTAGCACAGAGAGGATATGATAACAACACTTATGAAAACTATCTGAAATTTTGCATCCCCATCACTATAAATATACTATAGTTTAGGGATGGCCCCTTAAACCACTTCACTTTAAGTTTAAATCAAATCAATTTGACCCACTTCAATGATCGAATGGTTAAGGGGTCGTTCTCGCAGTAGAGAGGTTTACCAATTACAGGTAAATAAGGGTTTGAAGCTATTTTGGTTGTTCTGAGGTTGGTCAACCTAATAGGTTTTACACTCTCTTTCCACGCTAATGTGGGTACACTTTCTCAAAACTAAGCCTTCATCATCCCTAACATATTAGCGTAGTTAATGCATAGAACGAACGAGTAGTAAGCTGCAATGACAAAAACAACCCCCACAAATTAATTTGGTTTTATAAATGTCACTGATCTTGGAAATTTGAGCTCGGGACCTTTGGATGTAGGCCTATCTATATGTGTTATACCACAAATCTCTCTAAAAAGTATTTTGAGCAATTTTTTTTAGTGAAAATAAGCTTCTTGTAAAGCTTTGGCAAGAAAAGTCATACATTACTGTGAGAATTCATTTTTTTAGATCTAGATTTTTAATGTAAAGGTATTACACTAAAACACACATGCCTGTGATACCTAGATTTAATAATGATAATATAGTATTCATTAATAATATAGAGATTACTACATATGACAAATTTGGTAGGGTTGATGAGTTCAATTGGTTAGGAAGATTTTAAATAACAATAAAATATTAGAGTGGAAACTAGGAAGTTAATACAATTGGGAAATGCATGCTATTAATAGGTAAGTAAACTGTTAGCATCTCAACTTTGTCAAGAAAAATTAATACAAATATATAAAACAAATGTTTCAAATATTGTTCTTTATGATTGTGATGACGAAAGGAAATCTCGGGTGTTCGAAAACAAAGTGCTTTAGAATATATTCAATCCAAAAAGGGATTAATATAGTGGAAAGTGGAGGATGTTACATAATCATGAGTTCCATAACCTGTACCCATCAACATATTTTGTTAGGGTAATAAGCTCTAGCAGATGACAGTGGGAAGGACATGCAGCGCGAATGGTAGAATCTAGATCCGTGTTCAGGGGAGTAACTTCCAAACTTGATGGTGGGAGACCATTTGGGAAGACCTAGATGCAGAGGGGAGGATAACATTAAATGATCCTGAAAGATAAAAAGTGTAGTAAAGTGGATTGGATAGAATTAGCTCAAGATAGGGATGGGTCGCATACATTTTTACGCATGGCTATGAACTTTCAAGTTCCTAATGCCAAAGAGTAAGTAAGTATCAAGATTCGAGTATGATCATATATTGATTCCAATAAATTATATCTGTTTAGTCAATGACTTGTAATCTAATATTTTGGATATTTTTTCACACAATAAAATCCAAACAAAATTGATTTAGTCCGATACTATATTTGATAGAGTTTATACATGTTTTTTATCCATACGAAAAAAATTTGGAAACTTAGGCCTAAACTAAATCATATTTAAGTTCATGCAACTAGCTTCTAACAGTCTGATAAAGTAAATTATACACTAACAAAATCCTAAAGTTTTTTATCAAGGGTATTTAAAGTACTATTTCTAAATATACTGCGTATATTAGCACAGAACTTACAAACTAAAATAATTTTATAACAGAACCTACGCAACACTTACCTTCCCGGACAACTTTAAAAGAAGGAAGACCCAGTTTAATCTCGATATATTTTTCTGAAACAATGGTAATTTATCTGGAACCCTTAGTTCAATAATAAGATGACCCACTTTGATGGCCACGTGGTCTAACCCACTACTCCCTGAGTAGATGGACTTCCAATGACGGGGAGATTGAGGTTCGAATCTTGGTCGGGTCTACTGAGGGTGGTTTTTCCAAAATCGTTTTCCAATTGCAGGTCTATTTCCTTTGAATATAGCCTTCCAAATCCTTAAAACCATCAGCCTAATTAGTACATAAGTAACCCAAACGGGTAGTAAGGCAAGATGCTAAAAAAAATTAGTAAGATGCGCCACCGATTGAGACACATCGCTCACCGGTGATGAGTGATTACTCTGAATCACCCTTTGAAAAGAACCATTTGACTATATGTTTGGTTAAATAAACATTCAATTAAAGAACTTTCATAATATATAAATTAATTCAATTTCCATTTGTCTTTTAATTCTCCAGAATTGCTCACATCTCGTGTAGAAAAAAATAAGAATACAAATATAAATAAATTGAACCAAACTATTTAGGAAATAAATGAACACGTTGTCAGTAAGTAAAATAATTTGGAACCGATAAAAAGTCAAAAACAAAGATGAGACTTTTGAATTGTACAAAGTATAAAGTACCGCTAGAAATTAAACATTTTATTCACTTGTCTGGAAAGTCTTAAATGAGTAAAAAAAAAAAAAAAAGATAAAGAAAATGAAACATTACAAACGTAAATGAGGGGTGTTCTTGCAAGTCTGTTGGCCGCCCAGTTAATGGCAGAGAGACGTGCAATAGCTGCAGCCAATGTTAAGACAATGGATGAGACAGAACAGTGAGGAGGGGGGAGGGGGAAGAGGGAATGGGGGTGTCCCGTCTCGATTAGCGTATTCCCAGCGCAATCTATTCCCGAGTCCGCATAGTCCGCCTCTTCTATCAGACTCGTTCGGCGGCTTCCAAAATTCCCTCCCTACCCCACCTTACCCAATTCCCTCCTCTACCCCTCCCCTTCATCTTTACTTGCTATCCTCCAGTACAATTTAATACAAAAAATAGAGAGAGAAGAAAAGAGTTGATAATGTAATTTTAAAATTTATTTTGTATTTCATCCTTTTTGGCCAAGTGGTTTTAAAGAGGCAGACCTGCAAGTCTTTAAGAACCGGGCTCTTTCTTTCTACAGATGAACAAACTGACCTTATAATTTTTAGTATAGAATAAAAACTGAAAAAAGCATCAGTGGGATCATAGTTTGATTTGTCGGTGACAGGGAGGTTGGAGGGTCGAGTCCCGGTGGGAGTGATAAAGTCATATCTTGAAGGGCTTACCATTATCCCCTACCCTTAATCCCTACACTAGCTTACTCATTCCAAATTCGTTAGTGTAACTTAAGGACATGGAAAGTGGAATTTAAATGTAAGGGTCTTCTAACCTTCGCCTTGCTATCACTTAGGGTGGACGAAAAATAAAATAAAATCTCTGGTTGAATTTACAGATCAATGAGTTGGGTCAGTATTCCTCTGGATTAAAAATAATATAGTAGTGTGAGAAAGCTTAGGAAATACAGGCCTACATATATACATTAAAGTTACAGCTCCAGATAAATAAAAATGATGTTGATGGAAACATATATATGTTAGATATATATGTACCGCATTTTACTAGCTGCTCAGGTTATACGTATATGTAATAATTATTAATATATTAGGGTGAGGAAGGTTGAATTTAGAGTAAGTTTACCTGCATTTGCATGAAGGTAGAGTGTAAAACCATTTTGGACAAACCACCGTCAATAGACCCGACCAGGATTTGAACCCCAATCTTCCTGTCATCGGCAGTCTAATCTAGCACGAGAGTGACGCCTTCGAGCATGCCAGGTGATTTGACGTATAAATACGTTGAAGTAAATACAGTATCAGATAAGGTCCTTCCTATACAGATTTGACTGTAAACCCACACTTAATACCATACACCCAATCATGAAGTTCGATCAACTATATTTACCAGTTGGAACCCAAAAATCTACCTTGGGGGTAGAGAGGGGGCCATACATTCAAGGCCGTAACCCGAAATAAGTTTCAGAGGAGAGAAGGCTGATGGACCACATTCCCTAGTTGTCGGGACTTAAAAAAATACTTGTAAATTTATATTAGATGCTCTTCAAGCTATTTGGATTCTTTTTGGTAAATTGGGTTAACTATTTTAATCAGTTATATTATGTAAATTACTCTTTGTTGTGTTTATATTAGGTATAGTTGACCATTTAAATTCTTTAAATTAATTCTTTGTTGTATTTATAATAGGTAGCTATAAAAATAATAATACCCATATTTAATAAATTCATGCAGTACTTTTTGGTGAGTGAATAAAGGTGTAAAAAAAAGGATAGTTTAAAAAGCAGTCTTATTTTGAGCTCTAGACCAGTTTGATAAATTTACTTCATTACAAATGAACTAACTACAGTTTTAAAATGTCTGTGGGCTTTTCTAAATTTCCCAGTTATCAATTTTCAATAATTTGTTAATCTTAGATGTTAATGAATATTCTTTAAAATACATTTTAATTCTTAATTGGGTACATGGTATACCTCATTACGTTAAATAACCAGTTCTGTAGCTTTGTCAGTTCAAAGATAGTGAATTTTAACTTTCTAGAAATGAATTTCATATAATGAACTCTCTTATATACATTTGGCCCCTGCTTGCTTTGTGTTGAGACATGAATGGTTGGTTACTAGGGATAGATATTTTCTTGTACACTTAGGGGCCATACAAGTATTACCTAAATCATTTGAGGGGAGGAGGGGGGCAGTCCATCATAGCGTTACTCTGCGTTACATGGGGGAGAAGGGATCTAGGCTAGCGTAACATAACGAAGTTTTAGTTTATAAAACAAATAATGAAAATAGAAATAAAATTGGTTGAATATATCAAATTAAATTCAATGAAATAGGTAGGCTACTAAAAAGGGTTTCATTCAGTTTTTAATTAGTAGTTCATTTATTTACAGGTGTACCAAACTGTTTTTCATATTCAATTCCAAAGATGCGATCAATCATATGACATTGTCACGTAGCTATATGTTGATGCGTATCAATAAAACTACGATCGACAGGTTGAAGGCCGCATTTTACCGCTGTTTAGGGTTCAGAGACCGAATACATAATAAATACAAACTAAACTGGTTGACAGAAATTGAATAATTTATTCAAAATCCTATTTATTTTAAACTTATAAGATCTGACATTAAAATAACAAGTCTCCTAAAAAAAAAACCAGCCCATTCAAAAATAACATGAAGAAAAGGTGCTTATTATTAAAATTGAAACTGTGTTACATACTTAAGGGGGAAGGAAGGTATTGCCAAAGCGTTACGGAGCGTGACAACTGGGGTAGGGGGTTAAACAAAGGCCTAAAATTGCGCTTACGTAATACATGATTGGCCCCTTATTACTTTTTCTCGAACCCTCGGAAAGAAAAGTATTGTGATTGTAAAAAATATCGCACTCGAGATTTTGATATATGTCGACATTTCATGACCCCCTGAAATCAAAAAAGTAGTTTTTCATGATGATGTATGTCTTAATGTTTGTTACCTAACCCTTGGACGCACCACGGTTATTTACACCTAACATTTGTGATTAGGATGTCAGTAATACACGTTATAAACTAAAGAGTTTATAGATCACACATAAATACACTATTTTTATAAATAAAATTCAAATTTTAGTGAAATTAGGATGTACAAGTTGTATTAAATTAACATGAAAGACATAAATGTGTAATATAATATATATTATTCACAATATTTTATTGATATTTGAAAGAAACTGGTAATATTAATTACAAGTTATGATACCTCATTTCAATACTTGCATTAGTTACCAAGGAACAGGGAAATACAGATAAGAAAGAAATTTAATTTTTATATTTTTTGTCAAATTAAGTAACTTGTTCTGTCAGTTTTCAAAATAATACAGAAATACAAATATACATGATCACATCATCCTTTGTTTAAAAAAACATAGTTCTAAGTATAACTTTGACTCAAATATCTACAATTTTAATATGTACTGAATTTTTAGATGTTTGTTATAATTTCAAGATATTCATAACTATAAAGTATCATAACTTGTAATTAATATTACCAATTTCTTTCAAATATCAATCGAATATTGTGCATATATTATATATATATATTATATTATATTACACATTTATGTCTTTTATGTTAATTTAATACAACTTGTAAAATCTGATTTCACTAAAAATTGAAGTTTGTTTATAAATATTAAACGTTCCTTACTAAACAATTCAATTTTTTTTAAACTAAAGGTAATTTGGTTGGATCTCCTCCAAGTATTCCTCAATTAGTTCCTGCTCCGTATTATTATGTCATCAAACATTCAATCAAATAATTATATTCTGAGATTCCGGAGCTTTAACTGAAACCATGCAAGGGGGTTGTGAATAAGCAACGGCGCTAGTCGTTATGCCATACGTCTGGATCATTGCCACCACATGTTTAAAACAAAATAATATAGTAGTAATGTAGGATTAAGTAATCAGTAATTTTGTAATAGAGTAAAATATAAAATAATGCCTTCCAATAAGTTGTTATATATTTTTTCTAATAATAAGCCATGTTTTTGAAACAGTTTAACATTATTGTAATTTTCTTTAGTAAAATTTACTAAAATAAAATATTATTCAACTATTTGTTCAGTAATAATATTATATATTAAATTATGTGTTTTTACTATTATTTAGATCATGATGGGAAGTTGCAAAAACACAACGGCACAGTTCCCTCATGTTATTTTTTTTTTGGCGCTAGTCTCCGAAGGGTAATGTAATGTGATGTGTCCTGCATCGTTGGGCACAAGGAACAGAGGTGTCAGTTTTTTATGATTTGGCTTGACTTTGTTGGTGATTTCAAAGTTTGAAAATTAACTAGATATAGTGAAGCTGGTTTTCTACAATAGTGCAGACTCGTTTTCTATAATACTACCCTCACCAGTCAAGAGAACTATTAAAAAATGTGTTCATAAGAGTAAAAGGGTGTCTTTATAATAAAACATTTTGTTGGAGATGTTTCAATGGTTTATATTGGAAATTAGGAAACTACGAACAGTGAACTATCAATGCTCTCGATGTAATTTGTTTTGGGTCACCAGTACACTAAAGTTATGATTTACTAAACACAGACTTCAGGAGACTAATACACATAATTAAAAGATAAAATACTGTAATCTTTTCAGAAATAATCTAATATGCTAGATAAAATACCGTATCAATCTATCTATTGATAAAATATGTGGTAGACCTATTTGGTTATATTTAAATTGTTTGCATGGGTCTTTGTATGGTACCGTATTTTTTTTAATGTACCCCAGAAAAAAAAGGGCTTCCCACCCCTTATCTAAATAAAACACGCTTTATTGAAGTGACTCATTTTAATCAGTTAAAAGGGGACACCACATATGCGTGGTCTAAAACAGGGGTCCCAAACCTATTGAGCGGGGATCCATATTAGAATATTGAAAAATCTGGGTGAGCCGGTTAGAGAAAGAATGATACAATCATTTTGGTATTTGTCAATGGAATTATTTTTTTTCAATCTAGTCATTATTTTTTGCCGAAGCTTTTAAGACCAGATTTTCCCGTAGTTTTGGAATCAATGATGTATAAATATGTTGATCGTATGGACAATTTGGCTTGAACTGATATTTTTAAGTAAGAATTCTCGAAAAGGTGTACATAAAACTTTTTATGTACCACTTTTTCCTAAAATTTTTAGCACCATTTGAGTTATACGCTTATGTAATAGTTACGTTAATGGGTTAGGAGTGAGGAAGTTGAATTTAAACTAAGTATACCCACACTCGCTTGGAGAGAAAGTGGGAAACCATTTGGGGGAGGGGGACTACCCTCAGCGCACACGACAGGGATCGAATAATGATCTTCTCGTCATAGGTAGTCTAGTCTGTTGCCAGAGTATCACCTTAGACCATGCGGCCATCGAAGTAGGTCATTTTACTACTTATTTCGGGCAAACAACACTTATACTGTAATCAAACTAATGTGATAGATATGAGGACGTTGAAGCTTAGAGGAATTGTACCCAAATTTGTATGGTGGTAAAGTGGGAAACCACTCAGGGGGGAAAACTAGTAAATCCAGGAGAGATTCAAGCCCCTAGCTTCCAATAAATGGCAAACCAGACAATACAAGCTTGATTTATTCCTCATATCCACATGCACGGGTCTTATGAAACTACGTCATATAAGGACCTGAAAATCCTCAGAGCTAACTTAAATAAAAAAAAATTATCCATCCAGCTTTTTAATTTGTCAAACCTGCCGAGAAAAATAGTTGTCTTAGAAACAATTTATTTCGTACAATGCTAATAAAATCCACTAAATTTTTAGTACTAAAGGGAGAAGGAATATATTATTTGATCTTTCATTTCTTAAAGCAATTTGTCAGAAATCCTTTAATCAAGAAGTTTTGAAGTGGCACATTTAATAACCTAATATCATTCAAGAGTCATTTATACATTCGAAGGGGGAGACATAGCTAGTTACCAGTGGATTGAAAGACCCCAATTCCTTGGGGCGAGGTGAAAGAGGTGAGGAGGAGAAGGGATCGGGGCTAAGAGAAGGTAGGGGAAGTATTAAACCGGGCAAGATTTTAATTTACTTTGCGTATTTTAACATTTCTACATGGGGAAGTTTGGAAAACTTTTGTGTGCAATCCAAGAATTGGTGTGCTATTTTGTTTGTTAATAAAAACTGCATTTGATAAACTTAACATTTCTACTTGAAAACTTATAATATATATTTTTTAACTTCACAACTGTATTTTTAATTTAAAAAATATGCTAATTAAAAAAAACTTTTCCTACTTCCCTATCGGATTATTCGCACTTTTTTCCCCACGCTAACGGAATTGCAATTAAAAAGCCAGCATTAGGGAGAATGTACCCATATTTCCATCAAAGAAATGTTGTAAAGAGTTTTAAGAAATATACGCATAGTAGTATCACTCAAGGACACAGGGACTGGAGATTTTTTGTGGGGGCTTCAATCGCCCCTCTTTCTACACTCTAGGATAATTTTAAATAGGTGAAATACTTCCTTTATTTATAAAACCCCAATAAAATTAATCAAACAATACTCAAGTTTTAGGTGAATGCAGGCTTATTTTTTAGCTGAAATATTGCATTGTTTTGAGAATAAGTAACATGAATTGAGAGAATTAAAATAACATAATTTGTGGAATTGTTAACTTTGCCAGTATTTACATAGTCTTCGCCTACCTCTCAAGTCATTTTTAACTAAGAAGGGTAAGAGGGTGAAAGCTTTCTCATGGATTTGAGTAGAATGAACTAATTACATTGATTTATTTTAAAAAATGATCCAAACTTTTTTAAAGAAAAATATTAATTACAGCCTATACATATATATAATTTAATTTATATTATTTATTCAGTAAATATTGTTAGCTTAGTATGCATTTATAATATTTAATTTATTATTTTGAATAAAAAGCTGTGAACATTACTGTTATCCCATAAAATTGTAGGATTATTAAAATCTACTAATAAAACAAAGTGTCGTCTGAGAGTCTGTTTTTAAGATCTTTGAGACCACTCAATTGATCGCAATACAGTTTCACTTATATTATGAAATGTTTACAGGGAAGGGTTTAAGCTATTGACAAATTGAATTTAAAAAAATATATATTTTTAAAGACAAATATTACTCTCCTATTGAATGTAGAATTCATTATATATCTGTATAATCTGATCGCCAAATCCACATCGTAGTTACAGAATACAATTCAATTGTAAGTACAAAGAGATATAATATTTTAGTTGAGATAGTTGATTTGAATTCACACATCCTTATAGGAGTGTTTATACTTCTGTTTTCACCTATAACAAGAGAACTACTGACTAGATTAGAATGTGATATTTCTAATTTCTCGCTATCTTACAGGTAGAGAAAGTATTGTGATCGTCAAAAAAAAAAGGAACTCGAAATTTTGATGAATCTCGACATTTCATGACACCCCAAATCCGAAAAAGTTGTTTTTGAATTTCCACCTGTCAGTCTGTACCTCCACCTAGAGCTTAACCATTTTACCGATCGGTTTAAAACTTGGTATCTAGGGTTATCATAGGGTTTCCCCGAGGGATTTTTGGAATTGGATATCTAACCCTAAAATTAAGGGTAGTTTACTGAAGGGCAAAAAGAGAAAAAGGCGATTTTGTCAAAATCGGCTCTAACGATTTTGATTAAATTTCATTTCTAAATATTTCAAACAAAATGGCTACCCCCAATATTTCGGCAAAATGTCTTTAAGGGCTCTGGTCTGATGCGTAAACTAAAATTATTTTTATCATCTTCAAAACTACTTGAGATATTAAATTACTTATCTTTACAAATATGTAGCTCTATTTATAATACAAATATTTAATACGAAATATATATATATATATATATATATATATAAAACCTATCACTTTCAAGCTATACGCAAATATTTGTATTTTTTAACTTTTCGAACACAAAAGGTAAAAGTATTGCAACCGTAAAAAATATCTAACCTGAAATGTTAATGGATATCGAGGTCTCATAACCCCCCCGAACACTAAAAGGTGGTATTTGCAATGCCGTCTGTCTGTGTGTCTTTTTAAACTTAAAATTAAGAGTGGTTTAGTAAAGAGTGAAAAGAGAAGAAATTAATTTTCTCAAAATCAGCTCTAACGATTTTGATTAAAAGTAAAATTTAGGCGTTGATTAAGATTATAAATAAACTGGCTATTTTCATTTTCTCATTAAGATGACCTTTAGGATACTTTACAAAAGCGGAAGTTTCCGTATCTCCGAAACTGAGATACTAAATAACTTATCATTGAAAAATGGTTTTACTATTAAAAATAAAAAAACTTAAAACGAAATATATTTTTATAAAACCAAAAGTTTCTGATATATTATCAAATATATTAATACAATTTTGTGAGATTTAGTTGTAGAAAGATACCACTTAAGTTTTAACGTTATGCCTTAGAGTACTTAAATATAAGTAAGTTTCTCAGAAAGTTATTTTATTATTATTTTTATGTTTATGTATTTTTCCTTAAACCTCTTATGAGAAATATTAGTACAACAATGATATATCTCCATTTTTAGACTCAATAGTCAATATTTACATTTTTTTATATATTTTCATTTCATTTTTTCATATTTCATTACTAACGAGGGAAATAAATCTATTTTTTATTTATGTTTTAATAAAAAAATCATTTCATTATAATTTGGTAATTGATAATTCCTGTGAGAAAATAATCAATCAGGGACAGATGTGAGGGTAGGTAAATAGATTAAAATGGAAAAATATAAATACAATGACTCAAATATTTGAATTTATTTTAATATTAAGCGTCTTAAATCTACTACAAATTTAGCTATCCATAATTACTTAGGAATTAGTTAGGGAGAATTTAGAGAAAATATACTTGCACAATTACCCGGAAATAGAGTGGTAAACGAATTTGTAAAAACCTCTCTTGGTACAACCAACTGGAATTCAAACTTAGACTTTCCGTCATCCGCAAATTGATGGGGTGTGGGTTGAAAAAAAAAATAGAAATAGTATATTTGTAAATTGGATTTTTTTTTTATTTCTTATATAGTAAAGTTACCTCAAGAAGAAAAAAATATTATAAATATTATTTCTCAACATAAGGAAAGTAAAGGTAAGCTAAATAAAAACTGTAAACATTTTAAACAATTAATATAAATAAAATCGATTTTGGTGACAACATTATCTATAAAACTACTCTCGCAGTAGTCTAGACTGCCGATGATCTGGAGATCAAACTTAGAATCTTGGCTAGTTGTACCGAGGGAGAATTATCCAAACTCGTTTTGCCACTCTCCCTCTATGCAAATGCAGGTACATGTCCTATAACTATAACCTTCCTAATCCCTAAAACTACTAGCGTAATTAGTACATAAGCGTATAGCTTGTAGGGTAGTAAGATGCTTTGCCAAAAAAAAAGTATATAAATAAATAAATAGGGCATTGTTTTCTTTTGATCAGAAACTTTTTTGAGCTACTCTTTTTAACACAACGTTAGAGGGAGGAAAGAAATAATAATATACCTAGGCTCTAGAAACTGGTAGAAAAAAGGCGTCTGAGGCGAAAAAAAAACCAATATTAAAGTTGGCCACACGGTATTTTTCTCAAGTAGTTCCGAAAAGGAGGAGTAATAAACAACTTGACGTCTTGTAGTGTTTCCGTGGTGGTTTGAAGGTTCGCTATTATTACACACAGAGGTAGGTTGCGTTGTTAGCGAATTATTGCAGAGTTGAGGAGGGAAGAAGCGCCAATAACCGTGCTTTTTCAGAGCCTTAAGAGAAATACTTAAGAGAACAGGTTGGTATATCGGGTAGACCACTTAACAACGTCCCCTCTCGAGTCTTTTACCCGCTTATCGCGGTACTTCAAACTCAAATGGTTTTGAAACATTTTAAAAGCATTCACTATTTTTGTTGGGAGTTTATGCTCTGACGTTTTAATGTGTTTCTTTTTTTTTCTTTTAAATTTAAAATAACTTTAAATATAGTATAAGATGATTTTTATTTTGACACATGATTAAATTAGAATTATTAAAAACATATAAGTTTTTTTTTAATGTATATTTTAAGATGGTAACGGCGTCAAGTCCAAAGAGAATACTGACTGAAAGAGGTTCAAGGTGTGAATATCACGATATACTCTATTGTCCTTCACAGAAAAGTTGGGGTTTAAATCTCAGCTTTGGACACACAGAGATGTTTCTATGTGTGTAACTTTTTTTCCCAATACCCTATCCGCGCTAATGCGGGTGCAATTCGCTAGGAGAGATAGTATTCTCACTTATCTCTTAGATTAAGTAGTTTGTTGCCATTTTATATGCATAGAATATTATAAAAAATGAATGTATTGCTAGAGTATCAGTTAATACGACTAACCTCTACCCATAAGAACAGAGTTCTACCCCTACCACAAGTATTGAGCTTTTCTTATAAGCGGTGCTCCATACTTTCTTCAGGATAATTCTAGTACAATTGTTTGGAAATCACTTGATTTATCCTGGTTCCTTATTTCAGCTATTGTAAGCTGTGGGTAGCCAGCATAGCTAATTACTAACGTAGCATTATAGACAAAATGTAAAGTCTTAATTTCCCAATTAAAATTACTTTGAGAGTATTTTACATAGGTAGAAACTTCCAATTTTGATCATATCTCAGCAACTATTAGAGTTAAGTAATAACTTAGCACTGCAAGTTTGTAGTAGGCCTACTACTAAAAATTAAAAACCTTTAATGGAAATATACATTGAAGAAATTTAAAGTTTCTGAGTATATTGGCCAACATATATATATATATATATATATATTATATATATTATATTTATAATAATATAATTATATATATAAATAAATGAGCTCTTGTCAAATGATTGTTAAGCTCTTCGGTAAACAGGGATATTCTTTTTTCTCTATATATTTCTGTAACAATGGATATTATTTCATTTATGGTCTTTGGTGGGATGTTTCTACAATAATGTTATTATTTCCTTACACATAGCATACAAGCTTTGAATAATCTCTATTTTTAGGAAAAAAAGCGATAAATAACTGTGTGGGCACCGTAATTTATTTAAAAAGAATTACACCAGCATTGGTTTGAAAATCAATATATTTCGGGTTGTTCATATTTAATCATGTATATAGGGTAAGGATAAAGAAGATAAAATGCATAATAAAAACACAGTACACCCTGCTGAGGGTATAACTCTGACCTCCCCATCACCAGCAAACCAGATTAGACCAGCTTGATGTTTAACCTAAGTACTAACGAACGCAGGATAACCAAAAGTTTTAAAAACAATTAATTTTGAGGGCATTAAAAAAACTGAAATATCTATCAAAGTCAAAATAGCCTGGACTCTTAGCTTTTTTTTTTTAGCACAGCGTCTTACTACCCGTTCGGGCTATACGCTTATATGCTAATTTTGCTGATGGTTTTAGGAATTAAGAAGTCTATATTTAGAGGACATGTAACCCTTTGCGTGAATGAAAAGTGGAAAACCAGTTTGAAAAACCATCCTCAATACACCCCATCGAGATTTGAACCTTGATATCCAGTAATTGGCAGGCTAGTTTACCGTAAGAGTAGCACCTTAGATGATGCGTCCACTGAAGCACGAGACGCTTATCTTTGTGGTTCTTATTATTAGCATGTATTCATACCAGGATATGAATACAAAAGCAAGAAAATATAAGCTACATTGCTAAAACAAATTTGGGAAATACACCTCCAAATTATAGTTTTATTTTCATCGGATAGCCACATCTTACAGCTATAAAAGTTACTTGATCTACATTCACATGTTAATATGTCAGTTGCAGGTGTCCTCTTTTGTTATATATTATCAATACCTATGAAACAACAGTAATAAAATATAAAAGGGGTCAATTTTGGTTTCAAAAATAATTTGATTTTTTTCTAAAATCACTTCTAATGAAAATTGCTTTTTAACTGGCTAGATTTCAAGATTCCACAAACCCATCACCAGCAATCCGGTCCTATTGCTAGGCCAATCCTTAAGCTTATGTATACTCTGTGGTTAGCGTGAATCACTACATCTACTTAAATAGTATACAAATTAGTACTAGGAACAATATAATTGCAATAAGAGGCCTATAGCTTTAATTACAGTAATAAAAGATTGCTGTTCATATCGTATAAACATCTTGGCCACAATATATTAAGAGTAACCATGTTAAGGTAGAAATTAATCACATCAATTTCTAGAAGTTTTTTTTAGTAGGTGGAGATTATTTGTGGAGCGCATTGGGATTAAGGGTGTGGGTTCATCGTTATAACACATCAACTATGGGCGCGCAGTATTAAGTAGCCATAAATAGCATGAAAACAATAACGAATCTGTGACAATTTATTTCTAAGGAATTTCCACTCCAGTTGTGGGGCCAGTCTATATAACTTGAACCAGCGCGCACTTAGGCGCAGCTATTAGCATGTTAGAACATTTCGTACTGGAGTGCATGTTACAAATTACTAGTGGCCCAGTTAGTCTACGGGCGAGTAGGGCGCGAATGTATGAGCTATACATGTAGAATAGGGAGGACTTGTAGAAATGGTATTGGGTCAAAAACGTAGCACCCCCCTTGCTCTTGAATAAGGACTTGAAATCTCTTATGGCGCAAACATTGTATTCTCAAATACCCCGTAGCAAATACCCCACAGCAAATAAAATATTTTTATTGATTAAATACTTAAATCTGTATTTATTCTACACTCTCTGTGATGGGAGTTATTCTTATGGATCTAATTTGTCTGTAAAAAAAATATAATATTACCTAATTTTTTATTTAGTTTGGTTATGTGACACCTCTAAATCAAAAGTTTTTTTAGTTTAATTTTCTTAAAGCTTAGATAAAACAAGTTTTTATGTTAATATAATAGTTATTTGGTTCATATTTTTACTTTCTCGTTATCTTACAAGAACAGAAAGTAATGTAATCGTCAAAAAAATCGAAGTCGAGATTTTATTGAATCTCGACATTTCATGAAACCCCGAATCCAAAAAAGTGGTTTTTGAATTTCCGCCTGTCTGACTGTACTTCCACCTAGAGCCTAAACCATTTTACCGATCGGGATAAAACTTGGTATCTAGGGTTTTCATAGGGTTGCCTCAAGGGTTTTTTGGAGTTGTATATCCAACCCTAAAATTAAGGGTAGTTTACTGAAGGGCAAAAAGAGAAAAAGTCAGTTTTCTCAAAATCTGCCTTAACGATTTTGATTAATCTCATTTCAAAACATTTATAAATATTCCAAACAAAAGGGGTACTCTCAATATTTCGACAAAATGACTTTCAGGGCTTCGGTCTGATGCGTAAAATATCATTTTTTATCGTATCTCCGAAACCATTTGAGATATGAAATTACTTATTATTACAAATATGTATATCTATTTATAATACAAATATTTTATTCAAAGCATGTTTTTTATAAAACAATAACTTTCAAGCTATACGCAAATATATATATATATATATATATATATATATATATATATATATATATATATATATATATATACTTTTCGAAAATTAAGGTAAAATATTGCGACCGTAAAAATAACTTAACCTAAAATGTTTATGGATATCGACGTCTCATGACCCCCGGACCCTAAAAAGTTTTCTTTGCAATGCCGTCTTTCTGTAAGTCTGTTTCAACTTAAAATTAAGAGTAGTTTAATAAAGTGCGAAAAGAGAAAAAAATAGTTTTTCTCAAAATCGGCTCAAACGATTTTGATTAAAATTCGTATCTAGTCGTTGATTAAGATTATAAATAAACTGGCTATTTTCATTTTCCTATGTACATGAATTATGGGTACTTTACCGAAGCTGAAATTTCCGTATCTCCGCAACTATTTGAGATACTAAATAACTTATCATTGCAAAATGGTAGTACTATTAAAAATAAAAAACTTTTAAATGAAATATATTTTTATAAAACCAACAGTTTCTGAGATATGGGCAAATATATTAATAAAATTTTGTGAGCTTTAGTTGAAAAGAGATATTTCTTAAATTTAATGCAATAATTCTCCAATCCCATAAAGTAATTAAATATAAGTAGGTCTCTCAAATAGTTAATGTTATTTTTCCTTAAACCTATTAGGTGTAATGTTTGTACAACAATTATATATCTCCTTCAATTTAGACTCAATAGTCAATATTTACATTTTTTATTGGTCAAAATTTATAAATGAGAAATTTAATTGCAATGTGATGACATGAAGATGTGCAACACCTAATAAAATTTCGAAAATTTTAACCAGAAGTCGAAATTTTAATACGAGGTGTTGACCCTTCTGGACCAAATATTGAGCTTTTGTATCGGTTCTAACATCAAAATGTGGACATTAATTCTTTAAAAGTAAAATTATAAAATTTAAGACCACGACTAAAAAAAGTTCTACAAAAGTATAGTGCAATTTATGTTTGGGTTTTCTAAAGTATTTTATTTCGTTTCACATATATTACGAATTTTGAGTAAACATCTTCATTTTAAACAATAGAGCGAGAAAGTCCGTGCGGTGCTACGTACAATTTATTTTAATCCAGGTGTTTCTGTCCAAAATATAATTTAATTTTTCCATTTCAACTTAGAATAATTAGAACCATGAAATGAAAGGCCTACTTTATTAGCTTTGGTCACTATATTATTATATTGAATGGTTTCTAAGAATTCTCTGCTAAAAATATTTTATGATTATTATATATGTTCTCAAAGATATTTAATTGATGAGAAAATGTTGAGTAGTTAATAACGAAATTTGAAAGCAAGTTAATTTAAACCAAAAACGCCATTAAAACTTGGGTTATTTTTAAGCTTATTTTGAATTTCCTTTGGTTTTTAATCTAAATTTATTAATTAATCATAGTAATTATTATTATGTTAATGATGAATATGTATCATATATATAAGTAATACGCAAACTTTGCAGCATAGTACATATATGGTATGTTTGTGTGTATAATACACAAATTTACGCCTATATATGTTTCAAAGTCTGCATATTATTAGTTGAAAATATAAAAATCTACGCTTATCCCCACGTATTTTATTTCATACAAACTAATGTGACTCAAAATTGAGAGGCTTACAGGCTAAAGCGTTACGTTGAATAATTAGGTTTTCTACTAATGGAGAGGTAAGTGTACAAATACCGGAGGGTTGTAATGTGGATGGTCTTTCATATTATATAACACTCTAGCACCACCCTAATGTGAATATATTTCCCAACTATATCCTTGCTGTCCCTACGCCATTAGCGTAAGTATACCGATATTCCAGACGTGTGGTAAGACATAGTGCATATAAAATACTGATATGTTGCTATTGTTCTAAACTTGTCATAATGTGGGCAGATCAATGAGTCACTGATATACTTTTCTGCTTGATATGGGACCGATTCTGGTAAGGGATGGGAATTTAAAACGAAACATGTATAGGCTTAGTAAGTTCAAATAAATTACCATAAATGGATAGTATTATATATTGTCCATATTATATTCATTATTTACTATGGTAAAAACTTTAAACAGCTATATTTTAAAATATATATATCTTAATATATATTATTTCTCTTTTAACGGGGTGGATATAAAGAACAATAAAATAAAAAAATATAGGTGAAGTGGAATAAATGCAAGACGGGTAATATTTTTAGGACATTTTAAAATGAACCAAACTGAAATGAGTGTGTATATGTATTTGTCTGCTATTTTTGTTCATTTTTTGCTGAGTCGACACTAAACCCAATGTGCGCTGTGGCTAGACAAGAAAAACGAACCAACCACATTATTTATACATAAAATACGAGTAAAAATTCAAAAGTAGAGTTCGCTTTGGAAACAAACAAATTCACATTACTAGCCAAAACACAGAAATATGACATAACGCTTATAGGTGGCTATCGAAAAGATAACTTTGTGCATTTTATTTAAAAGTAAATTTGACATTAACTTCAACAAGGGATATATAAGTAATTTGAACATTATGAATATTGCTAGTGTGGAAGAATTTTGCTGTAAAGGTTTTACACAGTAATTTCTAAATAAATACTAGATTTAAATAATAAATATTTACTTTTTATAAACAACTGTATATAAACTAGTACAACCCCCATCCGTAGGTAAACTGCAGGTAGGTATGTTGACTAAATATCAAGATAATCTAAAATTATTCGCTGATTACAGAAAGGTCTGGACTAAAATCAAAGTCGTGTGTTCACTGCTTTTCCCCATAAAATGTTCCCAATCTACCTCAAATAAAATGTGGCTAAAATTTACTTTTTATTCTACCTTCCTCACCCATTCAAAATTAATTTAGTTAAAATGTGGAATATACAGCTTAGTTGGGTAGTAAGACAGTGGAATAGAAGTTACCTTCATACTTTTAACTTTTTTCGTGCTGGATGTCTTACGGGCAATCCGGGCTAGGCGCATATCTTCACCAAACACTTAGGAAGGAGTTTGGTATAATCTAGAAGAACTAACTCGCATTTGCGTGAAAGAAGAGTGGAAAAAATCCAGAAAGAAAACATCTTTAGTATGTCATAACGGGATTAAAAAATTAACCTACTTTTCATCGGAAAACTAGACGTGACGAGTCTCAATTACGTGACATCAGTGTGGATAGTGGTATTTATTTATTTTATTTATTTAAGCACCACGTCTTACTACCCGTTCGGGTTATACGCTTAAGTACTAATTACTCTAATGTATTAGGAATTGGGAGGGTTGAATTTAGAGGAAGTGAACCCGCATTTGCGTGGAGGGAGAGTGGAAAACCATTTAGGAAAAGCCACCTCCAGTTCACCCGACCGAGATTCGAACCTCAATCTCCCCGTCCTCGGCGGTCGAGCTCAACACGACTAGCGCGTTTGCCAACTACGCCACCGAGGCGGGTGATAGTGGTATTGATTAAACATTAATGTGTGAGTGGAAAAAACAGAAAACTATAACAACGAAATGTTCGGAAATATCATATTGTATTATTACTAAATAAAAGTTGAAATTGAATGAAATAACACCGGGAGTACGCAGCTGTAAGTACGTATGTGTACAACAAGTAGCATATCGTTAGGCGGTCAGGCGTCTCCAGCCGGTAGCAATTGGTCTGAAGGGTAAGTGTGTCTGAAATACAGCAGACAATTATTGTTGTGACCAAGTTTGGGAGGGAGTTTTTAACACCTTCTGTGATGTGCCCACCTAGTGATATACTACGTATAACCTGAGTGGACCGTGAGATACAGTGAGGAAAAAACAATAAAGAACAAGTGTATGTAAATTAAGTACAAAAGCGAAATTTAATTTAATTATTTTACTATACAAAATATGTTTATTTTAATTTAAGCTTAGTATTTATAAGTACACTCAATACACTCTAAATTATAGCAGTCTTACCTTGATTAACTAAACTATGTCCCTATTTTATAAGCTGCACCATGGTGGAACTATTAAAAATAATTTTATTCTGAAAATTTAAAAATAACACCTGGGCATGGGATTCGAGCCCGTGACCTATGACTTAGTAAGCCAATGCTCTAGCCACTGAGCTATCTAGGAACTGTCCCATACTCTGGGTCATTCTTCATTCATATTTTAAGGCAGAGTCTATGATGAACGTGCGGAAATCTTCGGCTACAAATGTGTGATTTTATTAATATCACGAGCTATCAGATAACGCAGCCACCTTTGACTCGGTAGTTGGCTTATTGCTGCCACTTGTACAGTTATTAAATTGTAAGGGATCACATATCATTAAAAATCAAATAGCCAAAGCTATTATATATTTTTTTATATCTAGATGTGGCTAAATTCGTAAAAAAAAACTTTTATATAATAGCTTTGGCTATTTGATTCTTATTAAAAGTAAGCTCACCTGTCAGTGTAAACTGAGTGTATTCTTTGCTTACCCTGGAAATATAGACCTTTCCCTTTGTAGTTATATTTATGATCCACCAAAGTAGTTTTACTATTATTCAGGGTGAACGAAGTATACATTACATCATAATAGCTAGTGATGAGTATTTCTGACTCATCCCAACATTTTTTCCTCGATTTAGGCTTTAACTGTGTGTAAGCTAATATTCTAATTTCATATAATATATTCTATAGCTTTCATAATATACAGTGTGTCACTAGGTTTCTAAGATCTAATTTATCGACACTATTCAATATCACAAATATCAAAATCGTGACATTAAAGTGAATAATGTAGCATTTAAATGTCAACCACCTCTTCAGCTCTCCTTGGTGATTTAGAACAGCTGTCTCCGAATATATCAAGAAAAATTGGTCACTTTAAAGCAAAGATAACTAATGAAAAATGTATTTATAAAATGAGATGCAGAAACATGATTATAATAGCTAGCTGATTCTAATCTGAAGTAAAATCTAAACTGTAATCTTGAAATAATAACATAGCCTATACCAGATTTAAATAATAAAAAAGATTTTTTTTTCAATTTTTGATTTATATATATAGCAAAGCTTAAAAAAATGTATATAATACACATACGAAATTAAAATGTATGTATATAATCAATATATAATATATATATAAACCAAAAATTATTATGGATAGCCAGTAAATCTGAAGTTACCTCACAATTATCTAAACAGCCTACATTTGTAATAATGCTTTTTAAATAATTATTATAATAATTTTCATATGGCTGAGCTTTTCAAATGGACTAAATATATTACTAAGAATTATTCTTTTTTATATCTAAAACCAATATTTTATCTATGATCTGGTACTTATACACATAAACTTTATTACAATGTACCAGGTTAATGCAAATAAAATTATTATTTCAATATTTATACAGTTCATAAAAGTCATACAAGTTTAAGTTTGTATATGGTGGTGTGTTTTAAGAAAGTTGATACGTAATTATATTTTTTTTAATATTTCACAGAACTTTCTTTATATTCCCCTCCATATCTCGGCTGTGACTTACTTCAGTTTTAATCTTGGTTGAGTATTATTTCTATTAATAGTTACCCATCATCTCCATAGTTTAGTACTAGTTAATTTAATGAACTATATTCCCTCAGTGCTGGTGGTCTAGGTAAGGTGTCAGACTTCTGTGCTGGGGGTCCAGGGTTAATCCTTGGTCCCGGCACAGATTTATTGATTTCAAACCCTTCCTTCACCTCTGACAAGTCGTGTATTAATCACGACTTGTGAATGTGAGGAATGCCAGGCCTCCACCGTGGTTCGATTCCACGTTAAACTGTAGGTCCTCCATTAATCTCACAATCACCCTACCATTACACATTAGCGTAAGTGCGTATAACCCAACGGTAGTAGACGTGGTGTAATAATAATAATAATATATTCCCCTCATCTGTGTTGTTTACATAAATAATGTACGAATTAATTAGTTAGAGTATACGCTAAGAGTTGTGGCACTAATAAGAAAATGATTCCCCTCCAGCAATGAGTAACAAACTAAATTTAAATAAATTTACTATGTGTTTTCTGGACTACTTTATTTACATATGCATGGTGGAGAGCACGTGTCTGATTACTATACACAGCTCGACAAAAACATTTCTAACCATTTGTCACCGTACTTATCAACCGATCTTAGCGCTATGGATACGTCTGCATACACTTGGCTTATTGTGTGCCCTTTGTTATGGGAAAGAAATGTTGTTTAGACACAATGTGTATGAAATGAGATCTTTGTTAGGTCGTGTGTGAATACAGGTGTGTTTTGTAAGGTGGTGTGTATGTGTTTTGTATTGGCTATTTTATATGTCACGTCATTTGTTAGGGGAAGAACGTTTTAACATCAATTTATATGACGAAAAACATTTATTTTTTAATTTAAGGTAAGCCTAAGGACACTTTAGGAGGATCCATTGGTAATATATTTAATTACACATAATATTAACAAACAAAAAGTGTAATTTTAACTAAAAATGTGTTTTGGTAAAACTGATTATAATATATATATAATATATATATATATGTTTATAGTACAAATATAAAAAAAATGAGTAGTTGATTTTTGTAGTACAAATTAAGTTAGCTTATTTTATTGAAATTTTTTTATAATCTCTGATACAAACAAAATATTGCAGTTGTTAACATTTATTTGACAACAATATTACCATTGATATTGTTTTATTTTCCCCCTAATTCAAAATATTGTTCTTGGAATTCTCTTTCTCCCCAGGAGTATCAGTTTGTCTGTCCATCTGCCTAGCCCTTTATTATCTCCCCGTACATGGGACTACAGTTAATGCGGTTTGCTGGATTTCATTCAAATTTGATTTTTAGATGTTATATTTTAACAACACAAGGCAGAATTGTGATTTAAAATAAATTCAAAATCAAGATTTATAATTCACTCTTTTTTTGTCGTATTCACTTAGTTTTTCTTCAATAATATTCTATTTTATGATTTTTAAAGCAGCTTACTATATGAAACTTGTATTATAATCAAACTCAACTAGATGAGAAAAGTTATTTTTATGAAAAATTAATATTATTATTTAGCTCTAGAAATAATGGGAAATTAAAAGTGTTATGACCAATTTTAGTGTACCTTGTCTGAATTGAATCATGTGCTTGTAGTCCAAAATTTAAAAAATATTTAAATTATTCTATAAACAAATATATCCACCAGCAAAAAATCTTTTCCTGACATTTCGAGAGTAGGCTTATTTATAAACATCTCTTGACTGATACGCCTCATAAATATTTCTCGCTTAATTACTTGACTTTATTTGTCAAATTTACTAAATATATTTGCCAGGTGAATGAATACGGCATGAGCTTTAAATAACTTTAAATTTGAGAGCAAGTTAATATAATATACATGTACCTGCCATCACTCCCAAAGGAGGGAGATATATTTAAAATATTCTTAAAATTACAATAAATGATCATGCTAGAATGAACCAACCTAAAATAAATGTAAACAATATACTAGCTACTAGAACAAAACCCGCTTCGGTGGACGTATGATCTAAGGCGTCACTCTCACAATAGCCCAGACTGCTAAAGACAGGTAGATCGGAATTCGATCCCAGTCAAATGTATTGAGGGTGGTTTTCCTAAGTGGTTTGCCATCTCCTTCCACATAAATGTGGGTACACTTCCTCTAAATTCAAACTTTATAATACCTAACATTTTAGTGAAACTATTTCATATGCCTATAACCTGAACGGGTAGTAAAAACACGGTGCTATAAAAAACTTAGGCCAAACGGAGGGATTTAATATTTAAAAGTTCCTAAGAATTACTATTAAAGGCCAAAGATAGTCAATAAACAAAACATGTGATTAGCCTATATGGCCACTATGTCAAATGAATGGAGATATTTGATAAAAGTTCCTTAGACCATTGGAAAAAGTCCAAAGTCAGAGTGAAGCAGTTTTACATGTAATGACCTAGTTGTCCAAGAGTCCAAACGGAGCTTTTAATTCGTTATGAATTCCTTTAAACTATTAGAAAAGGTCAAAGTTAGATTGACTCAACTTTTCATGTAATCAAGTATCCGACACCTTAGATCAGTCTATAGCTTGTCTGTCTACTGAACAAAGGGTCCCGGGTTCGATTTTCGGTATGGCCAAAAATGTATCATTGGTAAAGTGTGGTATAAATAAACGGCCGGGGACTGGATGTTGAGTATGTCCTAGTCTTAAGTTAAGTTACAAGACATATTAAGCTATGATAGGCCTATAAATTTGCTAGCGGAAAATATATGGCTTGAAAAAAGACCGACCGGACATGATGCTGGAAACAGTGAATGGATTAAAATGAGTACTCGAGTTATTAATTCTAATGAGGGTTTAAAAAACGTCCTCACATTCACACTAGTGTTTATATTCCAAACCTCACCAGTTGCAGCTGCTATAAGGTTTAGTGTTCAAAATAACAAAGACCGCTAGGGAGATACACAGTTTTTGTATGTGCTCCTTGACTCCCAATCCGTGCGTGACAGTCAGATTCATTTGTCATAGCGTGCAATATGGTCTATATACATCTTTTGTGCTGTGTTCCGTATCTTCTTTTTTTTTTATTCGATACTCCTTCTTTAAAACTTATTTAGAATGTTGTCAGAACAACGTCTACATCCTTATCTTTAGACACAAAATTACTTCCCTACTACTCAGTTGAACAATTTAATCGGATCGTATGTAAATTTAGCCACAAATACGCTATATATTTATTCCTACATTGAACTGTATCTACATTTACCAGCCGGACACGCTTGGTACAATTTAGTTTAAATTAAAGATGGAAAGAACAAAATATTTCTATTCATTTTAGCTACGAATTTAAAATAAAAATCTGAATCTTAATTTTGAGGACGAACTTAGAATTTAAAACAAAGCTTAAAAGAACATTATAGTCATAAGGGGCTATCTTTCTCAAAATGATTTAATTTATTTTCAATTATGATTTTGTTCATACTAACTCTTTAGTGATTTTTATAAATCGAGAATTGTGTGAGAGGAGGGAGGGGATGATTTATTAGAAAAGTAGGTTAGAGAATTGTGTATTCCTGTAAATCTGGTAAAACACAAATTTGAAGAGCCAAGATGGTTGTGATGGGATCCACTGAATCAATAGGCTTGGGTCAAGAGCATTTTAATTTAATTTAATTTAATTTAATTTAGCACCGTGTCTTACTACCCGTTCGGGTTATACGCTTAAGAACTAATTACGCTAATGGATAGGGAATTGAAAAGGTTGAATTTTAAAGGAAGTGAACTCACATTTGCGTGGAGGGAAAGTAGAAAACCATTTAGGAAAAACCACCCCGAGTTCACCCGTCCTAGATTCTAACCTTATCTCCCCGTCCTCGCCAGTCGAGCTCAACACGACCAGCACGTTAGCTACTTACGCCACTGAGGTGGGTACAGGAAAGCATATACAGTCTACCTAGATATTTTGATAATTTTTGGTACATCTCGTTTTGAAACCCGTCCGGGATACCCACATATCTACAATAATGGGGTAATGATGTTTAAGCTAGAACTTCAGGTCATCCACCTCGGAGGCGTAGCAAGCTAACGCGCTAGTTTTGTGTTGAGCTAGACTGCCGAGGGTTGGGAGAACGAGGCTCGAATCTCGGTCGAATGAACTGGAGGTGATTTTCCTAAAATGTTTTTCACTATCCCTCCACGGAAATGCAGGTTCACTTCCTCTAAATTCAACCTTAAAAATCCCTAACCCATTAGCGTAATTAGTATTCAAGCACATAACCCAAACGGATCGTAAGACGAGATGCTAAATTAAAGAAAGCTTTAGGTCCTTTTAGCCCATTTCCGTCTAACCATTTGCCCGCTAGAACTACTGACAATTGTTTTATATATAACATTGCGTATCTGGGTTACATAAATTTGAAGGCCAGTATGTGGAACTATTAGCCAATACTAATGTACAATTTCCCGAGGGAAGCCCGAATGTACTAATAGTACATCTTTTTTATGGAGGCTTTTTCTATGTACCGTTAAGATGAGGTGATGGTGATAGTGATAGTGAGTATGAGGATGTGGAACCAGTGTAAGCAATTAAAGGAATCTGGTATGTCTTGTAATACGTTTCTTCAGGCGCAGTTGAAACACTCAGAAGGATCGGGCATGTCTTGAAATACGTTTCTTCAGGTACAGTAGAAACACTCGAAAGAATCGGGCATGTCTTGTATTACGTTTCTTTAGGTACATTAGAAACACTCGAAAGAATCGGGTATGTCTTGTAATACGTTTCTTCAGGCGCAGTTGAAACACTCGAAAGAATTGGGCGTATCTTGTAATACGTTTCTTCAGGCACAGTTGAAACACTCGAAAGAATCGGGAATGTCTTGTAATACGTTTCTTCAGGCGCAGTTGAAACACTCGAAAGAATTGGGCATGTCTTTTAATACTATTCTGCAAACGCATTTGAAAATAAATGCTATGGAATTCCGTACGAATTTTCTCGCTCTATTGTTTAGAAATGAAGATTTTTACTCAAAATTCGTAATATATTATACACTAGCAAATCCGAGAAAAAATTGTGCTAGACATACGTAAAACATTTTTTATTCAGGGTTTTAAATTTCATAATTTTATTTTTAAAGGCTTAACGTCTTCATTTATGTATTTGGATTAATATAAAATATCGATACTGGCTCACCACGTATTAAAATTTTGACTTCCGGTTAAAATTTTTATCATTTTACTAGGGGATATCTTATGTTTATTGCATTGTTATTAAATTTATCTTTTAAAAATGTTGAACAATTAAATAGGTAATTATTGAATATTGAGTCTAAAATGAGAGAGGGAATCGTTATAGCCAATTTTGAGAAAATTGAATTTTTCTCTTTCCACCGTTTAGTTAACTTCTATTCATTTTAGGGTTAGACAGACGGCTTTGCAAAAACAACTTTTTTGCATTTGGGGGGTCATGAGACGTCGAGATTTTTTTTGACGGTCGTAATACTTTACCTTAAAGTGTTGGCAAAGTTAAAAGAAATATATATTTGTGAATAGCTTGAAATCTTTTGGTTTTATAAAAATATGTTTCAGGTTAAGTATATTTATTATAAATATATCCACATGTATGCAATGATAACTAATTTCATATCTCAAAGACTCACTGAGATAAAATTAAAAATCAGAATCTACGCATCAGAACGGAACCCTTAAAGTCGTTTTGACGAAAGGTTGATGATATCTATTTGGTTTGTAAATTTGATCAAAGTTTAGAAATGAAATGTAATCAAAATCATTAAAGCTAGTTTTGATAGAATAGATTTTTTTATCTTTCCACCCTAAATGAAACTAACCATAATGTTAGGGTTGGATATCCAATTCCAAAAATTCCTCGGGGTAAACCTATGAAAACCCTATATACCAAGATTTAGCCCAGTCGGTAAAATTGTTTAGGCTCTAGCCCGAAGTACAGACAGATAGACAGACAGGTATATGGTATTGCGAAAACCACTTTTTAAGGTTCGGGGGGTTACAAGACATCGACATCCATCAAAATCTCGAGTTCAATTTTTTTCACGATTGCAAAACTGTAAGGTGGCGAGAAAGTAAAAATATAGATATTGGGTCCTCTTGGGTTAACACTTCGTATTAAAATGTTGACTTCCGGTTTAAAATTTTCGACATTTTATTAGGGTTTGCACATCTTATGGTTATTGCATTGCTTTTAAATTCCTCATTTATAAATATTGACCAATAAAATAGGTAAATGTTGGCTATAATATCTAAAATTATAGATATAGATCATTGTTGTACAAACATATCTCCTAGGAGATTGAAAGAAAGAGAACATACATTTTTGAGAGACTCGCACATTTACTTACTCTATGGAATTAGAGAATTATTACGTTAAAATTTAATTTGTATCTCTTTACTACTAAAGTTCACAAAATTGTATTATATTTGCTAATATCTCAGAAACGGTCGGTTTTATAAAAATATATTTCGTATACAAGTTTTTTATTGTTAGTAGTATTAAAATTTTGCAATGCTAAGTTATTTATTATCTCAAATATTTGCGTAGATACGGAAATTTCCGTTTCTGTAAACTACCCTAAAAATCATTTTCATGGAGAAATGAAAATAGCCAGCTTATATATAATCCTAATCAACGCTTAGATACGAATTTTAATCAAAATAATTAGAGCCAATTTTGATCAAATCGATTGTTTCTCTTTTCGATTTTTACTAAACTAATCTTAATATTGGGTTTAAAAAGACACACAGTTAGACGGCATTGCAAAAACAACTTTTTAGGATCCGGGGGGGTCATGAGACGTCGATATCCATCAACATTTCAGGTTAGATTTTTTTACGGTCGCAATACTTTACTTCTAATTTTCTAAAAGTTAAAAAATATATATATTTGCGTATAGCTTGAAAGTTATTGGTTTTTATAAAAATTTGTTGTGAGTAAAATATTTGTATTATAAATAGATCTACATACATACAATGATAAGTGAGTTTTTATCTCAAATAATTTCGGAGATATGATAAAAAGTGAGAATTTACGCATAAGACCGGAACCCTTAAAGTTATTTAGCCGAAATATTGGGAGTATTCATTTAGTTTGGAGTATTTATAAATGTTTTGAAATGAAATTTAATAAAAATCTTTGGAGCCAGTTTTGAGAATATCGACTTTTTCTCTTTTTGCCCTTCAGTAAACTACCCTTAATTTAAGGGTAAGATATCCAATTCCAAAAATCCCTAGGGGCAACGCTATTAAAACCCTAGATACCAAGTCTTAGCCCGAACGGTAAAATAGCTTAGGCTCTAGTTGGCAGTACAGACAGACGGAAATTAAAACCACCTTTTCGGATTCGGGGGTGTCATTAAACGTGGAGATTCGTCAAAATCTCAATTTCAATTTTTTTTAACGATCACAATATTTTCTCTACCTGTAAGATAGCGAGAAAGTAAGAATTGCACTCTGCTTACTGCTCCTTTATCAAATCCTCCAGTTGCGTGTCCAATTTCAGAGTGTGTATCTCTTTTGGTTTCTTTTGCATTCTTCAAAATCTTGTTTTTCAATGTGAACGCAGATATTGACCCCCAACTGGTGATATAATTAGTCCCAGAGAGATCAGTTCTGTGAAACCAGTTTCGAGAAGATTATAAATCCTTTCCATAGTGTATGTATATGCCTCCTTTTATTTTGCAAGTACAAGATATAAAGGAGAAGAAGTCAATAGCCGCTTGTACTGTATAATTGCACAATCCAAATTGGATATAACAAGGCGAGAGTAGTGGCTTTCGCCCGCGCCGTCTGGAAATGATTGTGGTCGCGGAGACTTCCATAAGCGAGTTCGGATGCGGGTGACACCCAATTCGTCTGAAAGAGGCCTCAGAGTTGATGTACGCACGTTTTTGAGGATAAATATATTGGGAAAGCATTTGGGAAAAATCAAAGAAAGTAGACCTATTTTTTATTTGTACCTTGACCTCCCTGTCACCAGGAAACCACATAAAACAAGATAAATGTGCCAGCCTACCTGCCTACAAATTTGGGTTACACCATAGCATATAAGTGCAATATTTGAGGAATTAATTGGATTGATTAAAAATGATTGAATTGAGATGTAATAAGACCTTCAATATTTGTACTAACTTGGTAGATTCAAATTTACTTGATTGTATACAAAGTAAAAAAATATATATATATTTTCATGTTTGTTTCACATCAATTTATCGTTTGGGATTCGAACATTATAAAAAGTTAAATTTGTCTGTGTAAAATGTTATGTGCACAAAAAAAAATCCAAATAGATGAAATAAGAAAAATTCCATCGTATGAAAGATTATGGTTACCATCCAGAACAATTTATTTTTTACTGTCAGTTCAATTTAAATTCATTAAATATAAAATGTAATACTTCTACGCCTAATCTAGGATTAAATTGGTAATATTCCATTAAAACAAATATCAAACATAAACTGATTATTTAAAAAAAAATAATACCAACAAATATTTATTACTGAGGGTTACATAAGAATTTGTTAACAAACACAAAAATTATGAATCATAAATTAGTTGAAGTTTTGTGTGAAACATTGGTCATATCTCACCTCTTAACGTGTTAAGTTTAAACATTTAAATTATAAAAAAATCCATAAATATATCCTGCACAAGAATGATCATCCATATTAATAAAATCAAGAGTTTGTTTGTGTGTCTGTCATGAGCATTGTGCCATATCTACCGCATATAAAGGGCTGACATTTTAAAATTAGTATCTCCCTGTGCACAAACATGTGCACATCGAAGTTAGAAGGTAAAATTTTTTATTACTTTTTTAAATGTATTAAAAATTGTGTTGGAAGAAAAAAATGTATAGATTATTTTTCCGGTCTGTTAGAAGTACAGAAACTTGTTGTCCCGGTAGCAACGCAATTCAATGCTTGGTTACCCCGAGTATTTCTGCTAGTAAAAGATAACAATAAGAAGTGTAGTTAGGAGTATATAAACACGCATTTAACTGAGGGTAAGATGATACAATAACAGAAGTAATAAATTTGTAAAATAGTCCTAACTGTATCAGCTTCGATTCTATCATTGAGCTCCCCATTATTGGCAATCAAGCACATTACGAATGCCTTATACCAGAGATTCCCAAAGTGGGGTCTGCGGACCGTCACCGAGGCTCATCCAGGGGTCCCCGAGGATCATCCAGAATGTCCGCGAGAAAGTCCAGGGAATCCGTGACATTTAATTAGATCTTAAAAATATTTACATAAAAGGGTAAATCGCTGGTATTTACTAAGTACGCTAGAGATGCCTTCCCATATTAAAGACCGGCGAGAAAGTAAGGCTGAAAAGTGGAGGGTTGGCTACGTCCTTTATGCCCTCATCTTTGAAAGGAGAATTTGGAAATTCACTTATAGTTTTCTCATCATTCAGCACAAAGAACGTTCAGAAAAATCACTGAAACATTTGATGCCTTTCCCAACAACTTATTTGTAACAAGACTTTTCTTCTCTATGTGGTGCGAAAAAATGTGAGACGAAATCGTCTTAATTGGTTATGAGACTCATGGATATGTTCATTAAAATTACTACAAACTTCAATCCTTACATTAATTTTCAGTGATTATAAACGTACAAATATAATGCATATTATATTTTTATTCTTTTTACATTAATTTTTAAAGAATATGTCTAAAAATTAAAAAATATAGAACTTAATCTTATTTTATATTAATTTATACTTTAATTATATTTACTTTAACAAATATACTATGACTAATTTATTCTTATACTTACTATAAGTTTATGATTATAAATTATGTACTCATTTATTCATACATCAAGGGATCCGTGAATCAGCTGTTCCCTGGCTAGGGGGTCCTTGTGACTGAGAAGATTGAGAACCACTTCCTTAGATCATTCGGCTTACTGTGTAAGTCGAAAATATTCTTCAATAAAACATTTACAATTTAACATTTTATATAGATTAATCGCGTTTCTGTTGTAACCTAAAATGAATTCGCAATTATGAATCTAACTCTACATGACTAATCAACTTATGTATACGTCTATGATTTGTAAGACTGGGTACAGTAGACGAAGAATTTTGACAAAAGTTTGGAAACTATAAGGGGAAATAAAAGAAGTATCTATAAAGACAGAGATTTTAGGGGAAAAAAGGAAAGTAAAAAGACAAAAAAAGAATTGCATTTGAGTACAGACAGATGTGAAGGAATGGGATTGAATAAAGTTTGAAAAGAAATAAGAATCTGTTCAAGAAAGACAGAAAAGGTTATTTATTGGTGGACATAGCGATCTGTTGGACAAATCTATACATTCGGAATGTAATGGGAAATGGTGAGATAGAATGACTTTATCAAAAAGAAATATCTATCTATATAGTTTCGCTTTCAAGTATATGTTCAAGCACTATGTTCAACAAAGTTTTACATACAGTGATTTATTAATTGAGACGATTTGATAGTTATCCTTTTAAATATTTTAAATATTTTAAGTTTTTTGGGTACTTATTGTAACTTCAGACATTTTTGCATGTATTCAAAAAATAGGTAGTTCAACGTAGATTTTAAAATTTAATTCTAGCAAAATGAATCAAATAAATGTATATTTACTAAGGACTAGATCACCCTCATTGTTACATTGAATCAGTTATTTGTTAAGTATTTTTCTGGCATTTGAAGATGTTATAAGTAGGGGACATGGCGTCTCGTCACAATTTGACCTACTTATCTGTGATTGGCTGTCACAATTTGACCCCGACGCTGATTGGCTGCTATAAATAGCCCTCCCCCACCCCTCCCCCTCCCCTCCCCTCCCTCCGCTCTGATTACAAAATCTCCACCAGTTGATTACGAAATTTCCTCCCCTACAACCCCTCCCCTACACCCCCCTCCCCCATCCCCTACAACCCCACCACGCCTTGAACATGTTGGTACTTGTGCGGGCCCTTTTTTTTTTTTCTTGATTATTGTTGCGTGCTAATTAATTATTCATGTCTGCTAATTGATTATTGATGTGTGCTAATTAATTATTCATGTATGGGTAGGGGAAGGACATTGGAGTATATTTTATTTGGATGGTGAGCATACGTCTCTGCACGAACCTCTCGCTACGACTGTCCTGCGTAGACTGGAGGGGGTCGGCCGCTTACCGAGTAGTGACCACGTATGGGGAGGAACACGGAGCACGAAGCTCTCCTGACGGCAGCGTGCTGAAGAGTGCGAGTCAACCATAAGGCCCCTTTCACCAACCCTACTCGCGAGGACAGCATGACCGTGCCCTCTGGCAGCACTCAGTTGAATGCGAGCAAACCCCCTCATCGCGTCATACCTCCGCTCCTTTCACTTTTTCCCCCTCCCCCATCCCTACGTCACTGACGTTGAGTGGCAATGTTGAGTT